>OY757932.1:30820877-31118377 GCA_963585895.1 Sepioteuthis lessoniana | reverse complement strand
CATAAACACAAACACACGCAAAACCACGCACACATACATATGCATATACATACACATATAAACGCCCACACGCATACTCAGACACACACAACTCCTACACTCACACAAACTCATACGCACTGACAAACACAAGCACAAACATACACTCCCAGATACAAAAACACATAATCACACACTATTATATTTCACAGTTACAATTGTTTTGTTTTATAAATTGTTACTAATTTACTCTGAAATTTTTTGTTTTAGGTCTCAGCCAATCAACTCTCTCGAAGATTGCCTGCCAAGAGATGGCGGGAGAATGCAAATGCTTCAGTATCCTGGTTTTTATTCTTCTCATCACATTATCTCCCAGAGGTGGATCTGGCAACTATGTTCAGAATTACAACACTAGACAATTACTTTCACTGCACACTTACAATGAGGATCAGATGAACAAAGATAAATTAACTGCCTTGGAGGAAAGTTTCAAATCTGATGTTGCTGGGAAACGAGGGTTTGGTGACAAAAGGAGTATTGATGTGCCACACATAATCGTGGAGACTCGGGGATTCGGAGACAAACGAAATGAGAAAAATGATGATGGATTCGATACAGGAAGATTTCGTCTGATCCCAAGAGGATTTGGTGATAAGCGTGGATTTGGTGATAAGAGAAGCATTGCACAAGCAGATTATTATGAACCAAAATTAATCCATTTAGTGAACAGGGGATTTGGAGACAAGAGGGGATTCGGCGACAAACGATATTTTCGGGATCAAAGAGGCTTTGGCGATAAACGAGGTTTTGGCGACAAACGAGGTTTCGGGGATAAACGAGGTTTTGGCGACAAAAGGGGGTTTGGGGATAAGAGAGGATTTGGCGACAAATAAAATCACTTTTTGTGGTTTAGGATTAGCAATTACTGCTATAACTCTCCAGAAAAAAAAGCAAAGGCATTTAAAGAAATGGCGATGGAAAATATAAATATTAAAGAAAAATACGAATTTTTTGAAGGAAAAACCGCACCCGTTTCTTGATGTCTTGAAAAGAGAAAGACTGATTAATGACAACTAACGGACTGGAAAAATATTTATAATCAATAAAAAATGATTTTTGCATTCGAGTTTTGTTTCACATTTCCATTTTTAAAAATTTATCGCGTACATATTTGCTTAAAATATCTACTTATATTTGTACATAGCATATACTTGTGTAGTGAAGGGCTTTTTAAGACGATTTTTTCACTTAAAAATAAAGGGTCGTTCATTATACGATATATGTTTTGAAAAATCCAAGCTTACCTTATTTCTACGACAAATTTTGTTATAACCTCGATCCAGAGTGTTCTCGCATAGATTATACCTAAACAAAGGCTATTAGTTAAGATAATAAAGTTTATACTTAACATTGTTTGCAATTTATAACACCTTATATTATCATGCTATTATGTATCAATGGTGGTTTTACTATGTTTGAAATATCCAAGTAAATTAAATAGGCTACATTAAGGTATGGACAACATTGTTTAGTTAACATTCTTGAACAAGTCTTGGCGGCAACGCCCCACAAGACACCAACTGTACGGCCACCTACCTCCTATCACGAAAACTATTCAAGTTAGACGAACCAGGCATGCAGGACACTGCTGGAGAAGCAGGGACGAACTCATAAGTGATGCACTCTTATGGACCCCCACACATGGCCGTGCAAAAGCAGGACGACCAGCACGAACATACATTCAGCAGCTATGTGAGGATACGGGATGTTGTCCTGAAAACCTGCCTAGGGCGATGAACGATAGGGAGGAGTGGCGAGAGAGGGTCAGGGATATCCGTGCTACCAGTGCGACATGATGATGATGATGATAGCTCCTGTGTATATAGTATGTACAAATGTAAAAATAAACGAAATGATGTATGGCCCAGTCAGCTACGGCTGTAGAACACACCGACTGCATCTCTGCAGAAGGGTAAGACCCACCCCCAACGAGTGTCCTGGATATGATACTAAACAATCTAATGCTAGAGCTTTAGGGAATACGGAGTACCCTTCTATCACCATTGCTCCCAGGTCCACTCTGGCTCCGATTGATAGCATCTGATACTATTTACCAACCCCTCCGCTCGGGCAGGATATGACATATGACACAAAGTCAATTTTTAAGCGGAGTTTAGCAGGTTTGAATTCAGAGTTTTCCTTCTCCTAGACTAGTTGCCTAACCAAGGCTGAAGAACCTAGTCTGTCCTACTATTTACCCATAGCTGGAGGGAGAATAATTGGATTCATACCTTCTCCAAGGGTATTAGTGCTATGTGAAATGCAATCAGTCTCGTCCAGGATTTGAACTCGTGTCGCCGTGTCCATTTCCTACAACGATAACGACTACACCACGGGCACCTCCGAGAGCATCTGATAGGGTCTAATCTATTGGTCAAATAGAACTGAATTGTGTGGTTATGCTAAACTGATATGTTTGAAATAGAAGTTTTGGCATTTAAACTGCATACTTTTGCTAAACTGAATTGTTTGAAATAGAACTGTTATGTACAAAATTGGATTTGGCATTAAATAACTTACAATGGTTGATATGCCATAAAACCAAATCAAACCAAATCATATATATATTTAATATATATGTATAAAGAGGATTTGGCATTTAATAACTTACAATTGTTAATATGTCATAAAGTAAGTTGGCGACTGTAGTCGAGGGCGACCAGAATGACCCCTTTTCAATAGCTACTACACCAAGGCGTAGAGGAGGGCGCTACTCCTTTCACAGGATTGCTCCACTTTACCCTTGATACGCTCCTTATATAGCTGAGTGTTAATCAAGGAGATATCAAGTACCATTTTTAAAGTCTTTTGTATGACACGACCTAGGATTGAACCCCGGTCTCCGGGACCACTGGCGAACACTCTACCTTCTCTTTGAATAACTTACAATGGTTGATATGCCATAAAGCTCACCCAAACCAAATCATACATATTTTATATATATATAAAGAGGATTTTGCATTGAACAAATTACAATGGTTGATATACCATAAAACCCAACCAAACCAAAGTATACCTATTTAATATATATATATAAAGAGGATTTGGCTTTGAATAACCTACAATGGTTGATATGCCATAAAACCAAACCAAAACCAAAATTAAGTAAAGACTTCACTATCTTAACAAAAAAGCTATCTTTAGCCATTAGCAAATCTATTAGTTGAATTTAGTTTAGAACTGAGATGATCTGCTTTTGTTTATCAAAAAAAAAAAAAAAAAAAAAAAAAAAAAAAAGAAAGAAAGAAAAAGAAAAAAGTAAATAATGCCTCTCAAGTGCACTCAACCAATTACTTACGTAATTATTATATAATCTAAGCTACTCTGTATTAGAGGCAAGGTTTTAGAATGTTTGAAATAGCCAAGTAAACACGGAAGACTACGTTGTTTCTTTACTGTATTGCACTGATTTTGATTGTATTACAGTAGTTTTGAGGTGCCCGTGGTGTAATAGTTATCGTCGTAGGAAATGGACACGGCGACTTGAGTTCAAATCCTGGACGAGAATGATTGCATTTCACATAGCACTAATACTCTTGGGTATGAATCCAATTATTCTCCCTCCAGCTATGGGTAAATAGTAGAACAGACTGGGTTCTTCAGCCTTGGTGAGGCAACTAGTCTAGGAGAAGGAAAACTCTGAATTCAAACTTGTTAAACTCCGCTTAAAAATTGACCTTGTGTCATATCCTGCCCGAGCAGAGGGGTTGGTAAATAGGATTACAGTAGTTTTGAAACTATAAATAAATCTTTGAATTTTTAAATGTTTCCTCTCTATGTTGTAGAAAAGTTTTTGCAGGCTAGCATTGCCAAAAGATATGGTTCGGTTGGTTGGGTTTTATGGCATATCAACCTTTGTAGGTTATTTAACGCAAAATTCATTTTTAAACAACCAGACATTGGTAAAATGGTTCGACCGTTCGCCAATGGCCCGGGAGACCTGGGTTCAATCCCCGGTCGAGTCTTACCAAAGACCCAATAAATGGAACTTGATGCCGCCTTGCTTAACACTAAGCATTATAAGGTAAGGATCAAGGGTAAAGTGGAGTAATTCAGGGAGATGAGTAGCGCCCTTCCCTACACCTTGGGGTAGTAGCTATCGAAAAGGGAAACTTCGGGTCACCCTCGACAATGGTCGCCAACGATTTTACTTCTATTTCAAACAATTAAGCTTAGCATGAGTACTCAGTTTAATGGTCGAAAACAGTTTTATTTCAAGTTATTCAGTTGAGTCAATCAAACAGTTCCGTTTAGTATAAGTATAGATTTTCTCCACACTCAGTAAAATGTTAAAATCAGTTCTATTTCAAGTTGTTCAGTTAAGTATAACTACAGTTTAAGTGTCAAAAATATTCTTATTTCAAGCTATTCAGTTTTGTCAAATAGTTCTGATTCAAACAATACAGTTTAGTATAAGTATAGATTTTGTTTACACACTGTTAAATGTCAAAACAACTATATAATAAACAATTAAGTTTAGCATAAGTACAGTTCCATTTCAAAGAATTCATTTTAGCACAAGTACGTAGTTTAAATGTAAGTACACAGTTTAATTGTCAAAAACATTTCTATTTCAAACAGAGTGGACCTGGGAGCAATGGTCATGAAGGGGTGCTCCGCATTCCCCAAAGCACTAACATCACTGGAACCTCACCATCAGATTGTTTAGTGTCATATTTAGGACACTTATTGGGGAAGTCTTACCCCTCAGCAGAGGTGCAGTCAATGTATTCTACAGCTCCAGCTGACTGGGCAATACAGAGTTAAATGTCAAAACAGTTTTATTTCAGATAATTCAGTTTAGCATTAATACACAGTTTAGAGATCAAAACAGTTCTATTTCGAGCTATTCAGTATAGCATAAATACGCACTTTAAATGTCAAAACAGTTCTATTCTAAACAATTCAATTTTTCATAAATCCGCAGTTTAAATGCCAAAAATAGTAAACTCAAACCACGGTTTAGTTCTATTTAACCCATAAATAGGACCCTTATCAGGTGCTACCACTTCAGGCCTGAGTGGACCTGAGAGGCATGGTAATAAAGGGGTACTCTGTATTCCCCAAAGCTCCAGAATTACTAGAACCTCACCATCAGATTATTTAGTGTCATATCCAGGACAGTCGTTGGTGGGGGGTTACCCCTCTGTAGAGAAGCAGTCGGTGTATTCTACAGCTCCAGCCGACTGGGCCAATTATGGTTCATTCATAATATGCAATACATGATAAAAATACCCTTTTATAGTTAGTTACAAAATCGGGGTCTAGGGTTATATTGATGTATTGGTTACGCACATATTCATATGAATACACACATACTCAATTATCGAAATCATGTTTAAACACTTCTCATACATTAAATGCATGTACACATACAAGTCGAATATTTAATGGTTTTATATAACCATGTGACTGCTCTTTAAACCCATGAACCCAATATTTCAGACTAAGCACTATTTTACTATATACCACAGCATATATGCCACGGGGCCGTTCGTGGTGTGATGGTTACTATCGTACGAAGCAGACACAAGGACATGAGTTCAAATCCTAGACAAGGTTGTTTGCACTTGAAATAGAAGTAATAACCTTGGGAAAAGTTTGAATCCAATTCTTCTCTCTCTAGTTATGGGTGAATAGAAGGGCAGACTATCTTTTTAATTTTGGTATGGCAACTGTCCTAGGTGAAGGAAAGCTCTGAATTTAAACTCGTGTGCTATTCTAAACAGACTAAGATCGTTTAACTAATGGCTATCTCATATATGATTTATATATTTATTTCTGATATGTCTGTTAATTAATCCAGCTGTGGCCATCTTAGGTGTTCCTCTAGTTTCAATTAGGATCGAGATACTTAAACCAGATAAGGTGGGGACATTCATTATAGTCGTCAAGTGAATTTTTTAAAATTTACCCTAAAAATGGTCAAGGGGAATTAACCACTCTAGAATCGCAGGCCCTATTTTTGGATTAATATTCCTTGTTCATCTGGCCCTTATCTATCTTTATCTTTCCCTGTTTTGGTGATATCTGCTGTTGGGTTGATCTCTATTATTTACTAATATTTCTTTATTATTTAAGATAATTTAAATTTTCCTCTATGTCTACACTTAAAGACAAGCTCATTTCTTTCGTTCAATAAAAGTTTTCTATTCTTGAAATTAATTATGCTAATTTTTTCGTCTAAGCATAGGTTACATCTACCGTTGAAGCTGTTGGCGGCAGATGAGTGCCTTAATATTTTCCACTTAATTTGTGGGGATAGCCCCTGATCCTTTAGGCCCCAGAAGTATTTCGTTAAAGCAGTCTGGTATCTAAGTTTCAGGTTGGAAAATGAGTGTCTATGGCTGTACCATCTTTGCTTCCAGTTTCCCGCGGAGATCCCTATATAGACTCTCTCCACGTCCCTTTGCTGTTCCATAGGAGAAATGTATGCTTGGTATACGACATTCCTCGTGGTGCAGCGTCCGCCTAAGGGGCATTCTTCCTTATTCCTACAGTTACAAGACTCCACGTTTGGGTTCCTATCCCTCGTAATAAGCTCATTGAGTAGCCTCCTATTATGGTTGCTTAGTATGTTGTACATAATCTTAGTGCAGGAGTAGCTAATTTTCACTGTATTTCTATTAAAAATCCTACTCAATGGGTTGCCTCTATCAAAATGTTTATCTAGTAGGTGTAGAAAGTATCTAACTATGTTAATGTTAGTGAACTTACAAAATGGCGGATTGAACCAGACTACTTTTCTATTTCTATTCTTTCCTCGTCTATTTCCGTGACTACTATTATTAATAGTCTCACCTACCTTGAGGGGTGTGTGGGTCCCACCATTATTCTTCGTAGCTCTCGAATTGAGGTCCACCGGGGTTAAGTATTCCAGTCTACCTTGGAATCCACTGTCCTTCAGGGCGTCATCATATCTACTCTTGTTTTCCTCGAAAATTTTCTTACCTGAGGACAGCTTATTAATTCTTTGGTTCACCGCATTGCTCGATTTCCTAATTCGCTCTATGTCCTCCCTCAATTTCGCCTGGAGTTCCCTGACTCTCTCTTGCCCTCCAACTTTATCGCCCATCAGTCTTGGCAGGTCTTCCAGATTCCATCCAGTTTCCACTTAGAGCTGATGTACGTAAATCCTTGCTGGTCGACCAACACTGGCGCAACCATGTGTAGAAGTCCACAAGAGAACGTCTCATGAGTTTTTCCTTGCTTTTCTAACAATGTCCTGGTTAGCTTGTGTGTCTTACTTGGATGGTTTGAGAGATGGGAGGCAAGTGGCCGTACAGCTGCTGTTTTGTGGACTGTTGCTTTCAGAATTTGTTCAAAACAGCACATAGCATTTTTGTATAGTTCCTATCTAGTTTTTTTCTCCATAGGTTTGGTTAGCGTCCAGGTGGTGCATCTATATAATTGTACTGACTCAGCCACAGCTTGGAAGAATTCCCGTTTTAGTATATAAAAGATCAGATTTGCACGGGATCAATAACCTGTTAATAGTAGTCTATGCATTAATTAGGCGTATGTTAACATCGCTTTCAGTAGATGAGATATTACTGCCGAGATATATGAACTGATTTACTAATTTTAGAGTCTTGACACTTAAGAGGAAGATCACTACGTGCTGTTTAAAACACGTCTTTTTCTGCTTCTTTTCAGGTTATGGATGAGGTATTCAACTTGGGCTAGTGTAATTGCAAGAAGCGCTAGATCATCTATGTAGTCTCTAAGGGATGTCGTCCACTTCTTGTCTTTTTTAGCGTGAAACCATTTTATTAGACTATTTGCACTCGTAGTACGTAATCTAGGCAAATTATAAACATAGTTCTTAGTTATTCCAAAATCGCTCTTATTGGGAAAGGGGAGGATACAACCTCTCATCCATTCTTCTATTGTGTCTGATGTCTACTTGGCGATTAATACTTTATTCGGTAGGTGTATTTGTGATTTCAGAAGGGTTTCTGAGCAGATTCTTGAAATGTTCTTTCCACTGATCAAGTTTTTCTTCTTGGGTGGCAGCTTTTAGTCTTGCTCTCGGGGTACTTTTTCTTCAGCTTACTTCATTTACTGTCTGTCATGCTAATTGTAATTTTCTATCTTCAACCAAATTTCTGATTTTATTGATTTGGTTTTCTATTTGTTCTTTTTGGTAAGTCTTAGTTAGTTCTCTCCGGGCTTTCTTAAATTTCAGCACATTAGCATTTGTTGCTTTTTTTATTATGTAAGGATACTTTTTATGTTATTTAATTTTTCCCTAACTTGTATTGACTCCCAGGGAACTACACTAGTCTCTTGGTTTGGTTGTATGCACTCGGCTGCTGCTTCTGCATCGGTGGTAAGAAAATTTTCCTATTCGTTACTAGGAGTATATTTTTCAGATGTCTCCTGAAGAATATTAAACTTGTTTCTCACAGTTACAGTTTACTGATTGGTTATATCCCTATTAGCGCGTGTTTGTTTTGTTTATTTCTGTGTTGCCTCTGGCGTATCTTTGCTGCGACGATTTTAAGATCAGAAAATGGTCCTCGAAAAGGAGAGCATGTCTTACAGTTCACAGCGCCATTTTTACAATTCTTGTTTATAAATTTACATTCCAGATGTGCTTTAGAGTTATTTGGGCGAGTGTAAGTCCATAGATTTCTTTCCCTTTTTTGAATTTATTGTTTAGGCATGCTACTCTATTCTCGAGTGAAAAATCTGCTAGATATTTACTATTTCTGTTTGACGAGTTGTATAAGAAGAATTTATAATTTCCATCTTTGTCTATCTGAGTATCAGAACGTTGTGTTTGTGGATGTGTCAGACAAGGGGAGATAGCTCGTTATAGAAAGTGGTGATATCCATTTCATCACTGGCATTGGTGGAACTATAACAAGAGACGATTATTGTCCCAGGGTTGCCATTAAATGTAGCACACATCATTCTCAGTTGGATTTTCTCTATGCTATTTAGCGATTTTAAAGCACGAGAACTGGGAAGCATTCTTACAGTTCCAATGTCGTCATTGACAGAATTTTTCCATGCAGATGCCGAGACAAATGTCCAATATTAGTAATACAAATACACACACACACACACACACATATATATATATATATATATAGATTAGTAGGACAACTTCAGTAGAAAATTGAGTAATAAAAGAATGAAGATATGATCTTAAATAATGGATTTAAAATCGACTAAAATAAATCCTGAGACGCCTTTTGATCGACACTTTTCAAAAGCAAATAATTTTCGGTAACTATGAAATTAACTATTGAAACAATGAGAGGTTTAATCTCATAGGAGAAGAGAAAAATATGAAGTCAGACTGATAAATCCTTCAATAATTATTCTCCCTCCAGCTATGGGTAAGTAGTAGGGCAGACTAGGTTCTTCAGCCTTGGTGAGGCAACTAGTCTAGGAGAAGGAAAACTTTGAATTCAAACCTGTTAAACTCCGCTTAAAAAATTGACCTTGTGTCATATCCTGTCCGAGTGGAGGGGGTTGGGTAAATATGATAAATCCTTCAATAATTTTAATTTGTGGATGAGCTCTCTCTGTCTACAAAAGGTCGGTCAATGCATAGTAAGTACAATCACTTCAAGGATGTTAAGATGATTTTTTTGACTTGTCACTGTACTCACGACAGGCATAAGGTGATCATCAATGGCGAAATCATGAGCCTGTTAATTCCCGCATGAGCATATTAGTATGTGTTTACACATGAAGATGGTAACATGTTAGGCAGTTTTCACCCTTAGTCTTTCGATGGTTCGACGTGCATAGTTACCCTCGCATTGACATTTAAACAAGTATATGACAAAAGTTGTTTGTAAGGTAAGATTACATCCTTGTAAAAAGAGGAGAACGCATTTCTAGTACTGAAAGATGATACGTACTATTCGTAGAATAAAAGCAGCATGTTACACTCAATGAGATTTTTTCAGAAATATTTTGACTGCCAAATCAGATCCTCTGTATTCTAATATAAACTAAACACTTGGGGGTTCAAACGCTTTATCATTATTATTATTATTATTATTATTATTATTAGATTTAGAAATTTAAAATATTTTACTATTCAGCACAACCCTTTCAGGATAACTATTAGAAAGGAAACCCTCTGATTTTCTTGTGTCCTATTTCTAATTTACACAGTACAAATCATAAGTTCATAGTAAATGAGGATTTGAAGTAAATTCATTTTCCAAGTTTTGAGAGTAACAAATCTCAATTTGGATAAAATCTTGTGAAAATTGGTTTCCTGAAAACGCTTATGACGAAAGAGTGAGTTGAGGACAACATTATGTTATTTTTCTCATCTATCGTAAATTTTAAATGGATGGAAGTTATTCAGTTTTAGGAAAAAATTTATCACCCAGTTATGTGAGGAAAAGAAGCAAAGTGTCATCGACATAACGTACATCACTATACGATTTCGACAACTTTCAAAAAGTAATTTTCCTGGAAATCTATTAAAATATCCACCAGAATAGGACCCAAAGGGCTACCCATCGAGACCCCGAAAGTGGAACTTAAAGATACTGATTTTGTAGCCAGTTCCATCAGTTCTATAAAAGTATTTTTCGGAAAGGATGGAGCTTTTAGGGGACTACGATAGAGGATAACCGCACAAATACCAACAGTTTGAGCGAGAGATACATTGAAAAACAAACACAAATATTCTATGTCAACGGAACGTTTTAATTGCTTATAAGAAAAGGAAATTGGGGAGAGTCTGGAATATAACAGTCTGAAGAGATTCTTACGACTGGATCGGTGATTTCAACTAACAATTTGGCCATTTCATATTGGAGAGAGAGCCACTAATAAGTAAAATGGATCAAAGAGGAACATTGGATTAATGGATTTTTAGATAACTCCCTTGGACGTTGAGAGCTGACAGGACGAAGTGTGTTATAAACCTCCTTTGTAAAATGTTTTTCATATAAATTTTCTTAAAGTGTTTTTGTCTCTTAATTTCAATCTTTAAGATTTCTGTCAAGATAACATCTACTTTTCAAATTCGTTAATTTCATCCATGAAAGACATTTTAGCAATGTAATCTGAATGGTTTACTGTTACTGCACCGACATAATTTAGTATTATGAACCTTTTTTTTAACTTTCAAAATTTTGGATTTGTTGTTTAATGGGTTATTTAATGTCAAATCCAACCTTGTAGAAAAATAACAGTGACACTATTTAACCCATAACTGGGGGAGGGATAAAGAGGATTCATACCTCTCTCAAGGAAAGTGAACGTAACAGATTGAGTGGAGTGCGATCTCGTTTACTTTGTGGCTGCAGTCAAGAGCTTTAGCCATTAGACCACGATATCTTCCCGCTCAGAATTTTGGCAGCTTAATATTGCTTTTTTTTTCGCCAAAAGAATTCATTGGAACTGATAGGAGTCTTTTTAAAACTCTGTACTAACTCATTAAAGTGTTATATATTGACCCTCGACCGAGCCGCCAGTCAAGAGATGCACCTGTGTAAATAAGCGGAAGAACAGCGGAAGTAGGTGGACGTAAGACAATAATATAACCAGGTGCCCAGACGGTTCGAGTCAGTTGGAGACAAGATGCCGAAGTGAGAGCCACGGTTGAGCAACCCAGCTAAGATGAGAAAGAAGTGCTGCTATGGTCGAGGAAGAACTTGGGTCAAAATAACAGTCCGTCCTTGTCTCCACTCACCTCTCACAAACAACAAACATCACCCTTTTGAGAATAAAGCGTGAGAGATATATTTTTTATAAAAAAGTGTATTCGTTCGATCATTGGAGTTCGTATATCATGTTTGATTATGTCTCTGCTTATATTTGTATAACGGCTATACGACAAAAGCGTGTCTTCATACAAGCTAAATGTTCGATAGATGTAGGCAGGTATTTTTTGATTGGGAAAGTTTTTACCTTATCTAATTTATTGGGGTGGGGTATGGATACAAACATTCAGAATCAGTGATAGAATTAATTTATCAGTTTCAGAAAAAATATATTACCTGCCACAAGTTCTCCTTGTTTCTAAATTGGCGTTCAGTCTCTTAAATTCGTTACTTTAGAATGACTTTTAAAGTTTTCGATTCGATTTAAGTCTGAAGAATTGACCGGCCAGTTCATCTTTCAAGGTCCACAAAAGCCTTATTGTTGTAGGTGCAGTAGTTTTATTTGATGCATGGGAAGGAGAATTATCTTGCATAAATATGACGGTTCTTCTGAAGGTGATCTTTTACTTTCTTAACCAATATTCAACGTACTCTCCATGAGCATCGGTAGTCATTTTAATACCGTCAGGCATTTTCCATGAACCAACCATAATACCTCCAATAATACAAACCCAAATCATCATACGTCCTTCTTGTTAGAGTTTCCATTCATCCTTTGCTCTAACCATCAAAGTCATGAAGGATAGCACGAGATTCATCCGTAAACAAAACCTTCGAGAAGTCGACTTTCATGATATCTTCTGCCCATTACAGACGCTTTTGTACATGTATTTTTCTGTCAATGGAGGCGTTGTCACTATTAGGCCTGGGTTATTCACAGCTTCATGACAGAGAAAATTGGGAAACAAATATTGAGTGACACTTATCGGTCTTCTTACGTATCTTCGTAGGAACTGCAACATTTTTTTTTTACAGTTCCCCTCAGATTACCAAGTTAATCAGCAAAGACCCTACTTAGCATTTACATAGGTAACCACTTAGTAAAATCAGATACAGTGAGCAATTTCATGTCTGTAAATTATCAGCATTGGTTCCTCAATTTTTGAGAAAAATTCCTGACTTCTGCGACAAATTTTGGCTGATTGATTGATCGAATTGAAATTTAACAGCCTATCTACCTCCAAAGGGTCATTTAAGACCAGAAATTTATTTTCTTCAGACATTGTTGGTCTCTGGGAACAGGGTTAAAGTGACTTGTTTAAGGAGGTTTTATCGGAAAATTGTTGTAGGGGATAATTTGGATGGAGTTAGATTAGTAAGGTGTTTTTTAAAATTTTCTTATAGAGGCCAATGTTCTTTGGGTTGATGTTTTTGAAAAGATTTTTTAAAGTGTCTGATTTGTAGTATTTATTTCAGGTTTGGTTGAGTTTGTAACAGTTTAGGAAGAAGTGTTTAGTTGTTAGTCGTTCTTGACATGGAACATATTTTGAAGCTTCTTCAACTTTTTGGATATTTCTAATGTTGCAAGTTCAGATGTTATAACAGGCTTCCCAAGTCAGATTTGCGATCCATAATTGCACAATTCTAAAGTCACTTGTTAATAATCTGGAACACTGGCGTATCCTGTTACTCATGTAAATGAATACAGTTTGTTTACACCTGCGCAGAAACTAATAGTTTTTACACTGTGCATATACATATGGTCATCATTTTATGAAAATTTCATTAAACTCCAATTATTAGTTTTTAGACTGAATGGAAAATAGTACCGCTCTCAAAAAACGACAACTTCTACGACAGCAGCAGCAGTAGTAGAAGCTACAATAACAGTAACAGAAAAAAAAAAAAAAACAATAATAGCACAATTCCAAACAAAAAAGAGGGGTGGACCCAGGTAACCTGTAAAGAGGGTAAAAATAAAAAATCTCCAGTTAAATCATCAACAGCAACCACCACAACAACAGTTACAATAGCAGAAGCAAAAGCCACAACATCTACACCAACAAAACTGACAACATTAGCAGAAACAACAGCAGTAACAACAGATATAGCAGTAGCAGCAGTAATCCAAACGCCAACATCATTAAAAAAGAAAAAGTAAAAGCAGCACCCACCGGAAGAACAGCCAGAGGACATAGAAACGGCTACAAACCTAAAAAGGAGGAGGGACAGTGGTGACACAAACAAGGAGGCGGGGGGGGGAGAAAAAACAGTCCAAGGAAAATCAACCCCAATCTCAACCACATACCCAGCCACAACCTGAAAACAACCACAACCCCAGCGCACAGCACAAACCATGCCAGCTCAACCCTCACACTCAAAACATTCCCCATCCAAAGATCTGAATATTGAAGCTCGCCTATCCCTAATACTGGCCCCCCTTTCATCTCCCAGGCTGTTCTCAGAATCAAGCCGTCATCATCTTCATCTACATCTCAGACCCGCCAAAGAAAAAAGTCAGCTTCAAACGATGGGCGAAGCACCGTTTGTCCGCGAATGCCGAGCGGCCTTCCGTAAACTTTTTGGATCCAGTGACCTTTCACGGCCTCGGAAAGAACTGTATCAGGAACAAGTGGTGAGCTCTGCTTCAAACCCTCTCAGAGAGCAGTACGGCAGGACGACGGAGGAGATCTGCTCCCATTAGAATTGGAAGCCGGGTTCGGGCTTCTTAAACAATTCCAAGTTCTCGCTCACCTGGCGGCTTGATCAGAACGCGTCGCCTCTTCTCGGCTGGAACTTCAAAGCGGGCCTAGCAGACATGCCCGATTGTCCTCGCTGCGGCAGTGACTTAGAAGAAACGGCTGAGCGCGCCTTCAACTACTGCAAGAAAGTTCGCCCGTTTTGGGATCACGTTGGGTTCGCCCGTTTTGGGAACCCTAACAGCTCGTGCTGCTTGACGTTGGTTACGTTGTAGACAACGTCTTACCCCCGTTTCAGAGCGTGTGATGTTTCTCGCGATCCTAGCAGTAGGATTTGGACGACGCAAAAGAAGGGATTGTATGACGATGCAAACTTTTCTTATCGTGATCTGACATTGTTCTTTAGGCATCAGCTTAGGGTCAAGATCAGATGCGATGGAAAACGCTTGGATCGCATAACATTCGACAAAAGGTGGGTGAATGCAGCGAGCTTGGTCGTACGAAAGGGGGCAATGTTGGAGTCATCCTTCCCTCCTCTTCCTGCGCATGCCAATTGCGGTCCGGTTCCTTCGGGACCCCATCCCGGGTAAGTAGGTTTTGTGGTCCTCTAATACCTAGTTAGCATTATGTTGGGAGTCATCATCCCCGTCACCTAGTTATTAGCCTCCAAGATCTTCCCCATCCTTATCTTTAAACCCCAACCCTAAATCCAGCCCATCTTTTCTGAAGATCTTGGAACCACTTCAGAATAAATTCATGCTACCTGTCCTCACCACGCCCGATCCTGCTTTTTTCTTTTTTCCCATTAGATTAGATCCCTCTCCCATTTAGGGTAGGTTCGGCTCGATTTTGGCGTTCTCGGACAGTCGGCCTCCATATCGAAGAAGGGAGGATGGGAGGGCAACCCAACGGGGATTTTTTCTATCGTTTCCATCTCTCTTTCGTTCTTTTTCTCCCATCCCCATTACATCCTTGTAAATAATCATCTCTTTTAAGTAAGTCCTTTCATAGAGCGAGTGTGGTATTTTGGTGGCTGCAGCGTGCTTGGTGAAGGATGGTTGCTTATATATTGTATTGATGAAGGGGTCGGCGAATGTGGCTTGCTAGGGCCCCTTAGAAAATATAAATATGGTATGACCGCTCTCACCCCCCAAGCCTCAGAGCTTTATGCTCTCGTTTGTATTTTTTTAAAAGGAATAAAAGTATAGGTAACAAAAGCTACATTGGCGACTTATTACTGTAATATATAACTTTTATTCTTCTCTCTAAGTTCGTGTTTGTCTGATTAATTTTGTGCTCTTTTCTGAGGATATAGCAAATAGCGTAGAAGCAGAGTCAACCTTACTTGGTGATCTGCTATGCCATCACTTGTCTGACAATCACCGAACACCTTTGACTGTATCTAAGCTGTCCTTATATATATATATATATATATATTGTCATCCACAGACAGACTGTTTCGTTCTATCAGAACTCTTCAGTGTGGCTAGACACGCAGGACGCTAGAAGCCGGGATCGAAACCCGTCCAACTTTACGTTAGACTAAGCTTCGGACCTATCGGCCACCAAGCGGACTACGTTGGCTAAGGGAATTTTAAGGTATTTTATTTTTAGCAACAGCAGCAGCAGCCTTTGTTTACATTTTTTATACCCTATCGGCTACCAGAGTGCTCAATTCTTACGAAGAGCTTTGCATTACGCTAGGGGCGGTCGACAATTCCTTCGCCAGAGTGCTCCACCAATTTTAAAAGTATGTCAAACGTGTAATAGATTTAAAAAATATTTTAAAGAAATTTTTCCTTTTAAAACAGAATCAGAGAGAGAGAGAGAGAGAGAGAGAGAGAGAGAGATAGAAACAGAGACAGAGACATACATTGAGAGAGATAGAGATAGAGAGAAAAGTTTGTTATTTCAAACAGATATTTAAAAATAATATCAATTGTGAAGCACAATTATCATATAGACAAACAACCAAAAAATGAATCCTCGTAAAAACATACTTGTAAAACAAGTTATGCATATAAAACATAGCACCCGATTGCTTGTTTTTTATTTTATTTAACCATTTGTTAAATTGATACACCCTTTTGAACACAAAACACTGTCTAATTTACAAGCAGTTACATAAAGTTTATCAACTGCTCTTAATACCTATTCTGACCCACATTCGAACCGATGGAAAAACTAAGGCACACTGCAGATAATTATTCTATTCATGGCATAAATGTGTTTAAGTGAATTTAATTGTCTTTTCGTCATTTATGTACTGCATTAAAGAAAAACACCTTCGCGTTATGAAAAATTTGTATAACAGCTAAGAGCCAATAATATCCCTTAGTAAATCATTTACATTAAAGAAAAAAATATGCCCATGATTGTAATTAATGATTGTTCCAATCATACAAGCTGCAAAATACTATTTTTAATGATAACTTGTTTGCAAGAGAATCATGTAAAATATGCACCATGGAAAATTAATTGATAGTTCAAGTTTCTTCTTTTCTGAAGCTAAATAGATATTCATTTGTTATGTTCTCACTAGCTTTTTTTTTCATTTCGGTTGATTTGCCTGTTAAATAGCTACTTTATTTACCAGCATATATTGTAACATTTCCTAAAATTTAATATTAGTAAAGATGTCCTATCTTAAATGAAGTAGGATCACAAATTTAAGAATGTAAAATGACGGATTTCTTTCATCACATTAACTGTGCGTCGGAGAGAAGCCTCATGATGTAGTGGCTAACATACTAGACTGCGACATAGCTGTAAGCGAGTTCAAAATCCATTCACACTATCACGTTCACTTTTGGTCTTATACCTCTGGAGAAGGTATAAACCCCTAATCCTCCTAGCTATAGGTTAAATGATATCACTACTGTTCTTCAGCAAGAATGGCATCTGTAATTTACAGACACTTAGATAGCTATCGCGTTTTGTAATCTCTTATCATACATTGTATATCATTTGACAAGATTATGTGATTACTGGAGAGGCTTCTGAAATTCTGTCAGTATGTAAATCTATATTATTGATTGATTGGTTAATTGGCCGATAGATTAATTGATTGATTTTTGCGGCATGTCAACCCGTCTAGGGTTATTGCATACCGAGAGGTTTGGGAATCGCGTTCCTATTTACAGTTTTTGTGTAGTTGTTTCTTAAGAGTGTTTTTGCACACGGTCCTATCGTATACGAATAATTTGTAAACAGGTCATGTATATATATATATATATATATATAGTTTCGATTGAAAATCAGTTAATGAGTAGAGTGTTTGCCAATGGTCCGGAAGACCGGGGTTCAATCCCAGGTCGAGTCATGCAAAAAACTCAAAATATCTTACTTGATGCTGCCTTGCTTAACACTCAGCATTATATAGTAAATATCAAGGGTAAAGTAAAGCAATCCAGAAAACTAGTAGCGCTCTCCTCAACACCTCGGTGTAGTAGCTATTGAAAAAGGAGCCTTCGGGTCACCTTTGACTATAGGCGCCAACTTATATAACTTCAAGACGCAATCATTGGACGTAATTTGACATAAAAAGCTGGGAAGGAGCGAATCAACGCTTTCTGATCAAGAGGAATGCATGTATCAAACAAATTTCCCAAAGAGTATAGAAATAAAATTCTCATGTGCATCAGGTGTGAAAAAAGGAAGTATTAATGTGGATATTGTGAGAATAGCGCTATCAGATATGAAGTGGTTGGACAAGTGAAAAGGACGTTGTATTGAAAAGCTCGAAATGATCATTCCCATTGTCAAGCGTTGTTTATTTCAAGCGGTGGCTCAGTAATTCAAAAATCAATACTTCGAAATTTCCGAAGTTTTTTTTATTAAAAGAAAATCGTACCCGAATGAAAAAACCTTGGCAACAATGAGTATTGAAAACTTGGCCAAACTCGAGATTTTGGACATTCCTTCAATACTTGATGTTATTAAAACACGGTATCTGAAAGGTGAAATATACGTAAGTAATTATTTAATATTTTTTGTTATCATTAGTTAGAATATAAAGAGAGCTATTATCATTAATGAAAAATAAGTATTTGGACGCATTATATTGATTAGATAAACCAGGATATATACCATGAATATACGATCAAAATAAATTGATTTGTTGAAATTTGAATCTTGTTTTAGACCAGGTTAAAAGTGCCGTAAGGATAAGCCGTTTATCAATCTTTTTCGATCCCAATATTACTAGCACCGGAAAAATAAGATTTGACATTGTTCGGTTTGAGGTAAATCTTACTGCTCTTTTAACCTGAACAATTTGTGACTGACTTCATCCTTGCAACAAAAGGCAGCCCTAGTATGCCGTGAGGTTTAAATAGGATTGATTTTTTTCTAAATTATCCAGGGTGGAAGTGCTGCGCCCCTTCTGAAGTTTTTTTTAATGATAAATGAATTTGCGTTAAAGAATTTAAAAAAATAATAAAGTAAGTCCAGCACTCGCTAACCACAGATTAATTTCAATCTTGTAAGATAATGCTGCACCAAATAAAAACCACAAGATTCTGTATTATGAAAATTGATATTAACATTTTTGAAAAAGTATATTTATGTATCATTGCAATTCCATTTCTTATTACTTCTTATCATTTTCAAAGGTATCAATAAAGAAATTATAAGAAAGTTTATATATATATATATATATATATATATATATATATATATATATATATATATATATATAAAGAAAGTTTATATATATAAGTATATATAAAGAAAGTTTACATATATATATGTATATATAAAGAAAGTTTATATATATGTATATATATATATATGTATATATAAAGAAAGTTTATATATATATGTACATATAAATAAAGTTTGTATATATATATATATGTACATATAAAGAAAGTTTATATATATATATATATATATATATATATATATATATATATATATATATAAAGAAAGTTTATACATATATATGTATATATGAAAGTTTGTATATATATATATATATATATATATATATATATATATATATATATATATATATATATATATATATATATATATAATTGTAACATGGAAGGGCAAATATTTGAGATATATTTAGCTAGCAGATTGTGCAGTATTCATGACCGTTTGTAGAGTTATCGAGTTATCGAGTTCTGAACCGTTCTGTAGATAGTTGGATGAAAATTTCATCTCCGTCTTCTCAGTTGATGCTCGGGATCATTTTCCTTGTGTCTTTTTAGACAAAGTATCTCATATATATATATATATATATATATATATATATATATATATATATATATGTATGTATGTATGTGTGTGTGTGTGTGTGTGTGTGTGTGTGTGTGTGTGTGTGTGTGTGTGTGTGTGTAACATTAAAATATTCAAAACTAGAAAAATTATTAAAAGAAAAATGCATTTTACTTGTCGGCTTACGTCTCTTTGTATAATTCCAGCACAGTTCGTGAGTTCGTGAGTTCAATATAGAACGTTACAAATTTTGCAAAGTTTAAACTGTTAATCGGACCGCCTCAAAAAAAGAAAAGAATTGCAAAAAAAAAAAAAAATTGCAAAGAAAAAAGATTTATCATTTAATGTAAATAATGATAATCTGCTAACAACAGTGATTTTATTGTCTCCAGAAATACAGAAAACATTTTCCACTTTGATTTCTTTAAAATTAAATGTCGTTTACAAAGTCACTGACACTAGTTCTCAATAAAAATCAATCATAAAAACAAAAGAAAAAAAAAATGAAAACAAAAAACGCAATAAACAAAACATTTAGGTTCTTTACATGCTTTCATTTTGAAATATGAAACATTGCTTTACGCACACACACACACACACGCACACACACACACGCACACACACACACATGTATGTATGTATATTTATATATATAAAATATTTTTCTTCTTGACTTCTCCCAAATTTACGATCCTTTTCCCTTTGATTCCCGGGGATCAAAGACGTGAAACTCGGAGGCGTAAGTCATTTCCCTGATTTATATATATATATATATATATATATATATATATATATAAGAGTGTTGGTTGTCACTAAATCACTTTGTGAGTTTGTGTCGAAACAAGTGCAATATAGTATGGAGAGTGCTCAATATCTAGGATAGAGGTATTATATAATAATAATAATAATAATAATAATAATAATAATAAATAAATAAATAAATAAATATTAGATTTATATATTCAATTCTATGGAATATATATATATATATATATATATATATATATATATATATATATATATATATATTCTATTTGGATTACTTGTCAATTTTTCTTCACAAATTGTCGGATTACTATCCATTATTCTCTTCCATATATGTATATATATTGCTTTACATTTATGTGTAAATATTTTGCAGTTTGGAGGTATTTTTGGCATTGAATTCTAATAATATATATATATATATATATATATATATATATATATATATATATATATATGTATGTATATCAGTTAAGAGCTATACAATAAAAAATCAATGACACAAAGGAAATGATATACGTATTTCTCTTATCACTTGAGTTTATCTAAATTTGTTTACAGCATCAATCTGAATTATTACCTATGATACTAAATAGCAATATTTAATTCATTGTAAATAATTAATTTAATGATATGAATAATTTTTTTGAGGGTTGGAAATACAATTTTTCTACACTTAGTTCTCATATTCGCCATAATGGCTTCTCAGTTTTTCTTTTTAATGAGAGCATTTTTGCCGCATGAGGAACGCTTTTTTACTTCCTTGTAGCCAATAAGCATACATACCAAACCTAGTAGTGTTACATCAAAATGTTTAACAGTTCGTAAAGAACAAAGAAACTCATTCTAATCATGATATATATCTGTTTGTTTGCTTGTTTGTTTGCGCACTCGCGCATGTGTGTGTGTGTGTGTGTGTGTGTGTGTGTGTGTGTGTGTGTGTGTGTGTGTGTGTGTGTGTGTGTTTAAATTGAACCTTTTTTAAAATAAAAGCTTCTTAATCAATTGATGAGAAAATCTGTCATGGCAGACGACTATTATGCTAGTTAGAAGTCACATCCAACGACCTTCAAAACTTGTTACTCGAGCCAAATTAAGACAAACTCTCTTAAGACACCCAAGAAATAATTTGCCGTCAAAGTTTGCTTTTCATTAAACTGGTTTTTCTTCTTCTACCAGGAAAGTTATAACAATAATTTAATGAAAATATTCTGATTGAAGAAAAGATTCTCATGGCAATTTCTAAAGAGAGACACGCTTTCGAAGCCGTGACCTAATTCAATCAATAATGACTCAGATTATTGAAGACATTTATAGTTAATTTTAAAGCCATCAGCTTATTCCATGATTAGAAAACATAACACGTCAACGTTTTTTTTTAATTTTTTTTATCGCAGATATATTTCCTATAACATTGATTCAGCTTTTCAATTTGATAAGCCTTATAAATATATCTTATTGGCAAACATGACAAAATTTAAATGAAATATGAATCTGAACCCATTTTCTTGATTTTTATTATTATTCTATATTGATACTGAAATCAATGAAATAACCTTATCAGCGAGGCTTAGAGGACACTCACTGTATCACCTGCCAAGGGGCAAGACTCCTCCTAAAAGGGGTCTTGAACTGCGTCTGTTGTTGAGAATCCAGTTCTGGAGATCTGGAGTGTGAAGTACTTTATAGTCATTACTCCCTGGACCACTCTGAATCGAAGTGGTAGTACCTGTTAGGGTCCCATTTAAGAGTCAAATAAATCTATTAAGTGGGACCATGTGCCTACCCCCCCCAAAAAAAAACTCTTTAGAAACAACAACACAAAATGTATAAATAAACGCGATTCCCTAACCTCCCGGTATTAAATAGACGGATTGACATCGCGTTAAAATCTATCAATCAAGAAATGAAAATCAAAATCAATAAAGCAGTTTCCATTTTAAATTTAACAAATCTGGGATTGAAAAGCTTTAAAAGTTTCTTGAAAAAAAGAAAAAAAAAAGAAGAAAACTCTAAAAGAACTCCCCCACCAGAAATAAGCAAAACTTCTTGTAATTAAATTTAAATCATAATTACTCATAGGTTCACTCTGGTCCAAAGTGCTATTACCTGGTAAGAATCTCATCTATCGGTCAAATAGATCTGTTTACAAATTATTTGTATGAGATAGTTACAAATTATTTGTATGAGAGGTTTGATTTGGTTTTAGTTGAATTCGGTTTTATGCCATATCAACTATTGTAGGTTATTTAACGTTAAATCTCTCTTTATACATATAAATAATTCTATTTCAAACAATTCAGGTTAGCATAAGTACGCAGTTTAGTTCTATTTGATCCATAGATAGAACCCTACCAGGTGCTACCACTCGGGACTAGAGTGGACCTGGCAGCAATAGCAATAAAGGAGTACTCCAGCATCACTGGAGCCTCACCATCAAATTGTTTAGTGTCATAATCAGGACACTCGTTGGGGGAGTCTTACTCATCTCCAGAGATGCGTTCGGTGTATTCTGTAGCCCCAGCCGATTGGGCCACTCATTTGGGGGTTATCCTACCCCTCTACAGAAATGCAGTCGATGTGTTCTGCAGTACCAGCTGACTGAACCACTCGTTGGGAGGGTCTAACCCCTCTGCAGAGATCCAGTCGATGTATTCTGCAGTACCAGCTGACTGAACCACTCGTTGGGAGGGTCTAACCCCTCTGCAGAGATGCAGTCGATGTAGTCTGCAACCCTAACTGACTTGTTATCATTTAACTATGTGCAAAAAATTTAAGAACCTACACGAGAAAAGTTAATATGAATGCTCAGTTTTTAAAAAAAATCCAATTCTAAGTAGATCAGATAAACAAAAAGGTTTGTTTTCTTTTGTTTAATTTCAAACTAACACTATTTCAGAATATTTCTATTATATTATTAGATTTGTAATCCAGAACAAATATTTGATTTTTAAGTATTTAGTTGATTTAGGTGAATAAAAATGTTTTATAGCACAATTCCTGGTTCGCCATTTCAGCGGGGTTTAAATTATTTGTATTTGATTGGACAGTGTACAAAAAAAAAAAAACTTTTAAGAGACAACTACACAATAAATGTAAATACGAACGTACAATAATCGCGATTCTCCAACCTCTAGGCATAGAATAACCCTAGACAGGTTGATACACTATCAAAATCGATCAATCAATCAATCAATCACATTACCTGGTTAATCTGTAAAATAAACACACACACACACACACAAACACACAAACACAAATACAAAATAACTCTCAAAACGATGAAAAACGGATTTTCCGATAATTTTAAATTTGTGACAGGACAACTTTCTGATACTTTTCTCCGAATTCAGGCAGGGCGTAGTGGCTAACGTGTTGGATTGTAACATCGTACGATGCGAGTTCGAACTCCAGTCACGCTAATATGTTCACTTTCGGACTAATACTCTTGGGAAAAGTATGAACCTTCTTATCCTCTCATCTATGGGTTAAATAGTACCACTACTGTCCTTCTAGAAGAATGATTTTGGTATTAAATAACCCCCGAAGGTTAATATGCCATTAAACAAAGACACCAAACCAGAATTCAATATTTTAAGAGCTGTAATTTAGGTATTTCTGAATCACAAAGTTTTATCCAATGTAAATGCGTTCAAATGAAATTATTGAAAATCCGTCCAATTTCATCCATTCCTTTATGTAAAAGGAATTGTACGAATTCGTAGCAGAATTCATCAAATATTTGTAGTTATATGGCTGTGCGGTTATTTATAACTGGAAGGGGTTTATTGTCTTATTTGAGTCGTGAATAAAGCGCAAACACAAGCCCTTTAAAGCCTCAGACAAATAGTCCAACTGATGGTATCATTTTTTTTTTCTGATACTAAAAACTCCCATTCTTTACCATCAGTTCCACATGTATGTAAAATTACTTTCTGTAGTGTAGAGCAAACAAGCAGCCCGCAGGCCTAACAATGAATATAAACACGATGAACTGTCCTTGTGAAAAAGTTCATTTTTAAAATTTGATGAAAGAAAAATGTCCTCAATTTTACTTTTAAATTTAATTTGTTTCTTGATTTGGAATTTTAAAAGGTTTAAAAATTTTGTTGAACATAATCTGCAATTTTTAAAAAATGTGATAAAATTCTGAATTCTGCTTTTGTTTTTTCTGTTTTGATAATATTTATAGTACAATTTTATTGCAATTTACCAATGAAATATAATAAAGAAAAAAGAAAAAAGAAAAAAAAAGCCTAAAAACAATTTACCAAAAGTAAAAACAGAATTAAGAAACAATTGAAACTAAAAATTTGTCTCATCTCATTTTTTTACTATTTTACTTACTTATAATATGCGCATTCATTTTGATAAAAAAAAAAGCAACCTTTCAGCAGTATTACAGATTAGCATTATAACTGGTCGAAATCACGTTCCCTTCTCATCTCAGTTTTGACTCGCTGCGTTCCTTCCTACGGATGTAATGGACCTTTTGAATACATGAATTTAAGACTCTTAGTTTAAAGAGTCTACAAAGGAAATAGTTTCAAAATTTTATTAAAAAAAAAAACAATTTAAGATATAGACCCTCAGGATACATAGTTTTATTTGGAAACGGTTTATTAACAAGGCTTTCAGTAGCATTATGTGCCCCACTGTCAACCAACGTACCGAATACAATAGCAGTCGAGAAGGCATTTTGTGATACAAAATGAATTTTGTTAATTGGAATTTTCGAATACATTTCGAAAAATCGGCACCAACCAGACAATTCATCTTTGATTTGTATATTTGAAAAACAATTGGAGCGTGTTTGTTTTATTTGCCTACGAATCTCAGAGAAATCAATTTAGACAGCAGGCGAGGAGTGACAAAATTCACACCAGAGTGTTTGAAAATATTTGAGGAAATAGTTGAAAATGATTCCTTACAAATTGCAGTTGTAGCAAAGTCTAAGTGATAGGAATAAAAGGGTACTCCAAATTCCCCAAAGCTCCAGCATTTCTGGAACCTCACCACCAGATTGTTTAGTGTCATATCCAGGACACTCATTGGTGGGGTTGGGAGAGTCATACCCCTCTGCAGGGTAGCAATCAGTGTATTCTACAGTCCCAGCTGACAGGACAAAAAAAAAAAAAAGATAGTGGAGAAGATTTATTTAATTTTTGTCTAATTTTCAACTATGAGTTAACTTAAAGTTGTAATAATCAATTTCAAATATTTCTTTACAAAACTGTTTATCATGAGTGTCAATATCTTTATTTTTTAAACAAATTTTTTTAATTGAATAGGAATTATTGTTAAATTTTTGTAATGGAGTAGAAATCATGGCTAAATCTTTGTAATTGAGTAGGAATTATTAAATTTTTTTAATTGAGTAGGAATTATTAAATTTTTGTAATGGAGTAGAAATCATGGCTAAATCTTTGTAATTGAGTAGGAATTATAAATTTTTTTAATCGAGTAGGAATTATTAAATTTTTGTTTTAGAGTAGAAATTATTGTTAAAGTTTTGTAATGGCTAAATTTTTGTTAAAGTTTTGTAATGGCTAAATTTTTGTAATCGCGTACGAGTATGTGTGTACATGTATGTGTGTTTTTTTCATGTGTGTGTGTGTGTGTGTGTGTGTGTGTTGACGGTTGATAAACACTAAAGGTTTAAAAATGGTTACTTTCTGAATTTTAGACATAATACAACGATAAGTTTGAAGTTCAGTGCTTTGTGTAATTGAATTGGATCATGGTTAGTAATTTGACTCTTTCTAAACATTTTTATCACCGTTTGAAGTTCTGAAGTGTTAAAATAAGAAAGAGGAAAAGATTTAAAAAAAAAAAAAATTAACGTATTAATAGATTTATTGCTCTTAGTGTGTCTTATCAACGACTCTATAAGAAGTTCACGATGTCAAGGAGAATACACTTGTACGATGCTAAAGTATGACGTAATGATCAGGGCAACCAAAAATTATAGAAGGTGAACTTTTACCTGCTATTTGTCAAAGTAATATTGACAGCCTTAGTACTTTTATTCCACTCCGAACCAAGCTAAATTCCCCTTGAAGTAATAAAACTAATCGGGAATTGGTGTTTAATGTTAACGCTTTGTTAAATTCTTTGGTCAAATCTCGTTAGGATTTATAAATTTTCGTCAAAGTAAAATAAGGATAATACGTGACCACACAAGACCCTGGACGACTGCTTATTGCACAGACGCGGTGGTGAATGAGTCACATGACCCCTTTTAATCAAATTTAAGGCATCATAAACAGTGTCCCCACCTAAAGCACATAATCACGCCGAAATTTCCTCTCTATTTCTCTTTTTATCCTTGATGAATCTGAGCCAGCAACAACTAGTGGGTAAGCCTGTCCACACAGACACGATGCCCCGCTCTCATGGCGTTGTCGGCTAACACAGATGATATACACTCAACAAGGTCATTTCTCAGGCTGATGGATTAAAAACGCACATTCAGACGCTCAACCTAGCCACTTCGCTAGTTAATACCCACAGCCATTCTCAACTCCATGGCTTATTCGCAGATAGAACCTCCATTCAACTAAAAAAAGCCCTCTCCACCTTAATGTATATAGCATAGCGACTTTTTATAGTCGTTTACCCTTTTCAGCAAATGCCGAGCAGAGACCCTAAATGGTTATATCTCGTAACAACTCTGTCCATACTCACGCGCAACTTGTATTAAGCCCCACTTACGGTACTCTTCCCACGTAAACAATACGTGCGACCTAAGACGGTCGTATCCATGCATACACGTGCCGCATACCGATCCCATGGCTCTATCTGTTACCAGTCCGATAAAAAAAAATGCTCGGCCAACACATAAACTACAACGTCACCAATGAGAATTACTATAAGCCACGCCCCGAAATCTGACATACTCTTTTTCCCTATCACAGCAAACAAGAATATAAGTTAATACCCTGAGCTGTAAATTTTCATACCTGCAACAATGCTTCTTCCTTAGGAGCCTGCGAAACAGAGAACTTTTTGACGAAGGGAAATTTCGACTGAAAAATTGCTTTGTATATGCCTCATAACAACAACATTCCGTGTGAATTGAATTACCATGACCAGAAAATCAGGCGAACACTTACGTATGACATACGTAAACACTGGACAGCTGTTTCGACCTTATTAGGTCTCATCAGCAGTGTATACCGTGATCTCTACCGCTGGAGATCGAACCAGCGACCACAAATTGCAGAACCGAAACTCTACCACTGAGCCATAAACCCATATCGCACACAAGTGACGCCAAATTAACTAGTTATGGTAATTGAGCGGCCAATTAACCTGAATGTGTCTTGCAAGTTACATCCGTACTCTTTACAAAGGAAACGGTCGCCCCCAGGGCCATGTCTTCCCAAGAGGATTAGAAATACGCGTCCGCGTAATTATTATGACCTCAAGGGCAATGACATAGATGTACATTTTTCTTTTTTAAGTAGAGGAATTATATTGTTCAGTGTTTCCGTACGTCGTGCGTAAGTGTTCGCCGGATTTTCTGGTCATGGCAATTCAATTCCCAATATAATTCCTCTACTTAAAAAAGAAAAATGTACATCAACAACCTTCCTTGTTTGTTAACCTATTTATTTGACTTTGCTTTCGTCTTATCGAACGACGAGCGATATAGTGTTGCCTTCCTTTCACCTATCTTTCTCTCCTCACCTGCAATATCATACACAATATAACACCTGTGTACTAGAATGAAGAAAATTTTGCTACGTGTAAAGGTAACGACTCCTGCCGAATCTGAACAATCGATTGCATTTTGAGAAAATGATCTCAGTTGACAACTGTTATGTGAGAATCTGCGTTGTTTTTCACATATACATATTTATGTGTGTATCAACGAGGGTCATTGGCAATAGGATTTTCTGTTTACAGCTGAACCTTTTTCAATGAAATCAATAGTGATGAGTCCTTTTATGTCTCATAAGACTGTCAGCATGACCTTCTTTACAGACTGCTGCACCTAGAAATTTACCGGACACTTAGTATGTTCCCACTCCACGAACTGTCTTTTCGACTCATGCTCGCTGAGGCAAAGCCATGTTTAACCAATTGGTAAACATTTTTCGAATTAAAACGTACATGTCACTCTTTCTTTTTTAAATTTCACATGGTTTGAACTTCTCGGGAACAAAGGATTTGACGAGAGGCCTATGTTGAAGCCTGGAGCTCTCTGATTAGCTGCCATTTTAGATAGCCCCCCCCCGAAATAATTTTGGGAAGATTAAAATATTTTTTCAAGCATGTTCGAAATCTAGTTGCGCTCTTACGTTCATTTTCGGACCAATACCATGGGAAAAGGCATGAACTCCCCAATCCGCCCGTTAAATAGTACCACTAAAGTTCTACTAGGATAGCTTTAGCATTAAATAATCCTTGAAGTTTCATATGCCATTAAATAAAGAAGGCAAACGAAACCAAACCATTCAGTTTAGAATAATGAGGATTACAACCAGGACTCGTGGCGCCGGAGAGAGAGAGAGAGAGAGAGAGAGAGAGTATACATTTACCTAACCCCTCCACGGACAAATGTGACTCAATGCCAGTTTTTAAATAGCGTAAACCTGGTTTGAATTCAGAGATTTCTTTTTTCTGGACTGGTTGCCGAACCGAAGCCAAAGAACCCAGTCTACCCTACTACTGACTCATAACTTGACAGAGAACAGGTGGATTCGTGCCTTTTCCAAGAACATTAACTCAAAGTTGATAAGAATTCGGATCGTCGATTCCATTTTTTACGAAGATTACCGTTACGCTATGCCTGCTCCCATAGCGAGATTGTACGCTTTGCACTCAATTGTTGCTCCACATCTGCACAGATGTTCGACACGGAAGTCTGTGCTAGTACGAAGACCAATAGCAATGTTACGGGTGTTGTCATTCAGTTTTGTTAAATGCTTTTTAAATTGTTTTGTTATAGTTATTTTTTTGTTTTGTTAAAAAAAGATTAATGAATGTCTTTTTAAAAACTTTTCATATTACACGTGCCAAATAGATTATGATCAAAAATTACATTTTTAACAGCATGAATCAGAGAGAGAGAGAGAGAGAGAGAGAGAGAGAGAGAGAGTAAT
Source organism: Sepioteuthis lessoniana (assembly GCA_963585895.1). Taxonomy (NCBI): domain Eukaryota; kingdom Metazoa; phylum Mollusca; class Cephalopoda; order Myopsida; family Loliginidae; genus Sepioteuthis; species Sepioteuthis lessoniana. The sequence continues at coordinate 31,088,950 of OY757932.1, read as the reverse complement.
AAACATAATATATTTTTAAGAGTTGAAAATTGTTTGAGGAAGAGATTTGTGTTCACAACAATATACAAATTGTACCTATAAGGCTTTCGCTAAATATTTGATACTGTTTCAAGGAGACAATAAATGATTGTTTTTCTTGGATTTATGTGAACGTATCTATGAGTCACTTTGTGGCCATGTGACAATCCCAGAATTCACCTCGAACTGTTTCCGTCACTATTCTTGGAACGGTTACGATGTGCATTTTTATATCTGTTCATTGAACAGATGACAAACTTTGTCTCCCTTCGTCTGTGAAACGTAAAGCCTACACGGTTAAACCACCTAACTCAAGTAAGACTTTTCCGTTTTCAAACTCTTTTATATACTGCTTGTTCATGGAACAATATGTGCACATTTTATCTGTTGAGACACGTTTGTTTATACTTGCTAATACTTCTTGTATGTTTATTATGTGTGTATTGAATATAAATCCACTTATCTCCTTTTCCCTTTCGTTTATTTAGTGTTAGTATATTAATGGATATACTAATACTAATATTGGACATTAAGTTTACTGGAGATTCGTTCACTGTGACAGTTGTCGAATAAATGAAAACTAGTTCGTGAAAGAAGGAAGAAACTGTGAAGTCTTCCGCAAAAAAAAAAAAAAAAAAAAAAGAAAAAAGAAAGAAAACGACTCGAAAAGCTCCGGATGGAACGTGGTTTGATGAAGACTTGAGTTGACAGTTTAAAAAGTTCAGCTTAGGTTCTAGGGTTAACAGACAGCTCTTAAGGGTTTTCATTTAAACTAGGATGCTAAACATTTCTATGTGGTGACATAACTCAAAACACAAAGCAATTTTGTTACAAAAATCACTGCTTGTAAGCTGTGATCGAATCCCCGTATTTTCCTTCTCCTAGAGTGGTTACTTAGTCAGTTGGCTCAACTATGTACCCATAACTGAGAAAATACCCAAACTTTTTGCCATGAGCAGGATGTGACACAAGGTCAGCTTTTAAGTGGGGAAAATTGCTTTGAATTCAGTGTTCTCCTTCTCTTAGACTGGTTGTCTAACCCAGTCTACCATTCTGTTAACGCATAGATGGGTGGAGAAGAAGACGTGGATTCCAGGGAATTAGCAAGTGCTGTTCTGGATTTGAAATCGGGTCGCCGATTCCATTTCTGGTGACGATAACTGTTTCGCTTAGCGTTAAGGAAAGTAGAGATGGAAATGCAATATAATAGACACTCATGTGCGACTGGAATATCTTGATTAGAAAGGTTTTGCAGAAATACTAAACCAACTGACTTTGTTTGAGCTCTAACTCCTCCACTACTTGCAGGTTGTATGACACAAGGTCAATTTTAAAACGGAGTAAGGCTGGTTTGAATTCAGAGTTTTCCTTATCCTAGACTGATTGTCCTACCAAAGCTAAAGAACCCAGTCTGCCTTGCTATTAATTCATACGATTTGAAGTCAGGAACGACGATTTCATTACCTATGCTCTAGATTTCAAATAGAAAATATTATTGGGCAAAAGCCAGCATCAATACTCGCACGTAAACGCGTTGTTTATTTTCTGTTTACTGAATAAAAAAAAGAGTCAGTCTCTGCCACCTCTTTGTTTATCTTCTCTATTGTATGCGTCTCAGTATTTTATTATTTACTTATTACTTTTTCATTCTTCATTTAAAATCATTGCTACTCGATAAACAGTATGTTGATTTTCTGGAATAATAATTTAAAATTCATTGCTGGTAAATGTGTAAATATCATTTTCGTTGTTGCAGTTTTTTGGTATTACTACTTTTCTATAATGATGTTTATTTTTGCATATGTTACTTCTATTATCAGAAAAATACTCATTGATATGATCAGTGGTTTAGAAATTCATAGGAAGTGATTGTTTTCCTCGGACAATTGCTATTTAGGCATTAGCAAAGGACTAATCACAAATTAGGATGTCAAATAAAGGAAAAGAAAATTCTCAGAAATTTACAATTGTTTGGTATTTCTGAGAATTTTCTTTTTAGAAAATTATAACTCAGAGAATTTTGACCACAATAATCAAAGAAAATAATCACTTCCGATGTGTATTTAAGCCATTGAAGTTTTCATTTAAATTTATGGTTATAATAAAAAATGTTTCAGTTTTTTCAGTCTTTTTTTTTGTCTAATACTGTTGCATGTGGAATTTTTGGCTGGTTATGATCTTTAATTGTTTAAATTTTAATATCTTCTTTACTGTATAAGGACATGCATTTTCATTTCCCAAGTTTAGACATCTTTTCAAGTTGTTACAAATGACTGAACCAATGAAATGCTTGAATTCAGTTTTTGAGAGGGAGGGTCTCTAACCATTGCAGCAGTATTTCTATTGAGTTTAAATAAAAGTAAGTCACTATTAAACTAAACAGGATTAGACCTGTTGGTTGTGTATCTCTTTTTCTAAACTTATAAAACCATCATTAGTCATATTTATCTTTCAAATAAGCTATCCCAAAAGCACAAATATTTCAGGTTGCTACTACAGTGATTTTATTTGCGATTATCTTCATTAGACATATCCATCTTTTGAATGATAGCGTAATAATATAATTTCCACCCCAAAGTCAAAATGTTTCTATAGTGGTTAGTAGTGTAATAAAACACTATGAAAATGTTTAGAAAAATAAACCAATTCATCTAAATGATTATTTAATCTAGTTATGAACAGTTTTTATTCTGTAGTTAATGGTCAGTCTTTGAATTGAGGTCTGTGTGTTTTGCATCTACCCTGCCCCACCCTACTCCAGTCCAGTCACTGCTTTCATAGGATCATATTGCAGAGAAGAGTGGCCATGAATGAACATTAGAAAAAAGCAATTTAGCATTTCATTAGAAATACCATACTTTTCATCTGATTTAAACACTATTTATAACAGTCAAAAACCTGATTTAAGCTTGCCAAATTTTTTTATGTTATCATTCGACAATTAAAAGCAAAATATTAAAGATATTCAAAATTTGTAATTCCTTTCAAAATCTATAATCACTTATTTTAAAAGTACATGGAAATATCCAAAAGTTTTAATCATGATTTTTTATTAACATACATTTTAACATTATTAAAATATAAAGTATCACACCTTGGACTTTTACGAAACACCAGCAGCCCCACCTCCAACCTATATGGGAACTACACAAGGATGCTGCATGCTCTCTTGAACAAATCCTGGAAACACCACCCGTCAAAATAGCAACTGTACGGCTACATACCTCCCATCTCACAAACTATCCAAGTAAGAGCACTGTTAGTGAAGTAAGGATGAAGTCATAAGTAACGTTCTTCTATGGTCACTTACCTATGGACTCAATAGTGTTAACCTACCAGTAAAAATTAACATTTATCAATTCTGTGCGGACACTGGATGCTGTCTATAGGCTTTACCAAAAGCTATAGCCGATAGGGCTGGATGACGAGAGAGATTAAAGGGAATATATATATATATATATATATATTTCATCAACATCATGTCACGCCGCCAGCACAGATCTCCCTGACCCTCTCCCGCCAACCGTCTCTATCGTCCATTGCTCCCGGCAGGTCTTCAAGGCTACATCCTGTATCGGCACAGAGCTGTTGTATTGGTTCTAGCTGGTCGTCCTGCCTTTGCTCGTCCATGTGAAGGGTTCCACAGGAGTATGTCGCTTATGAGTTCGTCCCCACTTCTCCAGCAGTGTCCTGCATTTCTGGTTCGTCTAACTTTGATAGTTTTCGTGATGGGTGGTAGGTGGCAGTACAGGTGATGCTTTGTTGGGTGCTGCCTTCAGGACTTGTTCAATAATGCTCGCAACATTCTTGTGTAATTTTCGTCAAGCTTTTTCTCCATACGTTTAGTCATCGCCCATGTAGTGCATCCATATAGCAGTATCCGCACGAATGCTGCTTGGAGAAAACTGCTTTTTATTTTATCGGTCAGATCTGACTTCCATATGTCCGATAGCCTATCGATGGCTGTCGATGCCTTTGCTAGTCGCGTGTTGATGTCTGACTCGGTTTCTAGGTTGGTGAACTTGTCCACTAGTTTCAGGGAGTTACCATTTAGTCCGCATCCGTAATTGTTTGTGCGGAGTATCTTCTGCTTCTTTCCTTTGCCTCCTTGAAACCGTTATCTTTCATTTTATCAATAGACGTTCTAAGCACGTAGTATAGGCAGATGTGTCTCCTTGCAGCACCCCTACAATGTCGAAATAGTCTGTGTCTCCATCCGGGGAGCGGACTTTTACTTATATATATATAAAAAATTGGCGACCTTGTCGAGGGCAACCCGAAGGCTCCCTTTTCATTAGCTACCACACCGAGGTGTTGGGGAGAGCGTTACTTTTTTTCCTGGATAACTTCACTTTACCCTTGATCCGTACCATATAATGCTGAGTGTTAAGCAAGGCGGCATCAAGTACCATTTTTTGAGTCTTTGGTATGACTCGACCTGGGATTGAACCCCTGGTCCTGATATCTAAAGCTTAAAAAATACACTGATACGTATTTTTCAAAATCTCTATTAATATAGAACTGGGGTCTTAAACACGCGGCTCATAAGCTATATGCGATCCACAAAACTTTTAATGGCACACGGCAGAACCGTTTTCGTAACTAATATTTCCGAAAACTTGTCCCTCGACCCTGACCATGGTTCTTCTCAGAGGAAGGTTGAATGCACTTTAATATATCAGTCGTTCTCACTTCAAAATCAAAAACTGAAAAGCACAAGTAATCCAATTTTACATACAGAGTGTCTCAAAATAGATGCAACCCATTGATATGATAATGATTTATTACTGAGACAAGCACGATAGCGGTCATTTGGAATATGTCCTGTTAAAAATGCATCCTTTGAGACATCAAATCAGTGTTTTTTTAAAATTATTATATCAACTTCCAGGGCATGCAATCTTTTTTTGAGTTTCTTGTCTCAGTAATAAATCATTATCATATTAATAGGTTGCGTTTATTTTGAGACAGTTTTGAATGATTTTGTCTCCAAATAAGTAGTGATACAAAATATTTTTCCTCTCTTGTCTAAGGCATTGTGATCGAAGATTAATAGTTGTTATAGAGTACTATTTTCAAATCTGAAACAAAAAAGAACACAACATTATTAGTAGTAGAGCTATTAGCAGTCACATAGGACCCATATATATATTGAGGCACCCTGTACATAAAAAAATGTCTTAATAAGAACGTTAGTGAAATCTACATCGGCTTGTTTCAAACACTTATTATGGTAGAGGGCTGATTGAAATTATAGAAATTAATTCACAACAGGACATGAAGATTTGTTGTTTTTTTTTTTGTTTCATAACGTGAGAAGGGTTAGATTTTCAACTCATATTGGCTTGGAGGGTGTACTTGAGATGACAGACAACTTACAAATACAACAAAACATGAGGAAATTTGTTTTGTTTCATAATGTTTGAAGAAATCGATTTGTCAACTCAATATTGACATGGGAAGGGTGTATCTGAGATGACTAACAACACACACAAATAGAAAATCATAGAAAATATGTGAGAGCGGATAGTTAGATAAATATAAATTATATCTGCTATTTCATTAAATGTGATAAAACTTTGAATTTTGCTTTTGTTTTCTTTGTTTTAAGAATATTTACAGTACAATTAATTGTCCTTTACCATGAAATAATTGCCATTTACCATGAATTACAATAAAATGGAGAAAACAGAATTTATAAAAAATGAAAACGGAAAAACGGAATTTACCAATGTAAAAACTCTCTTCCCCATGACATAATGGACGTTTTGAGTCCTTGAGGTTGAGATCTCTGATATAGAACTAGACTGGCGAAGATTACACTAAAGTGAGTAAAAAGTTCTGCAATATTTTGGTAGTGCTAGTTTGCGGCGCGTTTATTATGTAACCGAAGCAATTCAAGTCATGTTGGTAGTATCGAGTTAGTTGGCGCGCTGACACGTTGTGCACAACTTAACATAGATGAATGTATATTGCAGTCTAATTTGGGAACATAGGCTTTATGATTTTAAGACATCGCGGAAGCAACCAAAAACATTTTTGTGCGAAAGATGAAGCTGTAGTTGATTACAGTAACCAGATGGTTGAAAAAACTTCGCACACATTGCAAGAACCTGGACGATCAAGTACCCTTAAAACCGTGGATTCCGAGTCCGTACTCCAAACCATGGAGGCAAATCCGGAGGGTAGCATTCGAAGAATATCAGGCAAGCTCGGCATCTTAATAGTCCAGTGAGGTTCATCACCTTGACGACTTCGGTGGCAAAAGTACCTGGAGCTACTGAATTGTGCCATACGTTATCAAAATATTGCAAAACTTTTTACTCACTCCCATAATTCTGTCTTCAAAAAACAAGTTTCACTGGAATCGTATTGATTTGAATTGTTCAACTAATTTGAATTGTTTCTATATCATTTTCTTCATAGCACTGGTCAACTCTAACTGAAACACGTAATATTGTACCAGGTGTAAGTTAATTTTCATGTCGAGATTCTATGCATGCAGTCACTAACACAATTGCCGCATTCTCGGAGAACATTTACACAGAAACTCTCTGGATATGCACTACCTTTCATAATTATGGGCACAAAACTTGAATCAAGAAAACTGAATAAACCCAATCAAGATTTTGGGGTCAATTTGGACGCGAAAAAGGTTTAAACATGTCTAAAAGTTTGTTTATTTGGATTCTACATAAGATATTTTGATATAGATGAAAAAAAAAAATTAGATATGAAAGAACTGAAAAGAGAATACAGAGTGATTTAAAAATGTTAACACCTTTATGGGAGTATCTTTGTAATATAATTTCAAATAATCTCCCCATGTTCTCCATCCTTAACAACACTCCTAAAATTTCTATGGGATATCATTATTAGAAAAGCAGAACTGATATTTCGGAGATCCCCCAGGGAAGATATCAATAATGTGTTGATAGGGATGGTGAATAGGTGAATACTTTAAAATCATATCATAAAGGAACTCCTATAGAAATGTTGAAATCATTTTGAAACACCCTGTATTTAGGGGTGTATATATATATATATATATATTAGAAGATTTTCCCCAAAAGAATAAATATTAGATCACATATATAAAACATCAAAATTACAATCCATTTAAAATCTGGTTAAAATTTATATATTCACATAGAGAGAGAGAGAGAGAGAGAGAGAGAGAGAGAGAGAGAGAGAGAGAGAGAGAGTCTCTCTCTCTCTCTCTCTCTCTATATATATATATATATATATATTATATGTATATATATATATATATATATATATATATATATATATATATATATATAGCTTGCTATATTCATAAAAGTGCTCAATATCAGTGATTGAGGATATGTAGATCAAAAGTCCGATGGTCACGTTGTCGAAAAACTGATAGTTACCAAGTGCTGTTGACTATTTCTACGGTATCCTAACAGATTATATATATATATATATATATATATATATATATATATATATATTACTCAGAAAACATCACCCCTTAATCTCTTTATCAATAAAACAAACCATAAATTTTATCCTCTTTAACTCGTGAAAATTAATTTGAATTGATACCCGCTTACTTTTAAGATCCATATTTCCCTCAATAGTAACACGTATAGTCAGGGATTTAATTGAAATTTCTTTTTTAATTATAAAAAAAATGAGTTGGAACATCATTTAGGTAATATAATTCTTCCCACGGTACAACGATATCATCTTGACACAAAGAATTCCCTATCCCAAAATTGAAAACTTTAAAATTCCAAATAAGCAAACTGTATTGATTGATTGAATCTTTCTTTTTTTTTTCTCTTTCTTTTCTTTGGCCATATAAATGAGACGTTTTACTTAACACATTTCACTCTCAGTCCCAGTCGAATTTCGTTTTCATTTTAACTTTTAAAACTACTTTGTAAAAGCATAATTTTACATATTTAAAAAAAACCCAAAAAAACAGACAAACAAAAAACAAACAAAAAACAAAAACGAAACAAACTAGGTACTGAAAAAAGTAAATAGTCAAAGTTAAAAACCCAATAAGGGTAACCCGAAGACGAACTTCTTAAGAACTTATTTTTCTTATGTAAGTATCATTGTTTCCCAGTGATACCAGCATCAGAAAAATAAATTTCGGCTTCGAATTACCCTTAAGCACTTTTAACCTAGACTTTTTACAACAAAGGGTTTAAATATAATTTGCTTTGACAACAATTTTTAAAAAATTCGTTGTCTGTAGCATTTGACAAATAAGGATAAAATGATGAAATAATTAATATAAAATGATAAAATATCAATAATTTTATATTCTGTCCTATAAATGCAAGAGTCGACTGAAAAGTTCATTGGCAGATCGAGATACTTTCATTAAATGTGGCCAATGAGGTCTATTTTCCAAATATTGTCACTCTGGTAGTCAGCACCCTTCTTCCATCGGTGTTGCAGTGCTTGGAACTCATTGGTAAAAAAATTCATCAATGACGTCACCATATGAACTTTTCTGCTCATCCTCGTTAAGTAAAATTATCATTTTTAAAAGACTATGCACGCACAAGCAATAAAACACTTCTAAGATTTTCCTAACATTGGTCAAAAGATGGTGCTGGGAAGTTTTGCATAAACCTAATACTCAATTGCTTACTTTTTATTTAGTTTTATTTTTCAGACAGTTATCACATCTCCAAATTCTTAAAAAGAAATGAATCAATAAATAAATCAGGATGAGTTCCAGTTGAAATTCAAATGCTTAAAAGATAATCAGTTAAGAAAAGTAAATTGAAATGTAAAATTTATAATATTTTGTTGAATTCTAAATTCATACAAAAACAAATATCTGTTTTACCATCTTTCATTGATAAGTTAGCTTAGCGTTACGGTTATCGTAATAAGACATGATGGACTCGGTGACAAGTTCAAATAGCGGACAAAGCTGTTTGGGTTTCACTTTGCGCCAATGCCCTAAAGAAACGCATGAATCCATCTGTACTCTCCCACCACCCAACCACCCACCCACCGCTGGGTAAGATTGTCGGACAGACTGGGTTCTTAAGCCTTTGTAAGGCAACCAGTCCAGGAAAAAAACAAAAACCTCTAAATTCAAACAAACATCACTTCACTTTAAATTTGATGTTACGTTACACATCTTTTTAGCAGTGGAGTGGGTGGGTAAATACATATTTAAAGCCCAAGCAAAGTCAGTTGATTTAGTCTTTATGTAATAACTTCCTGTCGCACGTGTGGGTCAATAACATTGTGTTTCCAACTCCACTCTATCTAACACTTAAAGTAACGGTTATCGGCGTGGAAGATGGAATCAGCGATCCGAGTTCTAAACTTGGATGAGACTTTTTGCATTTCATTTCGAGCTAATACTCTTGAGAAAGGCATGAATTCATCTGTTCTTCACCCCCCTCCAAAAAATAGTAGAACAGTCTGAGCTCTTTAACCTTGGTTAGACAACAGTTAAGCACAAGGAAAACTTTAAATTCAAACCAACGTGTCGAGAGGTTGGATAAATACTTAAAGTTCATTTTAATCGAAATAAACTTTTTGAATTAAATTTCTTAGTTACTTGAAACGTTAAGGAAAATGCATAGATCTATTAGAAACAGTAAAAATTATTTTTAATGACCAGGAAAATAATTTTATGTTTATCAATAAAATAAAATAATTTGAAGAAAAATCCCTAATAGATTAAAGACACTAAATAGATGCACTGTTAGTCGAACAGGGATATTTAATGCATTGGTTATCATTTGCAATTACAAATCCTAGATGAAGATATTTCTGTTGTGTTTTCGCTTAGTGTTCGTTTTTACTTTACCTTGTGCGCTGAGTTAAGAAAAACTAGTCCGGTGCTTATTCTCTGGTTGAACTGTATTCTAACCTTTCTTTTCTTTTTTCGGTATTTTATTGATTTGCCAACACTCCAGAATTCGACACAACGCCATTTTATAGTGGGTAGCAACGTATGAATCGAGACTCGTGCACAGCACTTTTCTTTTCTTTTCTCCTCCTTGCTGGTCGTTCTATCCAGCATTTATGGTAAATAGGAAGGTCCCATTTGCACTAGACAGGGGGTAAAAATAATAGATTCGTTAAGAAGTAGTCATCTTAACTCTTCCACTTTGAGGCATCTACTCGTACGACTGTTGGTGCACGTCGAACTGCAGTGGTTTGAACCGCCTTTGAATTTAGCCTGTCGTACTTGTTTTTGTTTCCCCCTTTTTTAACCATCGATTTAAATCGAGAATTTTGAAGAAGTTCAAAAGTATTAGATACACGTTGCTTTAGTGAATACTCATGAATAAATGACAACGCCGGTCTCCAGTTGTAACTGAACTATCAAAGTAACCAGTTTTATTAAAACGATTCAAACATGGATGAAACGATTTTTCCGTTTCTTAGGACAATGGTCAGCACAGTACTTCAGATTTAGCAAGAATGGCCGAAACGGTACTTCCCTTTTCTGTTAGAACCAATATACAACATCTTATTACACTTATCTTGAAACTTAATATACATAGCTGTCTCAATACTTTTAATAACAATAAGAGATATCCATCGGTTTTTCTAAGGAACCTCGACTAGAAATCATATTGTTTGAAAAAAGTGTTGACCCATAGTCTCTCATCGTTAAATCATCATCGACAATAACAATTGAACCATCAATATCTGTATCCTCTGGAGATTCCTTAGCAGCCATTTTCTTAGCTAAATCTAGCACTATGTCGTTTCTATGTATTGTCTGGTCTCATGCCTCCTGGTTGTACTCTCAACATTATCTCTTCTTTTATTATACTTGAATTTCTGAAAACGTATTCAGATACGGATTCTGTAATGATCATCTTTTTTCGGTTTATCTTTCAATCTTCCTCCAATTGTTGAAAGGGTGCTATCACTTGAGAATTCAGGTCTTCTTTAATAAGACCAATCAGTGGCACTTGATCCGTAATGATCATAAACTCCTGACAATAGGAGGTGCCCGTGGTGTAACGGTTATCGTCGTAGGAAATGGACACGACGACACGAGTTCAAATCCTGGACGAGACTGATTGCATTTCACATTGCACTAATACCCTTGGGAAAGGTATGAATCCAATTATTCTCCCTCCAGCTATGGGTAAATAATAGGACAGACTTGGTTCTTCAGCCTTGGTGAGGCAACTAGTCTAGGAGAAGGACAACTCTGAATTAAAAGCTGTTAAATTCCGCTTAAAAATTGACCTTGTGTCATATCCTGCCCGAGCGGAGGGGTTGGTAAATATGATAAACTCCCGACAATAGATGTATTTATAGAACTTCGAAACTGGTTGCCCTTCCCGTTCTATCTACGTAATTTCTCTATGGAGACAAGAAAAATTTGTTTTTCACTTCCGTCTCCTATAATATGTGACAACATTTTACCTATACCAACTGCAGATACATTCACACTCATAAGTTTTGAATTGTAATGAACCAAAACTTTAGTTGACATTAACAAAGGCTTCGGCTGGTCCCAATTTCCTGGGAACTCGTTTTTGTAATAATGTATACAATGAAGCCAGAACAATGCTGATATTGTCTAAATCTCGATGATAGTAATTAAAAAAAGCTAGATTGCTCCGCTGTTTTGACACATTCTTTGGAGTGGGTGTTTTGTGAATTGCATGAATTTATCCCATGATCCAGATACGAAATTGACAATTTTCAGAACTCACATTTATCGTTTTCCACGAAAAGTCCAGCATTCTGTAATCTCTTACACGTAAGTTATTGTTAAGTTAATTCATAAATTAGGAAGTTATCGATACATGAGGCCATCTTTGGTATTCCATGGATCAATAATACGTTGGAATACTCCATGTGAAGAGGCAATTCCAAAACAAAACCGAGTAGACATGAAGAGACCCCTATGAGAGTTTATAGTTAGTCTCTGTGACTCTTCATCTACAGGAATTTTTAAATATACGTCGGTCAAATCTTGTGACTTTTGAATACAGATTGTCTATATTTGGAATAGGATACTTGTCTATCTGTAAAATAGGATTGTTCAGCAGGTGTTAGGGTGGATGTATGAGCAATTGCTTTTTCACTTCCGTCAAAATAACAGGAATAACTGATCGGATTCCATTGTTTGAACCATCAGAAATTACAATAATATCCATTGATAGTAACGGTTTAGAAATAATTTAGAACCAAGTAAAGACTTAATTCTATCATAAGCGAACTGGTTTTAGCTTGATCAGTTCCGTGGTAAAAATGCACTCTAATAGCTTACTAGACCGACGAAAACGCATAGAGTTGTTTAATTTGTTGGATAGCATAAATATCTTCTGGTTCTAATTTACGATCACCTTTATCAAAAATAAATCTCAGATATTTAATTCACGTTAAAAAATTAATTCGGTCCACAAACGAAATCCATATTGCTGTATTCAGTCAAGTACCCAATTCAAACATTATAGGAGTTCTGGATTTAAAACAGTGACAATTATATCGTCGCTGAAAGCAGCAACAACTGTTAAGCACGTCAGTATGGTATCCATCGTCAGTTGCAATAAGGCTGATGCCGACTTTATTCCAAATAGAAGACGGGAAAATCGAAATAACCCCTGATGTGTATTTATATCAAGTAACTTCTTAGAATCATCAACTTCTATCTAGATGGAGGTGGCCGTGGTGTATCGTCGTAGGAAATGGACACGGCGACACGAGTTCAAATCCTGGACCAGACTGATTGCATTTCACATAGCATTAATACCCTTGGGAAAGGTATGAATCCAATTATTCTCCCTCCAGCTATGGGTAAATAATAGGACAGACTTGGTTCTTCAGCCTTCAGGAGAAGGAAATCTCTGAATTCAAACCTGTTAAACTCCGCTTAAAAATTGACCTTGTGTCATATCCTGCCCGAGCGGAGGGGTTGGTAAATAGGATCAACTTCTATATAGAGGTTGGTGCCAGCGAAGTCAGTCTTTGTGAAACAGGTTCCTCCATTGAGGTTAGCAAATACGTCTTCCGGCACTGGATATGGGTATTGATATGAACCAAATACTTTGTTCAGTCAAGTGGAATAATCCAAAAACAGGCGTATTTTGCCATTGGCCTTTTTTCATGCCACTATGGAACCACCTACAATGATTTTTTTTATTACTTCCATATGTTAAAGACGGTCTAATTCTTTATCTACCATGGCAAGAGTAGTGTATGGTATTATACGTTTGGGTCTGAAAACCATTTTCCTTTAGCTTTAAACTAGCTTTGATCTTGATACAGCACCCATATATATTTTATATATATTTTTTCTGCGAGACTCAAAATCAACTTTGAAAGTTTGAATTCAGAATTAGCATGCTCGTGTGTGATACGACCTTTGTGGAAAATTTTTAGGACTGAAATTGAGGTTAGCTATTATTTTACGAGTTGAAAATTTGGCTTTCTGAGAGTAGCTGAAGCTTTCCTTGTGTTCGCACCGGTTACATTTCGGACAAAGCCAAATTTTCAACATAATTTAAATTGAACAGATTTAATCTGAATATAAAAAGCTTACCAACGAATCATAATCTCTATAAAAAAAAAAAACTTCATAGATATATAAAATATCTGTTTGGAAAGTTCTTTGATATTTATCATAAATGAAAAAAATAGCCTACTTGACGCAATGTTGCCTTCAACATTATCAATGAGTGGTGACAGCACAGATTCCCTTGACTGTCTCGCTATTCGTTCTTATTGACCATTGCTCTTGGTAAGCCTCCTAAACACAGGGCTGATGAATGCAAGTTTTTGTTGGTCAGCCAACTCTGATGTGTCAGTTTGTAGAAGTCCATAGGAGAATGTTGTTTATCCTTACTTCACCAGCAGTGTTCATCATGACTTGCTCATCTTGAATGGCTTGTGAGAAGAGAGGTTAGTGGCTGTACAGCTGCTTTTTGTGGGGTGCTGCTTCCGAGATTTGTTCAGAACAGCATGCAGCAATAGATCTTCAGATCTACAACTGGTTTGAATTCCGAGTTTTCCTTCTACTAGACTGTTTGCTATACCAAGATTAAAGAGCCAGTCTGTCCTACTATTTACCCTGTTGTAAAGTGTAATTTCACATCGTCGCAGCAAGAAGAAAATACGAAGTGTCATTCAGGAAATATTTATTTACAGAATATACACGCGTTGTTACCTTTCTAAGAGGAGGTAAAATTAGAGATGGATGCTCATGATGTAAGCTACTCTTCTATGCACTGGGCGCCTCAGGTGGTGTAATGGTTAGAAAGCTGGTATTTGTCATATGTTCCACCAAGCGTACGAGTGTGGCACAAGGAAGTTTTTTTAGGTGAGTCCGGGCGCATGGAGTTTCTACAGCGATACTTCTTGATCGAAGCTGATTTATATGTCTTTTTATGTAGATAATTTCAACTTTGGACTATGTATGTTACTCTTCCAATCTGCAAATGGATATTCTCAGCTTCAAGTTTTGTTTTTTTCGCTCGGTAATTGTGGAAGAAAACCGATCCACCCGTTTGAAAGTTCTTTTTTTCACATGTGGCATTAACTGATATTTATGGTACCAATTTATCAAATATAGTTTTGATCAAACATTAATTCGGCTGGTGACTTTCCAATTTCCGTATTTGGGTTTGGAATTTGTCAGTAGGAACTTAAAAACTGTCAATGTCTCCTCCCTTTTAGATCTTTTAAAATGCCATTTCAAAAGTTGTCGACAAATCGTTGAGCTTGTCTATTAGACCCTGGGTGACAAAGAAAAGAAGTCAAGATTTCAATTGCATGAACTCTATAAGATAATTCAAAATTTGCTAAAAACGCATTGAGTTCCTTTATCTGTCACGATGTTGTCAAAAACTCCAAATCTAGAAAAAAAAAAAAAAAGAAAAGAAAAAAGTTTATTGTCGTTAAACTAATTGTCTTTCTGCATTTGAAAATTTCTGGCCATTCCGTACAGCTATCAACGACAATTAGGTTGTAAAACCATTTAATGGACCGACGTAATCCATATGTATCCTGAATCATAGTTGAAAATTTATCGGTGGTATTAAGCATTTACTGTATTATTTTATTAAGATTTCAGTTTCCTGATCCTTTTTTGGCCAATATACATAAGTTCTCATCAAGGATTTAATTCTAGATATTTCAGAGTGATCAGAATAACATTGCTTTGATATTTGTCTTCTAAGAGATAAGGGGATTATTACACTGCATACATCAAAACATTTTCGCAGGAGGAAAAAGAAACTAATTTTTCCAATTCAGATTTAAATCTTTAGAGGTCTTTTCTTTCCATTCTGTTTCGATTGGTCATTATTTTAAAGAATATTAACTTCTTTTTTTAACTTCAGTTTTTATTTCATTTAGGATAACAGGTAACTCTTATTTTACTACATTAATAACTTTTAATTTCCACTCTCAGTCTGTAGAATTGAATTATTATATTTTGGGATTAATCTGGATAGTCCATCTGAGTAAGTCATTTTTTCGATGATTCATATCTATTCTAAATTCATAATTTGACAAAATTGCCCTTCTACGTTGCAGTCTATTTGCTGCATGAGTTGGAATGACATTTCTTTTAACCAAAAATGTTTACAAGTGGTTTATAATCATTTTTTGAACCAAATATTGTCACAAGTGGTTTATAATCGGTTTTTGAACCAAATATGGTCACAAGTGGTTTATAATCGGTTTTTGAACCAAATATGGTCACAAGTGGTTTATAATCGGTTTTCGAACCAAATATAGTCACAAGTGGTTTATATATAGGTTAGTGGCACACATTTTCCACCATGAATCAGTTTATGTTTTTTTAAATGTGTTTGGTTTTGGATTTATTTTTCTATCTGTAAATTGGTAGCCGGATTGGTGGTCGTGATTTTTCTCTTACGACATTTATTTTAGACGAAGATTTAGTTTTCTGTAGATATTTTTCAGCAGTGGTATGGGTATTTTTTTTTTTTTTTTGTTGCTTTTTTTTGGTGGGTTCTTTTTGTTTGATTTCTGCTGAGTGTATTTCTTTTAGCTATTCTTGAAATTTAGGCCGGTCTTTTGGCCTTAATTGCACTAGTTTTTCGATAAGAATTTTGTATTCATCTGCTGTATTGTTGAGCTCGCTTTCTGTACAACATTAGCGAAGGTGTTAACTTTCATATAAGATTATACTATTTTCCTAGTTTCAAAAATGTTCTATTTTCCTGTATTTGACCTTCATGATTTCTTTTTCTCTTTTTTCCATAAGTTCTTGAAAATTTGAGCTGGTTCTCTTTGCATTTGGTCTCATTTACATAGATGAGATTTGATAATGCAAGCTCTTCTTCGATGTAATAAAAATATCATCGTTTGGTTTGTTAGCATATCAGCCTTCATGGGTTATTTAATACCAAAGCCATCCTTGTAGAAGAAAACAGTTGAGGGGCATTAAAAGGGGGCTCATAACTTTCTCAGGGGTATTAGTTCGAAAGTGAACGTAATGGCGTGACTGGAGTTTGAACTCGCTTACTTCAAGGCTGCAGTTCTTCACGCAAGCCATTACACCTCAATATCAGTTTCAAGTTTTCGTAATGAATCTTATTTTTATTTTTCCAGTGTTATGAGCGTTGGTCCCAAAAACACAAGCCGCAGATTTTTATATTTTTAACTAAACAATAATTCATTTTGATTATTTCATATTTCCAATTAAAAGATATATATATATATATATATATATATATATATATATATAGACTTGATTAGTAATGTTTAATTAAAGGTAAATAATTATTCTAGTGCAACAAATAATTAGTTAAATTCTTCTTTTGAATTTTGTAAATTTCAATTTCGTGGGATTAGTTATATTTTGCAGCAACATGACTTTGCATTGATTGTTCTTGCTGATCTTAACAATGCTGTGGTTTGTATAGTATCGATTATTCCTCACTTCCAAGCATTTGGGAACGGTTCCAAACGCGCCAACAACAACTCCTTTTCGCCTTCTTTCATTTTCACACTATGGGCCACTAGAACGGCACAATTCACTATACAACAAGTTTTTTCTTCTTGTTAATTAACACTTGGTCTTACCTTCTGACTAGGAATCGGTGATCCCAGAGAATTTTATGGGTCTTATTTTCTAGGACAAATATACCATTCGTAAGTATGTACGTAACCTTTCGTAAGTATGGTCAGGTTTTAATCTCTTGCTCAATTTCTAGTCATGCCTATTCTTGTATTCTTTTTGTGCCAGTTTCCTGAATTCACTTACTTTGTGATTACCGTTTTCTATGTCACTACTTAACCTACACTTGCTATTCTGTTGTGTAATATCAATTTTCACTTCTTTTTTTTTTTTTTTCTCTCCTTGCGATTTTTTTCACACTAAATTTGACTGGTGATCTTTCACTGGAATCTGAGTAACGGCAACATCCCTCTGGTTGACAGGACTCTTCTCAGCATTAAAAACGATCTAAACACAGTGCTGTACTCTGTATGGTCTCGATTATTCCTCTAATCTCCAATTTTGCCAGTCTCTGTTTTTAAAGATTTTCTTCTAATAATTCTTCTTCTTCTTCTTCTTCTTCTTCTTCTTCTTCTTCCTTCTTCCTTCTTCCTTCTTCCTTCTTCCTCTTCTTCTTCTTCTTCTTCTTCTTCTTCTTCTTCTTCTTCTTCTTCTTCTTCTGTTATATCATTAATATCTATGTAATTACTGAATTTTAAAGAATTCTTTGAAAATTCTGAGATAAAAAAAAAACAAGGAACATATTTGATATTAATTTTGCATTATTTGATATTTTATTTATTTCAGACAAAATGTGGTGAAATCATAATTGCTGTCAATCCATTTCGCAATTTGAAATTATACTCTGATCAAGTAAGTTAAAAAAATTTTTTTCATGTTAAAATCAAAATTGCCAACATTTAATAAATAAAAACGGAAAAAGGACTGGATATTTTATGCATATATATATATATACATATTTTAAACACATCCTTCGCCTCCTTCCTGGATTTTATCTCTTTCATTAGGATCGTGCATTTATTTATTCGTTTATTTATTTTTTTATTCGATTAAATTCTTTTACAATTTCACTGCCTTCAACTCATACATTTTCACCTTTTTTCTCAATAATCTTTATTATAAGCGTTCCACTTCTTTCTCATCTTACCTGCATTGGGGAGGGCACATCTGGTAGATTCGCGCTGAATGGGTTGTATTAAATTGATCTAAGTTTACCTTGTTTCTAGGCCTAACCTTGCCGTAACTTTGATCCAAATTGTCCCTGCACAGTCTATACCTAAACAAAGGCTATTAGTTAAGATTACAAAGATTTTACTTTACATTGTTCACTATTTATAACACCTGAGCATATAATATGGACAAATATCATAAAAAGTAAACAAATTTACACAAAAACCTCGTATCTTAACTATAGTTTTTGTTTCAGCATTAGCTCAGCGGAAACACTATATGGAAACACGTTGGGTCAGACTAACGGGAAATTAGATCGTCATGAATACCATGGCCTATGTTTTTTTAAATATTAACCCAGGATTGTGAACACTTGTTTACAGAGCCGGTGCGTACTGACCCTCGAATCTCTCGACAGAGGCTCATGTCTGCTTGGGGGCCCCGGAAAATCTGGTTTTATTCATTTTTCATGAATACGAATTCAGGACAATCGAAATGTTAAGTCGGTATTTGTCTTCTGTTACACCACACGAACGAGTGTAGCTCAAAGACTTTTTAAGGTGGGTCCGGGTGCAGGGCCGTAGCCCAGACGCACTCGGCATTCCCGAAAATGCCTCGGGCCCCGTCGGCATTTCCCTAAAAAGAGGTGCCTTAGGCGCCAGGCGATAAACCTAACCTCTCCAAGGAGGGTTAAAGCTTAGGGGGACGGCCTCCTGAGGCTCGAGGTATGTCCAGAAGACGGAAAACGCCTAACCAGATCCGTGCCGTTGACACCACGACCGGCCGAAGTGTAACCCATCTACTAGATTCTGTTGATTAAAATCAACCCTCGAAATGTAAAGTCGGGGAATTGTTGCACTCACCACCTTACGGGCAAGTGTGGCACAAGGCCTTTTTTTCGGTGGGTCCGGGCGCAGGGCCGTAGCCCACACGTGCCCGGCATTTCTCAAAAATGCCTACGGCCCCGTCGGCATTCCCCTTAAAATGTAAAGTCGGGACCTCGTATTATAGATTAGGAGCGTATTATAGATTCGGTGGGGGTGTACTATGTATTTGTGGAGGCGTTGGCATCAACCCTGTTTATATCATTCTATCATATGCATAAATGTTATGTTCTCGCAAAATAAACTGCTTAATTCATTTGGTAACAATTAATTGAAAACCAAATTTAATGAATGTATTTTGAAAGTATCTTTCTATTTACCTGTAAGTTGCTGTTGTCGTCTCATCTTCTGCGACACAGTGGGGGGGGGGTTCTCGTGGTGTAATGGTTAAAACGCTGGACTGCAGAATCATGGTAATCGAGTTCGAACTCCAGTCGTACTATTCCGTTCACTTTCGGAAAAATATCGTTGGGAAAGGCATGAACCCCCTTGTCCTCCCTGCTGTGTTGACAGCTATGAGTAAAATAGTATTACCACTGTTCTTCTAGAAGGATGGCTTTGACATTAAATAACCTAGAAAGTTGATATGCCATTAAACAAAGAAACCAAATCAAATCAGCAACAGAAAACATAAGTTAGTTGAATAGTTGTTAGCGTAGCTGTTGTGTTTTATACCATATCAACCCTTGTGGATCATTTAATGCCAAATCCAGGTTTGTATATACATTATTTTAAACGAGTTGAAACTCATTCATATGCTAGGATCCCGTCTTGAAGCATTACGAGTCGCCACTTACGGCCAACCGGTGGCTTCGTTGGGGTTGTTTCTTATTCCTCTGAACTCGTATAAGGAAAAAGAAGCCTCTTGTACATTTCTGTTTATAAATTACACTTCCTTTGTTAATTCTGTTGTTGTTTCTTACCATTTCTTCCATCCCTGCTATCAAGCAGATAGTACAATATCCTGGTCAACAAGTTGGCCCCTTTCCACTTTCCTACACTGCATTGCTATATAGGATAAGAATGTTATTTAAGAGAAAGTATTATTTGCTTGTACAAATAGAACAAAAACTGACAAAATATAGCTATGAAACTGATATTAAGCAACAATACTAATACAAAAATTGTGCAAAATTTGATGAAAAGTAGAAAATCTTGAGGTATACCGAAAGGAACAGTTAACCTCAGGGTCTATTCATTAAATCCAAAGATTCGTTGATGAAGACCATAGAAGGGAGACAATAAACAATTGTCTTACATGACAATCCCAGAAATCCATTCTTTTTCTTTTTTGACTATTTGGATTGTAGAGGCGAAGTCTCCTTTCTAGTCATTGAAGATTAAAGCCAACATAGCTATGATCATCCATCAATCTTAAGTAGACTTCTTCCGTATTTGTACCCCTTTTATATACTGCTTGTTCACAGAACAATATGTGCATATTTCATCTGTTGAAATATGTTTGTATATTCTTTTCAATACAACTTTTATCCCTATTATGTATATGTTAAATGTTTCTGAATGTATAAATGAGCTAATTTTTCTTTCTGTTGTGTACAGTGTTAGTATATAATGAATATTATAATGCTAATGTTGGTCCTTGGTGAGTGAGGACTTGGCTGGGTATCTTTCCTACTTCTAAGCAACCCAATAATGCTTTTGAAATAAAATAAAAATGTGTATCTCGTGAATGTTTCAATCGCAACAATTAGTGTCTACACAAGATAAGTGAGTGTACAGCTGCTATTTAGCGGGGGTGCTGCTTCTAGGATTTATTTAAGTCAGCATGCAGTATTCTTAGATATTTCCCATCTACCTTTTACTCCAAGTGTTTCATTAAAATCTAAGTGGTACAACCACGGCAACAGCTTCGAAGAATTATTGTTTTATTCGATCAGAGAGATCAAATTTCTATATGGTCGTTAACCCGTCGATAACCGTTTATGATTTACTTACACTTATGCTGACATCGCTTTAACTAGTTATATAAATAAGGATCAAAATATTTTCTTTGCTGACTAGGAGAAGAATAAAGAAAATTAGATTAGAAATAATAATAATAATAATCATAATAATAATAATGCGGTGACAGAGATGAAACCACCAATCACATAATAAGCGAATGCAGCAAATTAGCGCAGAAAGAATATAAGACTAGACACGACTGGGTCGGCAAGGTGATACACTGGGAGATTGCAAGAAATTTTATTTTGACCATACCAACCAATGGTATATGCACAATCCAGCACCTGTCTTAGAAAATAGCACACATAAACTCCTATGGGACTTTGACATACACACGGATCACTGAATCTCGGCCAGAAGACCAAACCTAATAATAATCAACAAAAAAAGAGAAATTGCGAAATTGTTGACTTTGCTGTCTCGGCTGACCACAGAATAAAACTGAAAGAATGTGAAAAGAAGGATAAGTACCTCGACCTTGCTAGGGAATTGAAAAAACTGTGGAACATGCAGGTGACAATCATACCAATTGTAATTGGTACTTTTGGTACAGTAACTAAAGGATTACTAAAGAGACTGGAGGACTTGGAAGTTGGCGGACGAGTGGAGACCATCCAAACTACAGCATTATTAAGAACAGCCAGAATACTGAGAAGAGTTTTGGAGACTTGGGGAGACTTGCTGTCACTCAAATTCCAGTGAAAGACCATCAGCGTTAGCTGATGTGAAAAACTAATGAGTAAATAATAATAATAATAATAATAATAATAATAATAATAATTAAAGTAAAGAATAGAATACACCGACTGCTTCTCTGCAGAAGGGTTAGACTCCCCTCACGAACGAGTGTCCTGATATGAGACTAAAAAATCTGATGGTGAGGCTCCAGTAATGCTGAAGCTTGGGGGAATGCGGAGTACCCCTTCATTGCCATTGCTTCTAGGACCACTTTGGCTCCAAAGTAGTTGTACGTGGTAGGGTCCTATCTATGTGTTGAATAGAACTGTTTGACATTTAAACAGTGTGTAAACAAATGACTTGTGTTAAATTGAATTGTTTGAAATTGAACTGTTTGATCATTTAACTGTGTGTAAACAAATGACTGATGTTTAATTGAATTGTTTGAGAGAATAGCAATACTAGAAAACATTTAACTGTGTGCAAAGAAATGATTAATAATAAATAGAATTATTCGTATTAGATAGAAATAAGTGAAACCATTTAACTGTGCAAAAAAAATGAGCTCAGGCTCGTTTAAAAATGTTATCTACAAAATGTTTACAAATCTTATATATATATATATATATATATATATATATATATATATATATATATATATGATTTGGCATTAAATAACCTTCAGCAGTTGATGTACCATAAAACCAAACCAAAATTCATATTTGATAGGATCATATGCAAAAAGAAAAAAAAACCTCCTAAGAAACTATTACGCCAAAAAAAAAACCTGTAAATATAAATGCACATAAAAAGTTATTCCCTAACTTTTAGGCATAAAATAATCCTAGACAAGTTGATATACCGTTAAAATCAATCACTCAATCAATGATTTATCCTTCATATTCCTTCTTCACAGGGGGATGTCCTCGTGGTGTAATGGTTAAAACGATGGACTGCAGACTCGTAGTAAGCGGGTTCGTATTCCAGTCGCGCTATTACGTTCACTTTCGGGCAAATACCATTGGGAAAGGTATGAACCCACTTATTCCCCCAACTATGGGATAAATAGTACCACTACTGTTCTTCTCGGAGAATGGCTTTGGCATTATATAACCTACAAAGGTTGATATGCCATTAAACAAAGAAACCAACCAACCTTCTTCACAGAATTTGAATGTCATTACACAATTTATATCGATAATATTTGATGTTGCAAGCTCTTTTTTATGTAACAAAATATCAGTTTCATGGTTTTATAATGAATTTTATCTTTATTTTTTGTCTCCAGTTCCATGAGCGTTATAAATATGAATATTGGACCAAGAAACTTAAGCCGCACATTTTTTATACGGCTGAATGTGCCTTGCAATGTATGCTTGAATCACACACTAATCAAGCAATTATTGTCAGTGGAGAATCTGGTTCAGGAAAAACAGAAAGTACCAAATATATGTTGCGACATCTTATGCACTCAAGTATGGAAGACAAGGATTCGCCATTGCTAAAAAAAATCATTCAAGTAAGTAATATATATTTTTTGATAAATAAAACTTTTGAAATTTTTTAAATTAAAAATCAACAATTTAAATCTAAAATTCAAAATTCAATTTTTTTTAATAAAAGATTTTAAGAAAATTTCTAAAATATTTTTTAAAATTCATTTTTTTCTACATTTGTATATCTATCCAAACATTATCAAGGGTTTGCACGCTTTAATCTCTCTCTCTCTCTCTCTCTCTCTCTCTCTCTCTCTCTCTCTCTCTTTCTCTCTCTCTCTCTCTCTTTATTCTTATTTTCTCTCTTGCTCTGTCCCTCTCTTTTTTTAACTCTCTCTCTCCCTCACACACACACACACACACACACACACACACACACACACACACACACACACACACACACCTTGTCTATGAAAAGGCGCATTTGTGCTTTGTGAGGGAAAAGAAAGATGGAGAAAGGGGAAAGAGAAAGAAAAAAGATTATAAAAAAGAGAGACGAAAACGACAGAAACATTATGCTGCTTCACTAAATAGTCATTTACTTATTGCTCATTAAGAGTGTACGAGAGAGGAGGGCTAAAAAGTTCAAACTGCTTTTAATCCTATTTACCAACTCCTCCGCTCGGGCAGGATATGACACACGGCCAATTTTTAAGCGGAGTTTAACAGGTTTGAATTCAGAGTTTTCCTTCTCCTAGACTAGTTGCCTCACCAAGGCTGAAGAACCAAGTCTGTCCTACTATTTACCCATACCTGGAGGGAGAATAATTGGATTCATACCTTTCCCAAGGGTATTAGTTCAAACTGCTGTTAATGATTTTTTTGACCAATAAATTTCACGCACTGTAATACCCATGGAAGAAGTATGTAACCACTATGTAACTATGTTAAAAAATAAACTTCATTTGGTCACATTCCATGAGAATATTTTGGTCAGACTATAAAATTTTCAGCCGACTCTTGTACGTATGTATCTATGTATGTATGTACAAAGGTGAGCTGAAAAGTTCATAGACTAAAAAATTCATATGATGACGTCATATCTGCTGTTGATGAATTTTTTTGACCAATGGTTGGTTGGATTTTATGGCATATCAACCCTTGTAGGTTATTTAATGCCAAATCCATTTTTATACAAATAATCAGTTCTATTACAAACAATTCAGTTTAGCATAAGTACACATTTTAGTTCTATTTGCCTGATAGATAGGGCCTTATCAGATGCTACCACTCCGGAGCCAGAGAGGACCTGGGAGCGATGGCAATGAAGGAGTGCTCTGCATTCCCCAAAGCTCCAGCATTACTGGAACCTCACCATTAGATTGTTTAGTGTCATAGCCAGAACACTTGTTGGGGGAGTCGTACCCCTCTGCAGAGATGCAGTTTGTGTATTCTAGAGCCCCAGGCAACCGGGCAATTTTCGACCGATGGGATCCAAGCATTGCAACACTGATCGAAGAAGTATAGGGACCACAAGGGTAGATATTTTGAAAACTGGACCTCATTTGGTCCCTTTCCATGAGAGTATCTTAGTCAGCCTTTCAACTTTTCAGCCAAGCTTCGTATAGAAATTTGAAAGTCTAAGACATCGAAAAAAATCTTTACTTTTTTTCAACGCATTAACTTTTAGTAATCCTGCATATTTTACTTTCACGATAAATTAAGAATTGACCGTGTTTTTTGTTTTGTTTTTTACATGAATATTTCATAAATTTCTATTGTAATACTTTTAAATGTTTATTTAAATGTTCATTAGGATTCAGGATTTATTGTTGCAATGTTTTCACTTTCCAGGCTTTTGCATTTATCTTGATTGTTACACTTAAAGTCAAATCCCATTATGATTCATGACCCTTTTCATCACAGTCAAAAAATAGGATAGTCAGTGGTTTACATAGAGCCACCTGCTGTGCGGTGGCAGCGATGACCAAGTCATGTAACCTTTTTTTGCCATTCAAAAAGCACTACAATAAATTTCCCCCACACAAAATACATAAATGCCAACATTTTCTTTCTCTTTTTTTCTGGGTGACTGGGGCAAGTATCAATACACAGCTAGTCCAGAGGCTAAGTCACACATGGGGTACTCACACATAGCGGTTCCATTATCACCTTTCATTCCTAACCTGTTTGACCACAAACTCTTGACTTAGTCACATATAAGATCCCTTCTTGTGCCATCACTGGCTAACACATATCAATTTTCGTAATCTCAAGGGGTACTCAAACATAGAAACTTCATTCTTATCTCCATTTCTAACGAGCCTTTCCAACATATGCCACATAGCGACCCCTTATAACAGTCCTACTCATGTCATCTATACGAAATGTATATTTACCCCAACAATTTGCCGCGTGAAGGATGTAACACAAGATCAATTTTTAAGCAGAGTAAAACAGGTTTAAATTAATAGTTTTCCTTCTCCTAGACTGGTTGCCTAACAAAGGCAAACTAACCCAATCTACCAAACTGTTTACCCATAGCTGCGTGGAGAAGTGGAGTTCATGCCTTTCTCAATGTGAAGTGAAACGCAAACAGCTTCGTGCAGTATATGAACTTGGGTCGCTGATTCTATTTTTCGAGACGATAACCGTTACACTGAGCGTGACCCCCGAGTAGTGACCCCTCACAAATGGTTCTTTCTATAGACACATAACCTGTCCATACCATTATATTTCATATAGAAACACCATCTAACCGTCCATAAACGAGAGTCCCTGTGGCATAGAAGCTAAAATGCTGAACTGTGACATCTTAGTAAGCGAATTTAAACTCCAGCCTTGGGGAAAGCATGAACCTGCTTATCCTCTCCAGCCATGGGTTAACTAGTACCACTTTTGTTCTTTTGCAAGGATAGCTTGGGCATTACATAACCTACGAGGTTGATATGTGTATGTTATGGTTTATAAAATGGCAAGTGTTCTAAAAATAGAAAAATGTAGACACACTGACGCCCAGAATTCAAAATTGGGCGGCAAAATCAGGAACAGTTTCTTTTGAGTAGGAGTAAGAAGTAGGAGTTTGGGACAAGAGTTTGTGTAGCAGATTTGAAAAAGGAAGACGCAAGGCAGAAGTCAATTGACCACTAGAGTCCAGAAGGGATAGGCGAATTTACTACTAGAATCCCACAGTGAATAGAACTCAGCGAGTCCACTCCTGTATCAACAAAGTTTAAAAGGTTGTGACTTGATGTAAAAAACCTACATTTTTATACCAAGAATAAAACATCATTAATTCAAGTTTTTGTTATCTTCTAATAATACCAACAACGAAGAAATACAACATGTATTTACCCAACATTTCCACACAGCCAAGATGTGACACAAGGTTAATTTTTTACCAGATTTCCTTCTCCTAGACCAGTTGCCGTACTGAGCCCAAGGATATTATCGCTATGAAATTCAAACAGTTTAGTCAAGGATTTGAATGTGTGTTGCTGTGTCCATTTCCTACAACGATAACTATTACTGCATGAGCGCCTCCACGGAGGTCGATATGCCATTAAAAACAAAGAAACAGATGGAGGTGTCCGTGGTGTAATGGTTATCGTCGTAGGAAATGGACACAAGTTCAAATCCTGGCCGAGACTGATTGCATTTCACATAGCACCCTCGGGAAAGGTATGAATCCAATTATTCTCCCTCCAGTTATGGGTAAATAGTAGGGCAGACTAGGTTCTTCAGCCTTGTTGAGGCAACTAGTCTAGGAGGAGGAAAACTCTGAATTCAAACCTGTTAAACTCCGCTTAAAAATTGGCCGTGTGTCATATCCTGCCCGAGCGGAGGGGTTGGTAAATATGAAAACAAAGAAACGAAATATGTGCCAAGAGGAGGCCCTTTCTCATGGCTCTATCCATAACTCTGATAAGTCAACAAAGAATGCACAGCCAATCACAACAGTAAAACAAGATCCACTAAAAAGTGCCAACTTTCCGTTTTTACAAACAATGGTTTTCTCATACACTTTTGGGGTGGGGGCATATGACTGTACCTCGCAAGTGCGCGCACACACACACACACAAAATAAAAAAAAAAACATACACAACCAAACACACTCATAAAAATACACACACACACATACACACACATACGTACACGCACATACACACACGCGCACGCACGCACACACACTCACACACACACAAAATAAAAAACATACACAGCCAAACACGCACATACAAATACACAAATACAAACATGCAAGCACACGCACACGCACACAAGCACACACATAAGCATAGAGACACACAAGCACAAACAGAGACAAACACACACACAAACATACACACACACACACACACACTAGCACAAACACATACACATACACATACACCCAAAAGCCACAACCTAATATACGGATCACAATAATCCATTTCTCAAATTCCGAACAAGATAACTTGATTCTCGCCAAAATGGAAATTCATATTCCACTTACCTTAATTTGGGAGGAAAAACACCCACTCACATATAACACGTACTGGTGTATACCATGCACCCTTAACTTTGTATTACGAAATTTTGGGAAAAAATTCTCGCGTATAATGCATACCGACTTTTTAGAATTTGTAGTGGTCAAATTTAACCAAAATTTAGATTTTCTACAACTTTTTATCAGTTGGTACTGACTAAAAATAAGAATTCATATAATTTACATTATGACTTAAACACAAAATTAACAAAGGGTTTAGAACAAATACACAAATATATTTACTCAAAAATGCAACAAGTTTTTGGTGAAAATAAGCTCTCATTAGGAGAAACAAAATTACAAACAAATACACATTCCAATGCATATTTCTTTGTAAAGGCGACAAACACATCAGTTTGGACTATAAATATGACTTACTTTCATTTATTCTGTCCCAAAAATGTTAAGAAAAGTGACTGGAAAAAATTTATTATATAGTTTTCGTGTATAATACACACCCCTAACTTTTGGGCTGAAAAAATCTGGAAAAATAGTGCGTATTATACACAAATAATTACAGTTGGTGGATTGAATCAATTAAGTAACATTATAGCACTAAACTAAAAATGTCCCCATATCTTTAATAGTATTTTTAGACTAAAATATTTAAATTGCCCATCTTTAATTGCAATTCTTTTTTTTATCTTGATGAGAGGCAATTGTACAATATTTTGTACAACAGGTAATTGAACAATATTTTAAACAACAGGCAAATGACCAATACTTTATACTAGAGATAATTATACAAAAGTCTATACAACAGGTGATTAAACAGTATTTTTTACACCAGGCAATTTTATATTTTGAATTAGTGGCAATTGTACAATATGTTAGACTGGAGGCACTTGTACAACAGGCTATTGTACAATATTTTGCATCAAAGACAATTGTGTTATATCATGTAAAAATAGAATGAACTAATTTACCAATATCATAAACTATTTCAAGTTTATGATACTTGCAGGTTTTTCTGACCGTCAATTGTTTGTTATGCACTTTCTTATTTAACAGTTTCCTTTTTAATTCAACTCTTTCATCTTTGATGATTGGAAAGAAGATTACATTGTTGTCTCTTGATTTAAAATTGTATAATTCTTTTTTTAAAAAAATTCACTTTCAGAGGTGAATATCATATTTTTTTTTATGACGCTGTACTCTTAAATTGCTAACTGGAAATGCTTTCCAAAAATTATTTCATACAGTGTTTCAGAAAATTTTATATCATTTTGTTGCGAATAGGGAAGCTGTGATCAGTCAGTTTGCCTTTGAGTCAGTCTGTAATGGAAAAAACATGGCTGCTTCCTTCTTCATTCTTTTTAAATCAGCCAATGGCAGATAATTTAAGTCACTGCCCGCCCTGAAAGGGCAGATAACTCGGTTACCATCTATACATGCCCCTCACCACGTGACCACTGGATGAAATAATGTGGTCATCCTTATATGTGTCAGAGAACCCGTGCGATTTTCCCCGTATTTGTGGAGACAGATTCCTTAGCGCTTGTTTTCTGCGACATGAGGGTTGTCTAAACGGTGGGAGACTGACTGGTTGTATATACTCTCCTGTGTTGCTTCCCACCACATCTGTGGTGTCGTCCACTTCCATTTCTATTTCGTTGAGTTGGTTTGGTGTCGTGACATTGATATCCCGTTCAATATCCATCGGCTTCTCTGGTGTTTGTTTTTGTGGGGGCTCCGGATTTATAGACGGATTTGATGTTCCTAGTGTGGTATGAGGCAGACCATCCACGACCGGGTAGGTTTTGCGGAGGAGCCGGTGGTTGTGCAGCGTTATCCGACCACTTCCATCCACTCACACCTGGTACTGTCGGTTACCATGTGTCTCTGTGACCCTCCCCGTCTTTGTCCATCGACGGGAGTATTTACCATCCTGATTCTGGATCTGGACCGAGTCTACGACTTGAAGTTCCTGGAGTGGGCGGCAACACTGGTTGTAAAACTGTTCGTTTCGCATGTGCCTCTTAGCCATAGCCAACTCCCTTAGTTCGCCTATTTCCTTCCACTGCTTCCGTGTTTGGTATTTAATGATTCGACATTACAGAATTACTGCTGGGTACATATCAAGCGTTCACAGTTGTCTCTATTACCGAAAAGTATTCGTTTTGCTGTTTTAACAGCTAACTCTGCGCGCCCATTTCTTTGAGGGTAATAGGTCGATGAGGTGCGTTTCCAGTTTTTTAAAAAGGTGTTATACTCCTGGGATTCAAACGGGGGTCCTCCATCCGCGGATATTTCTTTGGGTGCGCCATATGTACAGAACCAGGTCCTCATAGTGTCGCACACGTTTTTGGCATTCCCCGATGACATTCAGGCCACTTCCACCCATCCCGTATACCTGTCAGCAAAACCATGTAACTCTTGCTCTGTATGTCCGCGAAGTCCACAACAACTTATTGAAACGGGAATTCCGGATCTGCTGGAGACATCAAGGGTCCCCTGAGACAGTGCGATTCTGTTGCGAATGCGGCACTGGGATCTGGTTTGCCTGATGCTGGTAGCCAGACCCAGCCAGAACAATCGTTGTCTTGGATTCGCCAGCATAGCATTTACGCCTTGATGTGCAGCATGGAGTAATTCCAGTACCTCTGCTCAAAGTTGTCGAGGTATCAGGATTTTATTGCCTTTGACTGTTACTCTTTCCAAACAGTATAATTCCTCACGCATGGGCCAGAAAACCCCAACTATGGGCGGGAGGTCGTTGTGTAATTTGGGGAAGCCGTTTTGGATTACGTGTGCCAGCATTCTTCATCAGTGGCCGCCGCGGCGACAATCCTTTCCCACGTAATCGCCTTCAGCTTGATGTCACTTCCATACATCGACGTGAAGGCAGCTTTGATTGCGGTGTCGATAATTTGGGCAGGGCTTTCGCGTGGGTTACTTGTCGGATATCGGGAGGTGCAGTCGAGTGCTAAATTGAGTTTTCCTGGGCGATGTTTTATCTGGAATTTGTACATCAGCATTCTTTCTCTGAAATTTAACTGGCGGGGATTTTTAATATTTTCCAAGGCCTGGTCCGAAAATATCTTTATCAGTGGTAAATTATCTACTGTCACTTGCAAGTCCGGGCATCCGAGTATAAACAATCGGCATGACTCTAGCCCGTACACAAGGGTTAAGACTTCTCCTTCCACTGGTACGTACCGTTAATCAGAGTCACTGGTGAAACGGTAACTGGTCAGAATAATCTTCCAGTGACCATCTGTAATATAATGGCCAAGGGATTTCGTTTTATATATCTTGCCTTTGGTTTTAGTTAGGCTGAGAACCTTTCGCTTAGCGCATGGGTTAGTTAGGTGCAAACTTGAGCGCAGATGTTGACGCGCGCAGGGAGGATGTGTCGTTCACAGATGTCAAAATAAAAACCCCAGATAGAAAATGTGACGGCGGGATTTGAATGACGTCACGCACCGGAAGCGTGCGCGGAGGATTTTGGGGGATTTGGGAAAAGTCAGAGTTCTGCCTCGGAGGAAGAAGGTTGACTTTCGCTCGCTTGCCGAGGCCTTGTGGCGGTGCCGCACGTGATGGGGGGCAGATGGAAAAGTCAGCATAGAAAGATTGTGCCTCTCTCCTTATGTCGAAAAACCTTTAAACTCAAAGGTAATAAAAAGTTTCGTACCTGAACTAACAGGTCGTAAGTGTTTTTCGTGTTTCGGGATTCCTATGTTCTATGTATATATGTTATGAACATTCTGTGTACGTTCTACATATCCGCATCAAGGGTATGTTACACATTCCTGCAACCCATGTTCAACTCGCCGCTGCATCCACAGTGTTTCTGAAATAGGAAATAAGAGATGCCTGTTTTACTGTAGTCAGTTGCCAGTCCCGTCGCTTTTCATTTCGAACGTTCGAACACCCTTTTCAAATTTCCCCACTATCACTCTCTTTGACTCTTAGGAATAGGCGTTCAAGTGTCCCATCCCAATAGAACTTTCCGTTCTTTGTTTTCAATAGTTCTCGGAAAGGTGCTATGACTCCAACTTGTGACACTTGATTCACGAGTCCAAACCAGGACCTGACACCAGTAATACTCGTAGGTGTAGGGAAATAGAAAATAGCTTCTATCATCCTTTTTGTGGGCTTAACACCGTTATCAGTGACCAGAAATCCCGCTAAGTCCGCCTCCCTTTCGGCAAAATGGAACTTGTCCGAATTAAATACAATCCCCTTGTCCGCACAGTGACTCAACTGTATACAAGAATGATGATTCTATCGAATCGTCTCATAGGAGGCTGTCATCTATTCACCGGGTTTTTTGAGTCATATCTACGCTGATATTATCAAACCGATGGGTATATCCGTCCTCTGATCGGTGGAATCCTTGTGGGGCCCAGCAGTATCTGTATCGGCCCCACTCGATGATGAATGTGGTAGCATTTCGGGCGGCTGGCGATACCAGTAGACTGTAGTATCCATTCTATGCACCCGGGACTGTCTTTCTAGTGTGTGTAGGTATCATAAATACCTGGTTAAATGGGGGTGATGTGTGATGTGTTTCCCTCATTGTGGCATCGTTTAGTTTTTGTAAGCCTACCGTCCGCCTAGAAGATCCGTCCTTTTTCGGCCTGACTTTACTCTCCATTGTTTGCAGTGGTTGATGTATTCCAGTAACCATTGTTGAAGCTTGTGTCTGTTGGCTTGGATTGGTTTGAATAGAATGGTTTTTGGCTTCGTTGAAACAGGCGTTCTGTGCGGGAATCCGCATGGGGCCATTTCCTTCGCAATTGTGGACGAGCTGCTCTGCGACAATGATGTCGGGAAATCGGACGGCAGTAGGTCCAGATCCTTCAATGTAGTCTGTGACAAGTAGAAACCGGATGTATTATCTGATACATATACAGCCTGCCGCATCTTCTTCGTCCCCACCCTTATACATAGAAATAAGACACCCTTAATGCGCAGCCGATTATTGGTTATGCCTCGAATCCGGGTACCCAAGGAGTTTCTGAATCTCGGGTCCAGCTGAACAAGTCTGAGCCCCTCTATCTGCAAAGGCGAAGACGGGATGAGCGCGTGAGCTTACTGGTTTCTTTGGTACACGTCCGAAGGTCGCATGAATCCCAGACATCATGGTTTTCTCTGCTGCCACTGAGTGGGGTAACTCTGAAGAACTCATTTGAAATCGTTCCCTATTCCATTCGAAGTGGGGCACACTCGTCAGCCCCCTGTTGTTGTGCCTGCTGATCTTGAGAGTGAATTGACCCCCCCCTCCCTCGGAGTTCTGTTGGTAAACATAAACGACTCCTCACTTTTTAATGTTCTACTTGTGGCTTCTGCTTCCGATTTTGCATACCTTCTTCACGTGCCCTGTCATTCCACAGAGCCGGCATTTCAGCTTAACCGCCGGCCAATCCTTCCGCTTCATTGCCCCCCCCCCCATGTGAAGTCTTTCCGCATCCACTGCAGGGTTTGATATATCGCCGAGTCAACCGGGTCTCGGTCTCCTGGGGCTGTCGCTTCTGGTCCGTCTTTTGCACATTGGAGGATGAATATATCCTTGTATCGGATCCAAAAACAACACCCATTCGCCTTCTGTTGTGTCCAGCCCTATCAGGGGTCGTTCTGGTTTTTTAACCCGCGAAATGTTGGGCTGACCACAAAACATCTCCTTTCTGAGCTCAATGTTTTCCTTTCGTAGCTCCACGAGTTGCTGCGTTAATTTCAAATATTTTTGTTCCATGGTGACTGGCAGTGGGTAGGTCTAGATTCCGATGTTGTTTTGATAAATTTCCCACTCTACAAATTAAATCCTGCTTACAGAGCCATGTAAAATAGGGAAGATGTGATCAGCCAATTTGCCCCTGAGTCAGACTGTAATGAAAAAACATGACTGCTTCCTTTTCTACTCCTTTTATACCAGTCAGGGGTAGGTAATTCCATGTCATTGGCCTCCCTGCAGGGACAGATAACTCAGTCACCATAAATACATTTATGATCTAATAACTTGACCAATTATTGTTTCAAATGATCTTTATTTTTAACTACATGTGTAAAAACAACGGAAAATTCTATGTTTATTGTTAAATTTCTTTTCTTTTTAAGTGAATAGCATTTCTATACTTGAAAGGAAAAATATTAAACATTAAACGTAAAATTTTGAGTTGTTTCTACACATGCTGTCAAAATTTGAGATCATTCGAATGAAAATTGGTCAAGTTATTAGATTGTGAAATGATATCAATGTTTCGGAAACACTCTGTTCATCTCAAGTTATATCAAATTTTTAAAAACATCCTGCATATCATTTAATATAATCACAAATAAAATGGAAAATTAATGATTTCAGAAAAGATAAATATCTAATTTCTTAAATATTCATTAATTTAAATATTTTTATTTTTAATTCATTTCTTTGGTTTAATTTAATTATTCTATCAAAATCTTTTGGTTTGATGTTATTTTTTTAATCAGGTGAACCCATTGCTAGAAGCATTTGGAAATGCCCAAACATCTATGAACAGGAATTCAAGCCGCTTTGGTAAATATACAGAAGTATGTTTCAACAGATCAGGAAAAGTAACTGGAGGTAAGAGTTAATATAAAAAACTTTTGAAAATTTTGCTTGGGTCAGTATTTCAGCTGTGTGTTATATTTAGCGTATGGTGGCAAGGAAAAGACAAACACAGGTTGAAAGTTTTTTTAACAATTATATTAACAAAAAGGAAAAACAAGGTGATAAAGCGAAGAATCAACTGTACAAATTTGTAGCGTACAATATCAAGTGAAAGAGTGAATCTATGTATGTGTGTGAAGCCAGAGTTTATGTACGGTCACGTATGTTACAAGTTAAGGAACTCACTTAGTGGATATGGTGGTATAAGGGTGGTAAGGGTATCAGATGATCTTGGTGGTAGTAGCAGTCATGGACGGGGTAGCGTTATAGCTAAGTCAGCAGCTGTCCATAGCAGGTGGTGTGTCAAAAATTCCGTCAGAGTTCAGATGGGTTCTTATGACCATAGCGTGTTCTTCCCTTCACCCTCTGTGGGCCTTTGAAGATTTTCACTGCTTAAATAGCAATCCTTTGGATCAAGTCGGTTGTGGGAATTTTTTTAGGAGGAAGATTTATGATTGGCTGAAAAAGGGTATTTTGTTAATGTGAATTAATTTCTTGCATTCTTGCCCGAAAGCCCTGCGCAGAGCCTCTTGTGCAAAGACACATTTTATTCATTGTCTCGGCAGCAGCTGTCAGGCTAACATCCGGTCGAATGCTACCCTTCTCCAGCCACGTGTATGTTTTTTGAATAAAATCGTAAATCTGAATCCTGCTATATAACATGTTAGAGCAAATTTAACACATATTTTAGGTAGAATCAAAATAATTTTTTAATTGTCAATGAATAAATTTTGATTGTTTTACATTTTTATTTTTCTTGAAGTTTACCAACCTTTTTGGTGCAGCACATTTTGCAAAAGGTTTTATGGTTGGGATGCACTTTTAATCATAAAATAAAAAAAGCTTGCAAATAAAAGCAATTATTGGAGTTTTATAATTACAATAACCTCATGAAAAAATGTATTTGTACATTTTTCCTTTTTAAGTGGAGGAATTATATTGTGAATTGAATTACCCTGACCAGAAATGTATTTGTTCTATTTTTGTTTTAATTCTTTATCCTTTTTTATTTACTTTATTTTATTTTATTTTCTCCCAGGATTACCTGTTATGATATAATTTCAAACAGTCTTCACATGTTCACCATCCCAGTCAACAACTTCTTGGAATCTCCTGCAAGTGATTAAAAAAATATCAATATTATATCAAGAAGTGATATTACAAAGACCATCTGGGGAAGATTCCAATAATATGTTGACAAGGTTTTTGAACTGATGGAGACTTTAAAAATCATTATAAAGAAACTCCCATGGAAATGTTAACATTCTTTAAAAACACCTTGTATATTTTTCATTTATGGTTTTGTATGGAGAGTTAAAATTTCTAAGTTTAAACGAATTTGCTAACTATTACTATTACTTTGGGAAATGGTAGCCGAAAAACCTACTGAAATTTACTGACATAAAAGTAAAATATTTTGAAATAAAACAATAACATAGAATGCCCGTTAGGTATTTTATGGTCACATCGTTTGTGAATAAATAAGGCAAGAAACCATGAGTTGCTTCCCTTTGATCACTGATCAGTAAATGCGATCAAACAACCTACATTGTACACCTCAAGAAAAAAACAAAAAAACCTTTAGACAAGTGGAAGTAACTTGTGAATATAAAATTTGATTTAAGAAGTGAAAAAAAAACAAATGAATAAATGGTATGCTTTAGAAAGTGTTATGTCAATGAAACAATTTGGTATCAAAGTCTTGAAAGTTCAAATAAATCAGCTACTTCTTAGAAATATGTTGATGAATTTGCTTCCCAAGTGAACTTTGATTTTTATAATTGAACAAAGTTTTTATCAACTAAAAATCAAATGTACATTCAAGAGAAATTGTTCATTGTTTATTATTGTTATACTCTTTGCAAGTTTTTCACTCTAGTGTTAGCTGAGGGTCTTTAACTGTCGTCTGAGTGACAACAAGTCTCCATGGTCTTAATTCATCCTCTGATTTCCAGTTTCCTTTCCAAGCTTTTGGGAGCCGTTCCAAGTGTACCTATTACAATTGTTATCACTGCCACCATCAACTTTCTTAGTTCTATGGCAAGGTCTCTCTTTTTGCTTTCTTTGATTTTAACTCTGTGGTCCACTGGGATGGCAAAATACACTATATGGCAAGTTTTCTAATTTTTTTGTTAATTATCACTAGGTCTTGTCTTCCAACCAGGATTAGGTTATATGTTTGTACCTCAAAATCCCAGATAGTTTTGTGCATCTCATTATCTTGGGTGCATTCTGGTTTGTGCATATACCATTTGGTTGCAAGTTCAAATTTCAGTTTTTTGCATAAATCCCAGTGGATTACCTTCTCCAACCAGTTGTACTCATCTTATACTCCTTTTTTGCTAATTTACTATATTCACCTATGTGAATGATTGTTTCGTCTTTGTCACCACAAAACTGACACTGTTGTGTATTATTGATATTGGCTTCAGTATAATTGGTCCTTGTTTTGTGCTGTTATTAGAAAAGGTTTGGTTTCTCTCTCAAAGTTTCCCTTTCATAAACAAGTCCATGTCTTGTGTGCAATCTATTTAATATTTCTTTACTATTTTATTGATTTTTATATTCCTTTACAGAGTCAAAATAAAAAGTAGACAAAATTCTTTTTGTTCAGATAATTTTTTCATTATATTTTTGTATATGTTAACTATTTTGGAACAATATTTGATTTGGCAAGAAATTTCTGTTTTATATTTCAGCCATTATTCGAGATTACATGCTTGAAAAATCTCGATTGGTTTATCAATGTCCAGGTGAAGGAAATTTTCATGTTTTTTATGCTTTCTTTGCTGGAGCTGATCTTTCCAAATATGATTTAACAAAAATAATCAACTACAGGTAAGAATGTGTGAGTTTTCTTGAATTGAATTTTAATTAAAATTAATATTGAACAATTTAATATTTAAAATTTATATTGAACAATTTAATTGCTAAAATGGTGTTAAACTATTTTGCAGATCATTCTTTGGCAAAAAATTTTTTAAATTTTTGAGAGGATATATAATCTTTTAATTCAGTTTTATTGAATTCCTGGAAATTTTTTAAAAAATTGTGAGTAAATGAATTTTCATTCTTTAAAAAAATGATTTCTAACAAAAATTAGCTGTTGGAAAATAATTCAAATAATCAATAAGTTGTTTATGTCTTTTATCAACTATTTTAGATGAATATTGTATTAAAGATTATTCAAATAATTTTAATAACAAGATCCTCAAAAAGAAAAATAATATATAAACAAAAACTGCAATAGCTATATAAATTTAATTTCAATTTTTTCCAT
Organism: Sepioteuthis lessoniana; assembly: GCA_963585895.1. NCBI lineage: Eukaryota > Metazoa > Mollusca > Cephalopoda > Myopsida > Loliginidae > Sepioteuthis > Sepioteuthis lessoniana. The sequence goes on along the minus strand of OY757932.1, from coordinate 31,051,385 downwards.
TTACACATATTCTTTGAATATACATAAAATGCTTAAGAAAAATTCTATGGCATTAATTATTTCACAGAATTCTGAAAAATACAAACACTGAACTCCTCAAAGATATCCATCGGTTCAAAAGTCTGTATACTCAAATTATTGGAATATTCAGGACATTGCACTTTACAGATGAGGTCAGTCAGTGTTTCATTAAAATATAATATGTATTAAAAGGAAGTGTGTGTGTGTGTGTGTGTATGTGTGTGTGTGTGTGTGTGTGTGTGTGTGTGTGTGTATGTTACACTTTTGTATTTGCATGTGTGTGTGTATGTATGTGTATGTGTGTTGTACTTTTGTATTTGTGTGTGTGTATTGTACATATATATTTGTCTGTATGTTAAACTTTTGTATTTATAAATATATGTGTATGTATGTAGGTATGTGTGTGTGTGTATGTGTGTGTGTGTGTGTGTGTTGCACTTTTGTATTTATGTGTGCATGTGTGTGCATATGTGTGTGTTGTACTTTTGTATACGTGTGTGTGTGTGTGTGTGTGTGTTACACTTTTGTATGTGTATGTGTGTCTGTGTACGTGTGTGGTAATTTTTATTTGTATGTGTGTGTCTGTGGTACTTTTATATTTATGTGCGTTGTACTTTTGTATTTCTATATATATATGTGTGTGTGTGTGAGTGTGTGTATGTTACACTTTTGTATTTTTATTTGTATGTATGTATTTATGTGTGTGTGTGTGTGTGTGTGTGTGCATTATCGTTGTATTTGTATGTGTGTGTGTGTGTGTGTGTGTGTGTGTGTGTGTGCATTATCGTTGTATTTGTATGTGTGTGTGTGTGTGTGTGTGTGTGTTGTACTTTTGTATTTGTATGTGTGTGTGGTACTTTTGTATGTATGTATGTATGTGTGTGTGCGTGTATGCTACACTTTAGTGTGTGTGTGTTATACTTTTGTTTTTGTATGTGTATGTGTGAGTGTGTTGTACTTTTGTATTTGTATGCGTGCGCGTGTGTGTGTGTGTGTGTGTGTGTGTGTGTGTGTGTGTGTGTAAGTTACACTTTTGTATTTGTGTATGTGTGTATGTATGTATGTATGTATGTGTGTGTGTGTGTTGCACTTTTGTATTTGTGTGCGTGTGTATGTATGTATGTATGTATGTGTGTGTGTGTGTGTGTGTGTGTGTGTTGCACTTTTGTATTTGCATATATGTGTGTGTAAGTTACACTTTTGTATTTGTGTGTGTGTGTATGTATGTATGTATGTATGTGTGTGTGTGTGTGTGTGTGTGTGTGTGTGTGTTGCACTTTTTTGTGTGTTACACTTTTGTATGTGTATGTGTGTCGGTGTACGTGTATGGTGTGTACGTGTGTATGTGTGTCGGTGTATGTGTGTGTGTGTGTGTGTTGTACTCTTGAATTTGTATGTGTGTGTGTGTGTGTGTGTGTGTGTGTGTGTGTGTGTGTGTGTTTTACTTTTGTGTTTGTGTGAGGTGGCACCTGAAAAATTACTTTACTTCTGAATACAATATTTTGATTTATTTCATCTAAACTTAACAAGTTTCAATTCATGATGAAAAGAAATATATATAACAATTTTGATTTTATCTTAAAGGTTATTTTAAATAATTTTGACTGTTGACACCATAAAAATAGATTAAAAACATCTTGATAAACTGAACCTTTTAGTCAAAATACATTGTGTATTAACCTTTTTATCATCTTTCAACCATGATCTGATGTACAGACAGTTTCAGAAAAAATAATACAGTTGTCTGTTGTAGAAAATATTGTTCAACAGTTAATTATGCAATATTTTCTACAAGAAGCTATTGTACAATATTTTGTACCAGTGGCAATTGTGTTATAACACGTGAAAATAGATTGAACTGAACTTGAGTCGGATTGATAATTAAATATTTCACTTACTTTAACTGATTAAACTGTAATTATCTGAACAATGTTAAATAACATTTCAAATTTAAGCACAGTTTTTTTGTTTTTTTTGTTTTTTTTGTAAATAAAATGAAATTAAAATTACAGCTCATTTATTTTTCTTGGCAGGATATTAACACAGTAGAAAGGATCCTTGCATCAATCCTCCATTTAACACAAATTGAATTCAACATTGAAACAACACAGGGTATTACCATCAAATCAACTTCTTCTCTCGATACAGGTGCATAGTTTTCACTTTTTAAAAACGTTTTCTTGGTATTTTAGAAAATATTTATAAACAACCAAAATAATTTTATATTTGTCAAAACTTTGAGATGAAGAATTTTGAGATGTTTTTTTATTCAAAATATACTTTCATGGAAGAGTTTAGAATTTATTATTTGTTAAAAAATTGAATAACAAACTTGATTTGAAAGCTTAAATTTCAAAGCCCAGCAGATGGCAGCTTTAGTTATTGAGTGAGAATATATTGTATCCACATTTGGAAGTGTGTTTAGCATTGTGGTTATCATTATAGGAAATGGAATCCATGATCTGAGTTCAAATCCCAGATGAGGTTGTTTGCATTTCACTTCACTCAAATGCCCTTGGAAAGGCAGGAATCCAACTGTTCTCTTCCAAGCAATGAGTCAGTAAAGCAGATGGGTTCCTTAGATTTGTTAAGCCAAACAGTCTAGGAAAAGGAAAAATTTGCTGGGTGGTGACAGGCACAAAGTTATAAATCTATATATATAGTTTGGTTATTTATATTATATTAAGTTTTATTTTTTGTGACAGAAAAAATGGGTCAATAAAGCAGTTGGGGTTCTTTAGGCTTGTTATGGCAACCAGTCTAGGAAAAAGAAAAAATTGAATCCAAACCAACTGTACTTCACTTAAAAATTGACCTTGCATTTCATCTTGCCCATGGGGGGAAGGGCCAGAGGAAAGGTATCTGTTCTTCTCCCAACACACTCTCAAGGATAGATTTGAAGCTGAATGACACCAGGCTTTGGCTGGGCCCCCTGCAGATGGGTGATGATGTCATTGACTATCATTACATAGCACTAGACTCTTGGGTCTAGTTCAAGCTATGAGCAGGCACCCGTGCCGGACTTACATAATATTTCGAGTTGGTCCAAGTCCAGCAGTAGGCTCATTTGGCTCACATGAGCCGATGACCAACATATATCCAGCAGGGCTCCAGCCTTGGCTTGTGCCTGATCTTCCCCTCCCTAAACCCCCCTCTATAAAAAAGACCTTGTGTCAAGTCCTCTGGTGGGAAGCAGAGACAAATATTGCCCATGGTGGAAGGCTTAGGTAAATACATACATTGCATTCATATATCAGAATTCAACTGGTTTAAATTCTATTCCGACTAAAAATTTATTATTTTGTGTCGGGTGGTGACAGACACAAAGTTATAAATATATATATAATTTGATTATATATATTCATATTATATCATATTATATTAAGATTATATTATATTATATTATATCATATTATATCATATTATATTAAGTCATATTTTTTGTGACTGAAAAAAATTATTTGAGTTTGAATATACTAATTTCTTATAAGTTGCAGAAAGTTATATAATTTTTCCCAATTTTATTTCCAGCAGATATCAAAACTATATACCATGCTATAGTTTTATTTATTTATCCTTTATTTGTTTGGTATACTTCCTTGGACATCTCCACTATTTACTATACTTTCACATCAACCTTAAAAATGAATTTTCAAAATTTTTGCATCGAATATATACAATAATTATACAAATCAAATTCTGTTGAGTAATTTATCTGATAGTTCCCAAAAATGCCCTCTTCATTTCTTTTTCTTTGCATTTTTTCTGAAATCATCCCATTTAATCTTATTTGTTTATTTATTCATTTTTTTTTACACTATGGTTGTTTTTGATTGATTTGGCAACTTGTTCCAAAAATATATTATTGTATTAGCAAGAAAATCTAATTGGTTTTGAAATCTGTCTTGATCACAGATTTCTATTTCAAAGAGAAATATTATAAAAATGTCTTCCATGATTAGAAATTTCATTAACTATTTTGAAAGTTTTGTTGGATTACCTCTCATTCTTCTTTCAGGTAAAGTATTTAGTTCTAATTCCTTTAATTTCTTTAATCTCTCTTTATTACTTGAGTTAATCTCTCTTTATTACTTGAGTTAATCTCTCATTATTACTTGAGTTTCTTTTTCTAAAACCTCAATGACTTTCATTGACACATGAGAGATAGAATTTGAGGAAGACATGAATTTATATGATGTTAGAAATTCAAATGACTCCTTTGAGATAATTTAATATTAATACACATTTTCTTGATATTTTGTTTCAGTTGCAAGGTTACTGAATTTAGATTATGAGCAACTGAAATGGGCCCTCTTGAACAAAACTCTAAATATGCCAGGTGAGGAAAAAAATTATTTTTGATATATTTATTCCAGCATGTTTCTTATGTACATCATGTTTCATATTGCCACATGTTGCAAAATGTACATCTTGTTGAAGCTTGCATATTGCCACATGTTGCAAAATGTACATCTTGTTGAAGCTTGCATATTGCCACATGTTGCAAAATGTACATCTTGTTGAAGCTTGCATATTGCCACATGTTGCAAAACGTACATCTTGTTGAAGCTTGCATATTGCCACATGTTGCAAAATGTACATCTTGTTGAAGCTTGCATATTGCCACATGTTGCAAAATGTACATCTTGTTGAAGCTTGCATATTGCCACATGTTGCAAAATGTACATCTTGTTGAAGCTTGCATATTGCCACATATTGCAAAATGTACATCTTGTTGAAGCTTGCATATTGCCACATGTTGCAAAATGCACATCTTGTTGAAGCTTGGATATTGCCACATGTTGCAAAATGTACATCTTGTTGAAGCTTGCATATTGCCACATGTTGCAAAATGTACATCTTGTTGAAGCTTGCATATTGCCACATGTTGCAAAATGTACATCTTGTTGTAGCTTGCATATTGCCCCATATTGTAAAATGTACATCTTGTTGAAGCTTGCATATTGCCACATATTGCAAAATGTACATCTTGTTGAAGCTTGCATATTGCCACATATTGCAAAATGTACATCTTGTTGAAGCTTGCATATTGCCACATGTTGCAAAATGTACATCTTGTTGAAGCTTGCATATTGCCACATGTTGCAAAATGTACATCTTGTTGAAGCTTGCATATTGCCACATGTTGCAAAATGTACATCTTGTTGTAGCTTGCATATTGCCCCATATTGTAAAATGTACATCTTGTTGAAGCTTGCATATTGCCACATATTGCAAAATGTACATCTTGTTGAAGCTTGCATATTGCCACATATTGCAAAATGTACATCTTGTTGAAGCTTGCATATTGCCACATGTTGCAAATGCATGCCTTGTTGCATATTACAGGTTACAAATGTATATTTATTACATGTTGCATACTGCCACATATTACTAATGAATTTCTCATTGAACATTGTCACAAATTGTACATTGCAACATGTTGTGTGCTTCATTTTACCATATGTTGCAAACATACATTTTTGCCGGTTGAAAATTGCAACATGTTACAAACATACACCTCCTGCACAAATTGCCACATGTTGTAAATTTAGATCTTATAGTATGTTGCATATTGCCACATGTTGCAAATGAACATTTAATGGAATATTGCACATTGCTACATGTTGCAAATGTACATCTTGTGGCATGTTGCATATTACCTTTGTTGTATATGCCCATTAAACTAAAGTCAATACAAAAGACACACATGAACATCATTCTTTATAATTTAATAAAATAATTTTGTTACAAAAGCCAGGTAACTCAGACAAAAACATAGCATTATGTAAGATTTAAAATATCCTGAGCGACTATGAACATCATCATCATTACCATCAAAGTGTGGCAACAGCACGGCTTTCCTTGACTCTCTTCTACCAACTATCAGCTATTATTCTTAGCAAGTCTTCTAGATAGCATCCAGCGTTTGCACAAAACTGATTCTGAGCAGAAGAGTCTCATAGGCCAATAGTGAGGATCAAATTGATCAGTCAGGAAACTGTTGCTACTCATCTACCAGGGTGGTATCTATTGACAAGAAATATAATCATCAAAAGAGACTGATGACTTTGATTAAAAGTCAGACAATAAAATCAGTGAACATAATACAAATCATCTCTTCAAAAGCATTTTTATAGTGTAGAGAAATTGTTACCTTTTTTGGTAATTTGGTGTAACTAGCTTTGAAATATAAATTCCCAGCTTGCATAATTATTGATAAATGTAATTCATAATGTTTTTATTAAATGAGTTAAAAAATTGTTTGTTTATATTTTCTTCTTTGGAAGTTTGGAAGTTTAAATTTTGTACTTTTAATTATGTCTCAAAACAACATGACTTCCAGCTGATAATTATTTATTGTTAGAGAACCCCACTTGATTAGATCTCACTTTTTTCCAGAGGAATCAAAGTTAAAAACTTCCTCTGAGTTCAAAATATATATATATATATATATATATATATATACAGTTTAACCCGGATATAAGAGAGTTGTCAGGGCCAGCGAAGTCTCTTATATCGGGATTTGGTCTATTTTGTTTAGGTAACTCCGGCTCTAATTTGGGACCAGAGAAAATCTTATTTTATATCCGGGTTTCTCTTATATCCGGGTCTCTTGTATCCAGGTTACACTGTATATATACCAAATTTGATGACTCTGTATCATAATGTTCTACAGTTTATACATGACAGACAAACTTTTTACAATAATTATGATAGATTTTTTTTCATACTGATATCAAAAGATTGTGATAATATGCATTGAAACATTATACTATTTAGATGAATCAGTTGCAACCCAAAGGAATGAAAAACAAGTTGAGGAAGGAAGAGATGCCCTTGCCAAAGCATTATATGAACGTCTTTTTGGATGGCTTGTTCGAAAAATCAATGAAGGAATAATGCCATTAAAGATGTAAGTTTTTTTTAAATTTTTTCATTAAAATACAATAAAAATTACCAAGAGGGTGAGTCAAAAAGTAATGCCTTTTTCTTTAGTAAAAGAATAATTACTGACACAAGAATATGAATTATACGTCAAAATGAACCTGGTCCTCTGAGGATCTCATCCTTACTACTCAACATAGTCACCATTTTTCTCAATAGCAACATTCCTCCTTCAAATGAGAGCATGTATCCCTGCCTCATAACATTCTGCTAACTGTTTTTTGAGCCACATCGTCACTGCAGTTTTAACTTCCTCATCACTGGCATAATGTTTGCCTCTTAAACCCTCTTTTATGGGGCTGAAGAGATGATAGTCTGAAGGCGCTAAATCTGGTGAGTATGGACGATGTGGTAAAATTGTTCACCTGAATGACGCAATTGTGTCCCTTGTCCTGATACTTATTGTGTGGTTGAGCATTGTCATGCAGAAGAAAAAACATAATTGATAGATAAGATTTTTTGACAGACCCTTGTATTCATAACATAAATTTTATAATTTGATTATCTTCATACTGTCTTTTACTCTAAATAAATAACTTTTGCTTTAAAAAATATTGACATATACGATATTGCATATAATTTTAAAGAGCATATAGAGCAATACTAGAGCAAGTCAAAAGTTTTGCAATGTCATTGGTCTAATCAGTAGTGTGTTCATCAATGGTCTGGGAGACCAGGGCTTAATCCCCGGTCGAGTCATACCAGAGACTCAAAAAATAGTACTTGATGCTGCCTTGCTTAACACTCAGTATTATAAGGTAAGGATCAAAGGTAAAGTGGAGCAATCCAAGGAAAGGAGTAGCGTCCTCCTCTACACTTCGGTGTAGTAGCTATTGAATAGGGAGCCTTCTAGTCTCTCTCAACTAAGGTCGCCAACTTTACTTTTTATTTATTTGCTTTATTCTTTAAAATCACAACAAAAATGTCATATTCAAAGTAGAATCCATCATGTTACACCATTTCTGCCAGTTCTTTGATTCCACACTGATACTAGTTCTTGTCTGCTGAGGTGACGAACTCCTTCACTGAAGCTTCCACATTCCCTTAATAGTTGAAGCATTGTGAGTGTAGGAAGTGAGCCATGGATTAAAATAAGTAATAATCTGAGAGAGATTAGTCTAGGCTATATGCAAGCTATAACATCAGTTTGATTTTCCCAAGTTTCAGGGATTTATTCAAGAAACTAGTATGTATGCAAATATTGCAAAGAGTCTTCGGTATGACTCAACCTGGGGTTGAACCCAGGTCTCCAAGACCATTGGCGAACACTCTACTCCCTAGACCAATGAGCCGGTTTTTATACAAGGATCATTAAATAAGTTTCCAGACTTTTTTCGTATAGGCACTTTTTTTGATAGTAAGTAAGTAAAGTTAGCGACCATAGTCGAGGGTGACCCGAAGGCTCCCTTTTCGATAGCTACTACACCAAGGTGTAGGGGAGGGCGCTACTCCATTCCCAGGATTGCTCCACTTTACCCTTGAACCGTACCTTATAATGCTGAGTGTTAAGCAAGGTGGTATCAAGTACCATTTTTAAAGTCTTTGGTATGACTCGACCTGTGATTGAACCCAGGTCTCCCGGACCATTGGCGAACACTCTAACCGCTGGGCCAAACTCTAGTCCTCTTCGAAGTAATCTCCTCTAGCTGCAATGCACTTGTTGTACCATTCCAACAACTTCTGGAAGGCCCCATAGAGGTCCTCTTGTGTGAGTGTGTCAATGATCTTCATAATAGCCTTTTTCATCTCCTCAATTGTCTCATAACAACAGTCTCTGAGCTTAGGGAATAGCCAAAAGTCACAGGGAGCAAGGTCTGGACTATAGGCAGGGTGAGGAACTGTCTTGATGCCCATCTTGGTCAAATAGTCTGTGACAAGGATGGAGTTGTGGACTGGTGCATTGTCCTGGTGGAAATGCCACAGACCCGATTTGAAGAGTTTTGGCCTCTTCCGACGGAATCTCTTCCTGAATTTCCTTAAAACCTCAACATAGTAACCCTAACCCTAACCCTTTGGCCAATCAACTCTGGTGTTCTGATTTCCTTACTCCTCCCACACCACTCATCATCCCTTACAGACTGCCTACCTTCCTTGCATCTCTTATGCCACTCAAAAACTGATGCTCGATTCATGCAAGATGCTCCAAAAGCAGTCTGAAGCATTCCATACATTTCTGTGGCATTTTTTCCAAGTTTAAAACAGAATTTTATTGCATATCGTTCTTCTAAAGTGTCAGATTGCATTTTTGAAATTCACCAGCTGTGACAATCAGGCTTTAGCAGGGTGTATTCCAATTGCTGCAGTAGCTGTTCATTTGAACCTGAAATCATAAAAATTGGTCAGTCATCTCATAAGATGTATAGCAATAACATAGTGAATTTTCAAGAGTCTACGACAATTTTAAATGCCTGTACAAAAAAGTCAGGAAACTAATTGAAGGCACCATGTACTTATCAATTTTAAATACGTTATTTTTTTCCTTTGCTACTATCAGTCTATCATTCAGTCATCAATGAATTTCTACTTACGAAAACAATAAACTAATAATATGATTTTTTCTTTTTCATTTTTTAAAGAATAGAATACAAAAGATTACTTGAATTTGAATTGTTGTGAATAATTGTTGATTAATTTATACTGTTAATCCTTTCACTCGCACTGGGACCCCAGTGTCCCATTTGAATTTTATTTTAATTTGAACCCTTAAAGTGTTGTACTCAAAGTCTAAGTTTTTATTTCCAAAACTTAAAAAGAGAACAAATTTGATAGTGAAAGAGTTAAACTATAACGGACAGTGCTGGATGGTTCAAATTCAAACATTTGACCACATTTTATGATTTAGGGAAGGCTGTACCATTGGAATCTTGGATATTTCTGGATTTGAGAACTTGGGGAGAAACAGTTTTGAGCAGCTTTGTATCAATATCATCAATGAACGGCTACAAAACTATTTGAACAAACACATATTTGAATGTGAAAAGCTAATCTACTTAGCCGAAGGAGTGGATCTTAATGAAGGAGGAATTGATTTTCAGGATAATGAAGAAATTATTGCAATGTTAACAAAGGTAAGAAAAAATACTTTCTTTGATAAGAATTTAATGTGTATATGACATTTTTAATACTTTTATTATGTTGGTTGGTTGGTTGGTTGTTACTAGGAGCAGGATATTTAGTCATATCCCAACTCATGAAGGTGTACTATTAACATTAGTATATCCAATAATACACTAACACTGGATAGATGGAAGTAAAGACAAGATAAGCTTATTTACACTGTAGCTGAAAGAACTTTGTATTTTTGTTTGGCTTGTAAATTAATTTGACCGTTAGGGTCGACGCATATTTTCATTCAATGAGGATGACTTATCCTATTCAGCCCGGACCATTTTTCCAGGCAGCACCAAATTGGGGAAAGCCCACCAAACACTCTCTTCCTTAGAATTTTTTCGAACAGGACAGACCTATTTACTGTCCACTCTCCTTTTAGCAGCAACATCACGACCCCATGAGGAAAGCCATCTAATTCATGGACCTCTTGAGTCTATTCTTTTAGACCAAGGGTTCCCAGTTGATTATGAATTAGATGAATTCAATCTGCCTCACACAGGAACAACTTTATGTCACCTCCAAAGTTGGCTATGTCGACTGCGATACAAAATTCCGCTCAGCCATCCAACTACTTCATCCCTGGGCAACATTTTCTGGAGACATTTACGCTTCTCCTCTAAACAACCAGGATCACACATTCATGGGTGACTACATCATTCCTGTCCTTAACTAGCAAACATGACTTTTGCTATGCCAATGGCGATCATATCTCACTCATACATTCAACAATGCCTTAACCATAACACTGCTCATTTTGCTCAAGCATTTAGCTGTTAAAATTCCTTATCAACTCCATAACTATTTCCTTCCTTCCTTCCTACGAGACTTGCAGTATAAACATAAACCCTTTATTCCACGCTGCCATTAAAACCTTCATATAAAAACCTTACGGCATCTTCATTCTTCTCTCTCCTTTATTTTCCAATAACATTTAGTGAGGAAACAACGTAACAACACGTAACAATATTTCCTTGCTAAAAATGGTAACCAAATATCTCCGCTAAAACACATATAGGAACATTTAATACATTTAATACGTACATAATAAACATGCTAGAAATATTTACAAGAAACAAATGAATCTCAACTAATAAAATCACACATATTGTTCCATAAATATGAAATTATAAATGGGTAAAATATTCTTTGCTGTTGTTTCATATTTGTTTAATTTTTTTTATTCATTTGACAGAAAAATATTGTATATTATTTGGATATAAATGTAACAAATAGATAATAGATTTTTAAAAAATATTATTCATTAAAGATCTGTATGACATTTAAATATGTCATACAGATCTTTAATGATTAATATTTTTTAAAATTAAATCATGAGATTTTCAAAGGGTCTGATAGTCTAGATAATTTGACTGTTTTTTATTTTAATATGAAAAAAGGTTTTTTAAACATTTCCTTTTTATTTCTTTTTTCGTTTCAGTTCTAAAATCGTTCTTTTTTTTTTTTTTTTAAAGAAATGATGATTCTTATGTCTTACAGTTGAAATAAATTAGATGATTAATACAAAGGTTATTCAATAATTAAGGGGGAATTTTTTTTTTAAAAAGCAAAATAGTTTATTTTTAGAATTTTTTTTCATAAATGTTCCATTGTTTGTAATTGTTTTATAGCAAAAATTATTTAAGTCCCACAAAAATATTTGTTTTGGGGCTGGTCAAAATTGGTGGAAAATCAAAGGCTTGAACAGAGATCTGTCATCAAATTTTTGTGGGCTGAGAATTGCAAACCGTGTGAAATTTACTGAAGAATGTATAATGTGAACAGAGGAGCATGTTTTAGTCAAAAAATATTTACAAATGACCTAAACATGGATTTCTCACTAAGAATTTGAGTCAAAAAGACTTTATAGAATGGAAATACATTGACTCTCTAATAAAGAAAAGGTTCCAAGTGTTGTAGTCACTAAAAAAATGTTATACTGACAGTCTTTTGGGATATGAAAGAACCATCAGTTAAAAAGGTGCAGCCATAAACATTGTTTCCTATTGCCAACTACAGAGACAAAATTTACCTTATTTATTGAATGACTTGTAAATAAATTTAGAATGGCAATAAAACACATTAAGTCAATTTTCAATGAATCTAGTTGGCCATCCACTCCATCAATGTTTAGATGTAATTATTTTAATACTGTATTTTTTAAAATACTTTTCTTTGAAGAAGATATGTTGATATAATGCATTGCTAGAAAATAAAAATTGAAACATCCTGAATGTTTTATAATGACATTTGCATGATCCTAATGGCTTTGGTACATACAAGTCACAGACATGTGTACTCAAATAATTCATTTATTCATTTATCCAAAAGGAGGTTCTCTATCCATACAATTCATTAGGGTGTTGATTTTGAATAAGTCAAGCCTCCTGGTACAACTTGGATGCAAGTCAAAAATTTTCTAAGCTTTTGGTGTTTATTCTGATAGATTCAAGAAATTCAATGCCTCTGGCATTTTGTCTTTTCATCTTTGACAGTCAGAAAAATCTCTTTCCTTTCTTGCAGAACCTCAGTTTGGCTAAGCCATGTTTTATACTGATTTATGTGGTTTTATAATGGCTGCAGAACATACAATTCAGATTAACCAGTTATTCACTGAATATAAGTCATTTTACACAAAATTAAATTTACCTTTGATATAGCTGAATTACTGTAAATGATGATAAATATAGATCAATATGTGCACAGGTTAATCAATATGGGCCCAGGTTCCAAAATAAGTGCAGTATCAATATAAGGGCAGTATTCAGACTCCATAAAAATACATTGCATCTCCTCATCGGGCACCAAGACAGGCCTACACATGAACAGTATATTAATACACTGTATATCCTCATTGGGCACCAAGACAGGCCTACACATGGACAGTATATTAATACACTGTATATCCTCATTGGGCACCAAGACAGGGCTACACACAAACTGTATATTAATACACTGTATATCCCCACTGAGCATCAAGTCAGGCCTACACACAAACATTAATTAATATACTGTATATCCCCACTGAGTATCAACTCAGGCCTACACACAAACAGTATATTAATATACTGTATATCCCCATTGAGCACCAATACCGGCCTACACATAAACAGTATATTAATACACTGTATATCCCCATTGAGCATCAAGTCAGGCCCACACACAAACAATATATTAATACATCGTATAGCCCGATAAGCATCAAGTCAGCCCCACACACAAACAGTATATTAATACACTGTATATCCCCATTGAACACCAAGTCAGGCCTACATGCAAACAGTATATTAATATACTGCATATTTTCATTGGGCATCAAGTCAAGAATGCACTCTGACTGTATGCAGCATATCCTCCTCAGATGTTACATGTCTCTGTATTCTTGAATGCATATAATAATAGTACATTTAATTCTAATTAAGATTTTAAAAGTTTTTTTTTTATATCAATACACTTATAACTTGTATTAAATGGACATTTAAACTTAATTTATGTCAAATTTACTCTTTTGGGCCCAAAATGACCAAATATGTAAAATTCACCCTCTTAGTTTTAAGAATTGTTAAATTTTTAAGAATTTTATTAAAATCACCTTATCAATATGCTTCTAATTATCTCTAACCTCTATCTCATCATTTCTCACTTGAAAGATTTGCCCAAATTACTGGATATTGTCATTTTGTATCCACTGTACTAAAGTGTATATTGAAGATTTTGGAAATTTTATCCTAATGTTGTATAGCCACATACATATACAAATATATACAGAAACATAGTCAACAATAATGACGACTTCAATGAATGAATGAACACACTTCTCTATAAAATTATATCTCTCACACTTTATTCTCAAAACGGTTGATATTGGTTGTGATGGAGAGGTGAGTTGGAGATGGGAACAGACTGCTATATATTGACCCAAGTTCTTTTGACCATAGCAGCACTTCTTTCTCATCTTGGCTGGGGTTGCTCAACCATGGGTCACTGAGAGCCCAAAGCCCTCCGTCTGCCACTGGCTCTCACTTCGGCAACTTGTCCCCAACTGGCTCCAACTGGCTCGAACCACCTTGGGCACCTGGTTATATAATTGTCTCACATCCACCTGCTTCCGCTGTTCTTCCACTTATTTACACAGGTGCATCTCTTGATTGACGGCTTGATCGAGGGTCAATATGTTTCTTACCATTATGTTTCCAGTTTTATTTTATTTTCTATGAGTGAATTTGAACTCAGACTATAATTCATGGAGTTGCCCCTTTATATTTGTGTGTATGAAGAGTTTATAATAGAATATTTTAAATAACTTATTATAACAGTTTTTTTTAATTTATTAGTAAACCTTTACAATGAAGTTCATCAATTATATGAAAATACTAACGATAGAATCAATGAAATGTGCAAAATTCCCTGTTTGCAATGAAAATCATTTCTTTCTGAAATGGCAATATCGACTTCATTCATAATTAGTGAAATCATAAAGTTGAAAATATAAGTCAGAATAAACAATGCATTTAATTCATTATATTAGATTATTGATTACAAAAAGTTTTTTATGAAAACATTATTCAATTAACATAATTTCAAAAACATTTTCCTGTTTTAGCTATATTTTATGGGCCACCCAAAGCAGTCATTATGCTTAATATCAAGTCACTTTATTCAAATTATTTGAATTTCAATAGTGAGGAAATATTGGCAGACTTTCCTTTTTTAAGATAAGAAAGAAAAATTTTTTTAGGTTGATGAGAAAATAGACTAAAAAAATACTAATTTGGGAAGATTTGAGTTTGTTTTGCAATTTACTGTGAAGATAAGACTATGATGAGTGTTCAATAATACATCTTTGACTTTAATTTATCATTTCAGTTCAAAGTTGAAAAAAGTAACATGGAAGAGGAAAAGAAAAAGTAGATAATGATATCTGGGAAATAATGATACCATTAAAACAAAGGCATCATTATTTTAAGAAGCAATTACTTATCTTTTCATTTCTTTTCCTCTCTCATTATTCATATAATTCCCTTTTCCAATTTTAATTACAAAATTACTTAATGATATTATTAAGTGTATTATACAAATAATTTAAAGTTATTAGATGGTAAACTTCTATAAATGTTAAAAAACTTTGGTTTTGTTTAAGACTAAAAGTCTTAATTGAAATTCTAAACAAAAAAAAAAACTATGCCCAGAGTTATCGCCTTTAGTAAAATATTCAAGCATACAGAATAAGCTAATAAAAGAGTTTAAACTGTATTGTGTTAATAAAAATCTTGCTATGTTGTGTCCTCATCTTTATTCAAACAACCAACTAACAAAGCTTCAAAAAATATGTTAAATGTTTTACTTTTTATATTTTTTCATTTGCATTCATCTTTGGTCTTCTAATCTCTGTTTAGTCAATGATAAGTTTAATTATTATTCAGAGATAGAATTGTTGTGTCTGCCATGTTTTATTGTGACTTTTACTTATTCAGATGATAACTCTCTACTTTAATTTTAACTATTTCTGTCCAGCCTCCTTGTTGCCTTTTGAATATTATCAATGAAGAATCCCATTTGCCAGAAACAGATTACAAATCTTTGGCTGAAAAAATGAATACTTTGTTTGAAAATTGTAAACAATACAAAGCATCTGAAGGAAACAGAGGAGACTTTTGCATTCAGCATTTTGCTGGCAATGTAAGTTGATTATTTTTCTTTTAAGATCTTTTTTATAATTATAATTTTCTATGAAAGGATATATATATATATATATATATATATATATATATATATATATAGTCATCCACAGACAGATTTGTTTCATTCTATCAGAACTCATCAGTGTGGCTAGACAGACTAGCTTCCTGTAGCTGGGATCGAAACCTGCTTGACTCAAACACCAATCCAAGCCTCTACCCCTCAGCCATGAGGAACCAGTAGCAGCAAAGTAAATTTTAAATGGTTATGAATCACAATTACTATTGTTTACGTACATCCGCTTAACGGCTACCAAGACCTCAATTCATATATGAAGAGACTTGCAATAAACGCTAATGGTAACGCGATTACTTCATTCACTAGAAAACTCAACCCTACGGGGGTAGGGGAATATATATATATATATATATATATATATATATATATAGTCATCCACAGACAAATCTGTTTCATTCTATCAGAACTCATTAGTGTGGCTAGACATACTAGCTTCCCATAACTGGGATCAAAACCTGGTTGACTCAATAGCTTTGGGGTAAGATATTAGACTGATGTAAAGTCAGCCGAGTTTCGATTGTGGCTTGAAGCATCTTACGTTTCTAGCCACATTGAAGAGTTTTGATACAAAACAGTCTGTCTGTGGATGACAATATATATATATATATATATATATATATATATATATATATATATATATATGTATATATATATATATTGAAACTTAAAATGCTTCAAGCCACCATCAAAACTCGGCTGACTTTACATCAGACTAATATCTTACCCCAAAGCTATTGTTACTCTTAGTGTTAGCGAAGGAACTTTTTATGTATATATCTATTAATTTGTATGCTTACTAACTACCAGAGTACTCAATTCATGAGAATTATATATATATATATATATATATATATATATATATATATAAGTAAAGTTGGTGACTGAAGTTGAGGGTGACCTGAAGATTCCCTTTTCAATAGCTACAACATTGATGTGTAGGAGAAGGCACTACTTCTTTCCCTGGATTGGTCCACTTTACCCTTGATACATGCCTTATAATGCTGAGTCTTAAGCCAAGATGTA
Source organism: Sepioteuthis lessoniana (assembly GCA_963585895.1). Lineage (NCBI taxonomy): Eukaryota > Metazoa > Mollusca > Cephalopoda > Myopsida > Loliginidae > Sepioteuthis > Sepioteuthis lessoniana. The sequence continues at coordinate 31,034,528 of OY757932.1, read as the reverse complement.
TCAAGTACACATTCACATCAACATGCCAGTATTGGGTGACCAGCAAGAACTTACCTACAACAGTTCTGTGTGGATAGAGGATGTAGTTTGGAAGACATGCCAGGAGTGATGGATGATAGGGACAGATAGAGGGAGAGAGAGTCAGGGAAATCCAGGCTAGGAACGTGATTTGACCATAATGATATATATATATATATATATATATATACTAGTAAATGTTAATATATAAATAAAACATAAGATACATGAATATATATAACTGAAGATGTTTGATTTGGTTTGGTTTTATGGCACATCAACCATTGTCGGTTCGTAATGCCAAATCCATTTCTAAACATATTAACAGTTTTATTTCAAACAATTCAGTTAAACTTTATGTCAAGTTACATACTTTTTGAGGGGAAGTCCATGTATTGTAGTGGCTAGTGTGCTGGACTGTTCATTGTAGTGAGTTCAAAATTTATTTAGCACTATTATTTTCACTTTCAGACTAAAACCCTTAGGAAAGATAAGAACTCCCTTTTCCCCAGCTAAGGGTTAAATTGTATTGTTCTTTTACAAAGATGGCTTTGGTATTATATGAAAATTAGTATGATACTAAACAAAGAAATCAAACCAAATCAAACTAAACCACATCCTTTTTATAGAATTTAGGTTATGATTAATTGCAAATAAATACATAGGTAAAGAGAGTACGCTACAATTAGTATTTAGTAGTTATCTCCCTTGGTGAATTACAAAGACTCATGATTGGAATTTCAAATTGGAAAAAAAATCTATGGCCAGAATTATCTCCCTTAGTAAGATATTCATCTATACAGAAATAGAATTATTATCAAAGTAAGCTGATAAGAGCATTTTAACTGTATTGTGTTAACAAAATGTCAACATTTTTATTCAAACAACAAATTCACAAAACTTCCACTGATGCATTAAACATTGCAGTTTTTATATATATTTCTTATATGCACTCATCTTTACTTTTCTGAATTTCTCTTTTGTCAATGATTTTTTTACCTTAATATACATATATATGTATGCTATTCAAAAATTAGCTTATTCCACTTTCCAGTATATATATCTAGTAAGCATTGATTAGTCTGTGATAATCAGTGAGAATCTAATTTACAGTTATCATCATATCACAATAATAATAATAATAATGATGATGATGATAAGAAAAATAATAATAATAATATTTTGCCATAACTGTAATAGTAATGTTGCCACTCAATTACATACTTGGGAAACGCACTACAAATTTACAAAATCAGACAAAGAATCGAGATCATCCAGACCATATTCAGACCTCACCTGGGATTTGTGCCAAGTGGGTTCTATTAAATTGATTGCCTGGTTCCAGGGGATCTTCCTCCCTAGCAGTACCTGCTAAGCAGGGCTAAGTTTATTGTTCGGCACTGGAAGTGTCTCTAAAATGAATGCGGAGGAAATCATTTTTATTGTGGTGGTCACATATGAATCTTTATTTGATTTTTTGCAGCAGGCATTTAAATAACCTTGCATTAAATCTAACCTGGTGGGAGGTTGGATAAATCCTTACTTAGAAAGAAGAGTTCAGGAGACCTGAGGAAATTTTCTATCACTCAGGTTCCTGTAAAAGACCATAACTCAAAACTGGTATGAAAAACTTACAAGGATGACATAAAACTGTGTGTGAAAAAGGAAAAAGAATTGGAGTCTCTAATACACTAAATAAGAATATACAGCCAAAATATAGGAATATAAGTTGCTATAGAAAAATGTGCCCTGCTGATAATGATAAGTAATTAAAAATTTTTTAAAATGGAAAATCAGAAAGAATCATGAAAATCATAAAAATCATAAAATCATAAAAAAAAATTAAAAATGTTAAATCAGAACACTTTTTTTGCACAATTCCCAGTAGATCACTTCTCCCACCCAGTCATGCCTTGTCTTATACTGTTCTTGCACTAGTTTGCTACATTCACTCATTATGTGATTAATCATTTTGTCTTTGCCACCACATAACCTACACTTGCTATTCTCTTGTGTATTATCAATTTTCACGTTTATAAAATTGGTCTTTGTAAAATTTGTAAAATTACAAATACTTGGGAATACTGGAAGAGGATACCATCAAACAAGTCGAGATAAAAGGACAAATAAGAAAAGTGAACTGCAGATGAACAAGAAAACTTTTTGAAACCAAGCTCTGTAGTAGAAATTTCATCAAAGGGATAAAAACCTAAGCACTCCCCCTTATAAGATACACCTTCTTAAAATAGATAAGAGAGAAACTCAGACAAATAAACCAGAGGACAAGAAAGTTGATGATAACAAACAAGGCTTTACAAACAAGAGATGACATAGAGAGTGATATGTGTCAAGAAAAGAAGAAAGAAGAACACTTGACAGTACTGAAGATTGTGTGGATGCATCAATACAAGGACTCAAGTAATAAGTAAAATTGGTGACCTTAGTCGAGAGTGACCCGAAGGCTCCCTTTTCAATAGCTACTACACTGAGGTGTAGGTGAGGGTGCTACTCCTTCCCTGGATTGCTCCACTTTACCCTTGATCCTTAATTTATAATGCTGAGTGTTAAGCAAGGTGGCATCAAGTACAATTTTTTTTAGTCTTTGGTATGACTCAACTTGGGATTGAACCCCGGTCTCCCTGACTATTGGCAAGCACTCTACTCATAAGGCCAAGGATTCAAAGACTACATTTAAAATGGCCAAGAAAGACTAACTATAGTGGGAAGTAACGGCACTGATAACATAAAAACAAACTGAACAATTATAACTAAGAAATAGAAATGGGAAGAAAAATGACTGTATGATTATTTCAGGTGAGAAACTGGCAAAATCTCTTATGGGAAGACCTGGATATGGCTGCAAAAGGGAATCCCTAAGAGAGAAACAAAATCTCTTCTTATTGTAACACAAAACAATATCATAAAGACCAATTTTATAAACGTGAAAATTGATAATACACAAGAGAATAGCAAGTGTAGGTTATGTGGTGGCAAAGACAAAATGATTAATCACATAATGAGTGAATGTAGCAAACTAGTGCAAGAACAGTATAAGACAAGGCATGACTGGGTGGGAAAAGTGATCTACTGGGAATTGTGCAAAAAAAGTGAGATTTGACCCTACAAACAAATGGTTTATACACAAACCAGAATTCGTCCTTGATAAACTGGTGAGAAAAACTCACAAGTAGTAGTAGTAGTAGTAGTAGTAGTAGTAGTAGTAGTAGTATAATATTGGGTAAGAGGTTTACAGTCAGTTTTATTATATACATTTTTATTAAGAGAGTAAGGGATTTAGCTTTTATACTCATAAGTTTTTTTTGGTTTTTAGGAGAAAATCCTCCTTTTTATATTTTGCTTTCATTTGTTAAGATGAAAATAGTCTAAAAGTCAGACTACACACAAATATTTTTAAGCTGCAATTTGAACAGGAAATTCCTTCATTCTTTAAGTTAAAGCACTTTAATGATATCACACAAGCAAAAATCCTTCTACAATGTGTCATTTCTGCTGTCTTACTGAAAGACGCATACAAGAATCAGATCAATATAATATAAATACATTTTGATTGTCTTAACATGATTTTTTACAATAAAACATTCGTTTTTAGTTACTCGCTTCAAAATTTTTGTCTAAACAAAAGTAATTTTTTCAAAACCTGAAATTCTGCACATTTATCCCACCCAACTTATGTACTCCTTTCTACTCAAACAAGAGGAACAACAATGGTATGTTATTAGCATATCAAACACCTTACAATGTTAAACATTTTCTCATAGAATGAGGAGATTTAGTTTTTATCAGACAATGTTTTTTCTGTGCATATTATATGAAGGAATTATTTTAAAATGTTGACATGGATGACATTTTGTCCTCTTTGAAAGGAATAAAATTATACCAAAAATTATAAATTTAAGCATACAATGAATGCAATTCCCAAATCTTGAGGCATAAAATAACCCCCGATGGGTTAATATGCAATTAAAATCATTCAATCAATCAAAACTCAGTAAGAAATCTCAGTATTTTGCTTTTTTTATAAAATTAAAAAAAGTTCAAATACAACACACAATAGTTTAAAATATGAATTGTTTAGAGGTTGTTCCCATGACATAATAACAAGTTTTCTTTCTTTGATGAAAATTTAATACAAGTGATATTATTTAATGGATAAATTAAGATTTAATGTCATAAATAGTAAATAGAAATTTATGAATTTCAAAATATAAAAAGAAAAAATCTGCATGGCATTTTTTGCATTGTCACTTGAATCAATATCCATAGCATGACCTGTGGTGGACTGCTATGTCAGTGCGGGCTGTTCATTAGCTGGGAAGGAGACTGCACAGAAATACAACTTAACTTTTAGTATTAGAACCTTCCATTGTTTTATTCTCCCTCTGTTCAGTCTCTGAAACTGTAGAAGCAGGAAAAAATAGATAACAAACATCTTGTGAGCAGTAAGCTTCTTTATTATTCAAAAGACAGGCCTCTTCCTGCATCTCTCTGCTTTGTTCCTTATCATGTGTTCACACCCTAGCCCCCAAAAGAAAAACAGAAACCTATTCATGAAATTCCATGATATATATACTAGGGTTCATTTGTGACCTCTGAAAGACTGGTCGCAGAGCACTACATTAGCATTAGCACAGTGGAAGAGAAATTGAACTCACAATCTGGTAGCTATTTGCTTATAATGCTCCACACTTGAATACATTTTTATGCTTTGGTTTAAAGTCAAAGATGTTGGATGATTGGATAGTTGGTTTTATGGCATGTCTTATCTTATTTCATGATTTTATACTGAAGACAGTATAACAATTGTCACCAATTATATACAGTACAAAAATGTATCTTCACAATCATTTTAAACATTTCATTATTTCAAACAGATCTATTTGACCAATAAGTGGAACTTAACAGGTACTACCACTCCAAGTCAGAGTGGAACTGGGAGTAATGACAACAAAGAGGCCACTCCACAATACACACTCCTGAGACCTCCAGAATTGAACTCTCACTACTGAATGCACTTCAGTATCATACCCAGGATATTTCCCTTTTTATTTTTTTTGTTAGGGTTTTACCTCTAGGCAGGGGATACAATCGGGATATTTTAAGCTCCACCAACAGTGTACAAGTTGGTTTTTGTTAGAGTAATAAAAAGCAAATTACTGTATTTGATGGCATATAAGACCCATGGGTGTATAAGATACACCCCAATTTCTGCAGGGCAAACCAAGAAAAAAACAAAGCACTAATATTAAATGTTATGAAATCAATATAAGGAATATTATCAATGATAACACTTTTAATCTGCATAATAGGCTTTTAAATAATGACAGCAGGCATATGAAAGTTACTCTAAAGTTTAAGCTGATAGGAGTTGCCAGGTAGCTAATTTCAACTGACTTGAAAATTTTGAATGTACATATGGCATATAAGATGCAAGGGAATTTTAAAAGATATTTTTAGTAAAAAAAGTGCATTTTATATGCTGTCAAATAAAGTAACTTATTTCAGATATATTTGATACACTTTAAATTAATGTTTCATTAAGGGGAGTCCCTATTGTGTTGTGACTAACATACTGGTCTGTAACATTATAAGTTCACACAACAATCATGCTATTATGTTCATGTTCAAACTAATACCCTTAGTTATGAGTTAAATAGTACCACTACTGTCCTTCTATAAGGATGGCTTTGGAATTAAATAATCCATGGAGGTTGAAATGCCATTAAACAAAGAAATCAAAACAAAACAAACCAAAGCAGAGTTTCGTTAGCTCTTTGCAAAGAATTTTGACTATTTGGAACATTGTAGTGTGATACAAAAGTACATATAGTAACTAGCAGCTATAGATTTCTAAAGGAAAACTAAATCCTATTTTTAATTATGTATTTACCTGATTCCTCTGCCATAAGAGAGATGTACAACAAGGTCAATTTTTAAGCAAAGTTAAGCTGGTTTGAATTCAAAGTTTTCCTTCTCATAGACTGTTTTTCTCATCAAGGCTAAAAATGCAGTCTGGGTGGGGGGAACAGTTGGATTTATGCTTTTCATTTGCATGAAATGAAATTGCAAACAGTATCATCTAGGATTTGAACTCGGATCACCAATACCATTCTTACCCAAACAAGCCTCTAAAAATCTCAATAATTCGTTTTATTGAGGGAATACGCCAAATTAAATGAACTTTTTGGGAACTTTCAAAAATCACACCACAAACGAAAGCAAGAGACACATTTCTATATATCAATCAGTTCAGAAAGAGTTATTTCCCTTAGATTTAATTTGCCTTTATGCGAAGAAATTACAATCCACGATACCATTTAGTTGTGTTTTGTTTTTTGTTTTTGCTTTAATACAGCGCTTTGATGTTGTTGGGAGTTAACTATAGCTTGGAAGATTTAAATAAATTATAGTTTTATTCTTATGTCTCAAATAAAGATTTCAATGAACTCTATTCAACAATATAATAGGTTTAAACTATCAGTAAAAACTTACTGTGTAAAACAAAATAAGCCTCAATGGTGTCATGAACTGTTGATTTGATGTATTCTTGGTTGTTTGGTTGGTCGATTAGTTGATATTTTATGGGTTATTTAATGCCAAATCCTGTTTATATAAACGTAAGTAAACGCTTTTTTAAATCACAAACTGCACCAAAATGAAGATGAATGAACGTCTAATGTAATGTCCGCTTTTAGTTGATCTTGTGTATACATAGATTTTTTTTTTTTAAATACCCTATCCGGTGGCAAAAGCAGCTCGGTAGCACCAGGAGTGGCAGTACCGCCTTGAGCAACCGAAACTGTGTTATCACCCTGGTTGGCGGCTGATGAGGCTAGGGTATCGCACGTGCTTTCACACGTTGTATGATGAGAAAAAAAAAAAAAATATATATATATATGTGTGTGTGTGTGTGTGTGATTTGTAAGCAAATCATTTGAGAGTAACTTTAAACTTGGTATAGTTTGTTGGAAACTTTTTAAATGAGTCATTAAAGCTCATTTGTCTGCACACAGTCACATGGTTTTAAGTATTGTTATTCAATATTAGTAATTCTATTGATCAAGTATTCCTATATAATATGAATAATTTGAATATAGCTATATGGTTTCAAATAACTAATTATAATAATCTTTAGTAAATGATCGACCAGTTCTATTTGACCTATAGATGGGACCCAAACAGGTATTATTTATCCTGATCAGAGTAGAACGTATTCCACCAAGTTCCTTACCATCAGATGCAGTAGAGTGACATAACTAGGACATTCAATAGAAGATCTTACCACACTGCAAAGGTGCAGTTAGCATATTCAACAGCCCCAGCCAACAGGAAAAGCAATATATTCTACTTCATAACTATATTTATATAAAAAATTTTTAATGGTAGTGATAACAACTGTGAAAGTGATCCTAAAATATCAAAAAGCCTATTTCTAAAAGCAAAATATGTAAAAGCAAATGTCTCTGTGTTACGTAGTTTTCTATTGAAACATTGTTAACCATTTTTTTACTTTCCTATTATTTATCAAATAACTTTTAATTGGTATTCAAGCAAATTCAATTGACTTAAGAAATTAAAGGAAATGAATTTTTAAATATCTCATTTTAATGAAGTAATTGATGATATTGAATATATTGATGAATATAAAACAAAATTGCTAATTTTATCTAATCAAAGAGATCAGATTTTCATACAGTTTTTAACCTGTCAACAGCAGTTTATGCTTTACCTATGCTTTTTGTAGATGAGATATTGCTACCAAGTTTTGTAACTAATGTGAGTCAAATTTTGATGCAATCACCTACACAAGATCATTTTTGCCACTCTATTTTTTTTACTATATACATTATTTATATATACACATCTATCATTTTTTTACTAAATACATTTTTATTTAGAGAATAAGTTTTATATTCATTAATTCTTAGGTTTTTTATAGTATGGTTGCACCACTAGGACTCTAACAAAATGCTTGGAGAAAAAGCTAAATGGGAACTACACAGTAGTGCTTCATGCTGTTTTGAACAAATCCTGGAAGCGGCACCCAACAAAACAGCATTTATATTGCCATTTACCTTCCATGTCATAAACCATCCAATTAAGATGAGCAAGATTCACTGGGCAATGTTGGTGAAGTAAGGATGAACTCATAAGCAACATCATCCTATGGACTTCTTCACATGGACATACCAGCCTAGCAAGAACTGTGAAGACATTGGGTGTTGTATAGAGGACCTAACAAGTGCTATGGCCAAGTGAAATGGATAGTTAGAGAGAAAGAGAGAGTCAAAGGAATCTGTGCTGTCAGCTCACTTTTATGATGATGATAAGAAAATCATTCATTGGTTAAGATGAAAATAGTTTCAAAGTCTGAATACTTTGGTTTGCACTATATTATACATTAATGTGGCCATTAACAATCTATAAAGTTACTGCAACTAAAGTAGAAATGATTGAGCAACTCATGAAAACCTATACAAGAAAATGGTTGAGTCTTTTACAAATAGTCAACACATCGGTATATTCTATAAAAATGACGGCATGCTAGAAGTTTCTTTCACCTCTATGTAGAAAATACATACAGTTATAAGGCTTTGCCAATGTGAAGAATACAATCTCATTTGAGGATTAAACTCTGAGTTGTGAGTTTTTTTTTATGTTGTAGATTTTTTATATCTTATATATTATTTAAAATTGAAATATATTGCAATATTGCTCTGCATTTTTGAGCTTTGAGCACAATGAACTAGAAACAGATAAAAAACAGTTTTCGTGTTAAATCTTAATATCTCTCTCTCTTTCTTTCTCTCTATCCATATATATATATATATATATAATAACTGTTGGTTGTCACTAAATTGCTTTGTGGGTTTGTGGTGAACCAAGTGCAATATAATATGAAGAGTGATCAATATCTAGGATAGAGCTATTATATAATAATAATAAATAAATATATATATTATATTTATATATTTAATATTTCCATGGCATTAAATATATAAATCTAATATATATATATACATATATATATAAAGATAGAGACAGAGACAGAGATAGAATTTAACACTAAAACTATTTTTTATTTGTCTCTCTTTCTCAGTTTTAGTATTAAATTCCAATCTCTTTCTTTATATATATATATATATATATATATATATATATATATATATAAACAGATGTATGTAAACAATAGTAATTGTAATTTATAACCGTTTAAAACTTACTTCGATGCTACTAGCTCCTTGTGGCTGAAAGGTTAGAAGCTTGGATTAGCGTTTGAGTCAACCGGGTTTCGATCCCAGCTACAAGAAACTAATATGTCTAGCCACACTGATGAGTTCTGATAGAACAAAATAGATCTGTCTGTGGATGACTATATATATATATATATACATATATATCAGAGAAATCAAAATTATGTATTGCTACTCACAGGTTCATGGTTTCACAAATATCAGGAAGTAATTCTACTTTGAGGGTCATTATAAGAACACACTACTACTTCTTATAAGACTAGAAAAATTAATCAATATTTTTCTTGTTTTCTAAGAAGAGGTAATGTGTTGCTGCAACAAAAATGTTCAGCTGTGGCTTTTGCTTTTTGGGTGAAGCTTAGAACTTTTTGAAGAACACTTGTATATGTTTCATTAAAAATGACAGACAAGAATCATTTATTCAGTTTTTCTGTTTAAGTTTTTTGAGCAAGTAAAATGTTACAAATGACAATTAAGGTTGTTTGAAAACTATCTAAAGCTTTCGTTTTTTATATGTAGTCTGTGTACTTTTGACCATTACTGATCATTATCAAGAATTATAGTGTCATGGTGTTTGTCAAATCCAGAAAATTGTGGTGTCATATAGGAATTTTTAAATGGGAATATCCATCACGTGTCGGTAGCATCATATGGGAACAAGTTAAACAGACAACTAGGATTGAATGTTTGAAAAACAGTCACTAGAGATCACATGACTGCAACTTCATCTTGGTTTTAGAGTATGGTGTACATATTCTATACACTTTAACCCTATAATGGCTGTTTTTTAAAGAACTCATCAGTGAATGTAAAATGTTTATAAAAATGGAATCTTATTGAGAACTTTAAAAAAGAAATTTATTTAGAAATAAAAAAAAAGAAATTTATTCAGAAATAAAATCACTTAAAGAAAAAAAAATCTTTTGAAGTAAAGAACTGAATCAATATCAAAATGTAGATATGAAAATGATTTCCTAATTAAAGAAAAACAATTAAGAACAACAGAAGGGGGTCCTAAAAATGTGACATAATGTCTGATCAAAATACTTTAAAAATTTGAAGTTTAATGGAAAGTTTGTAGCTCTATAAAAAGCACAACAATTTCTAGTCAAATAATAACAAAAATGATGTTATGGATTTTTTATAAAAAGTAGTGATTATATATATATATATATACACACACACACACACATATATATATATATATATATATATACACACACACACACACACACACACACACACACACACATATATATATATATATATATATATATATATATATATATATAAATAAACACAAAAAGGTGTGTCTGGAGTATGATACTCTGCATAAATTCAAAAATGTATATTTTTTTAAAAGTATTTATACATTTTAAATTATAAGATTTCAAAGAGTAAGTTATTGAACATTATTATATAATTACTTTGTTATTTAGTAAATTATAGATGCTCTGTTAGTGGAATTTAGAATACACTGATTCTCTGCACAAGAGTAAGAACCCCGAAGACACTGAACTGCATCTGATGGTGAGGCTGCAGTTCTGGAGATCTGGGGAGTGTAAAGTACTTCTTCATTGCTATTACCGCCAAGTCCACTCTAAAGTTGAATTATTTGCTTGAATCTCATCTATCGATCAAATAGATCTGTTTTAAAATTATTTGTATTTGAAAGGACCATGTACAAAAAAAAAAAAACTCTTTGGAAATAATGACACAAAAAATGTATATATAAATGTACAATGAACACAATTCCTTAATCTCTAAACATAAAATAACCCTGGACAGTTTCACATACCGTTTAAAATCCATCACCCAATTTTAGGTGCATTGATTAGCAAACAGAATACTAGTTAATGATTTTTTCTTCATTCCGTTTTTACTTATTAGAATTAAACCATTTTTTTGGAAATGTAATGATTGTTGATTGGTTGGTTGTTTGGGTTTTATGGCATATCAACCTTTGTAGGTTATTTAACACCAAATCCATTTTTACACAGTCAGTTTTATTTCAAACAATTCAGTTTAGCATGAGTACACAGTTTAATTGTCAAAAACATTTCTATTTCCAGCAATTCAGTTTAGTCAAATAAGTTCTAATTCAGTTTAGTATAAGTAGAGGTTTAGTTTACACACAGTTGAATGTCAAAACAGTTCTATATTAAGCAATTCAGTTTAGTGTAAGTACAGTTTCAATGTCAAAAACTGTTACATTTCAAACAATTCAGTTTAGCATAAGCACACAGTTTAAATGTAAGTACAGTTTAATTGTGAAAAACATTTTTATTTCAAGTTATTCAGTTTAGTCAAACAGTTCTAATTCAAACAATTCAGTTCAGCATAAGTATGCAGCTAGTTTTATTTAACTCATAGATAGGGCCTTATCAATTCCTACCATTCCTGGCCAGAGTGGACCTGTGAGCAATGCTATTGAAGGAGTGCTCCGCATTCCCTAAAGCTCCAGTATTACTGGAACTTCACCATCAGATTGTTTAGTATCATATCCAGGACACTCGTTGGGGGGTAGTTTTACCCCTCTGCAGAAGTGCAGTCAGTGTATTCTACAGCCCCAGCTGACTGGGCAAGAAATGTAATGATGAAATGGAATTTTATTGATTTGTATAAAATAGAAAGAAAACTTTCAGAAAATACATGTCAATAATTTTAATTGTGCTTTTTTGATCCACTACAAAAAACATAAGTTAATGTATACTTGTAAAAATGATTCCTTTTTTGTTTTAAGAAAAAAATGTAAATAATTTTTTTAATAACTTGAGTGAATTAAAGGCTTTGCAATATTTTGTTAACATGAGGCACAATTATGGGAGCTCCGGATACTTTTGCAGAATTGTAAAGGTGACGGGCCACTCTAGAGTGTGAGATATCAAGCTGGCCTGATACTCTCTGAGTGCTATTCACCAGATTTGCTTCTATGGCTTGGAGCAAGGCTTCAGAATTCACGGTTTTAAGCTTACTTGAATTTAAAGGTGGGTTAAAAACCCAAGTGAAATTTTTTTAAATCTCTGGTTACTGTACAGTTATTAATCATGCTGTCACCTTTTGCACAACAAATATTTTTGGTTGCTTCAGTGGTGTTGTGGCCTGGTTCAAAATCATAAAGCATGACTTCTCGAATAAGACTATGTTGTATGTTCATCTGTGCAGCTTTCAAATCAAACACAGAGTGAAGTAATGCACAATATGTCAGTTCAACAACAACAACCATGATTCTACCAACAACAGTTGGTACCTTCCACAGCTTGAACTGCACATGAAATGCATGCTGCAAACTAGCATGAGTCAAAATATTGCAAAATATTTGACTTATCCTCATATAATTTGGTTTGTTTGATTGGTTTTATGGTATATCAACCATTGTTGGTTATTTAATGCTGAATCCTTTTTATACATATATTTTAAATATATATAATTTTGTTGGGTTGGGTTTTATGGCATATCAAACATTGTAGGTTATTTAATGCTGAATCCTTTTTATACATATATTTTAAATATATATAATTTTGTTGGGTTGGATTTTATGGCATATCAAATATTGTAGGTTATTTAATGCCAGATCCTCTTTATACATATATATTAAATACATAGGATTTGGTTGGGTTGGGGTTTATGGCACATCAATCATTGTAGGTTATTTAATGCCAAATCCATTTTTATACATATCAACAGTTTTATTTCAAATAATTCAGTTTAGCATAAGTACACAGTTTAGTTCTCTTTGACCCATAGATAGGGCTCTATCAGGTGCTATCACTCCGAGCCAGAGTGAATCTGGGAGCGATGGTAATAAAGGGGTACTCAGCATTTTCCAAAGGTCCAGCATTACTGGAGCCTCATCATCAGATTGTTCAGTGTTATATCTAGGATACCCATTAGAGGAGTCGTACCCCTTTGTAGAGATGCAGTCAGTGTATTCTACAGCCCCAGTTGACTGGGCTATATCCTAATATGATTTTATTAGAAATTATGTTTATAATTGAAATTTCACAGTAATTCAATGAAAATGATTTTAAAAAACTGATTAACCAATTGCATGAAAATATTGAATTTTTCTGTGTATTATATTAGTGCTGTTCCAAAAGTAATGCCTCCCATTTATTTCTACAATAGATACAAGAATCATAATAACACTGTTCAATAAAGCAAATATTTAGCTAAGTTCTCTGTTCTCTTTCAGGTTTGGTACAACACATATTCATTTCTTGAAAAGAATAAAGATGAACTGAGCCAAGATTTGATGGCCTGCCTCCAAGACAGTTTAGATGATTTTATCAGTGACCTCTTTACAGTCAGGAAAGGCCCAACTGGAACAATATCAGTGTAAGGCTTTTATTCATCTCTAAAAACTTTTGGCTTTGATATTGTAGAATAATGTATTCAACAAATAATCAGTTTTATTGTTAATACAATATACACTTGCATTTTCCTTCAGCACACAATTTCAGTATCGGCCTTCAAGACAGTTAACATTGGAAAATAAACTTGAACATGAACGTCGCTCTCGTAGAAGGTATGTTCAGCCATCTTTAAATTAACACAATTTGAAATCATCTATTTTTACTTATTAACTGATTTATGTATTTTGTTTAAAAGTAGGAAAAAATCCAACAAAACTAATATAGTTTTATTGAAAAAAAATGTCTGGCTGGTATCAATAGTCCAACTGGTACACAACATTTTTAACATTACCATTTAATTTCCTTCAATTTCACCCCCCCATCTCTAATGTATCCTCAAAATAAAAACAATTGTTCAATCCTTTTTATTCAGGAGATAATGAGTATTTTCTTCCTTCATTAAAATACCATACAATACCATGCCATAAATTACCATGCACACAAGTTAACCATTTCAATTTTGGGCATCTCACATAGTGTAATAGTCAACAAGCTAGATCAACAGACTATTGTTTGTGAGTTTGAATCTCATTGGGCACCTCATACTTTTGTCCCTGAGCCACAACTAAGTTAAGTAAAAAATTAAATCATTTCAATATTGGAGGAAAAAAATTAAAGAAGACAAAAAAATCTATGCAACAAATATGAATGGGATTTAAATTTGTCATTAAACAGTAATAAGGGGAGTCCCTGTGGTATAGTGGCTAACATTCAAGGCTACAAAGTCATAGTAAGTGAGTTAAAACTCCAGTGGTGTTATGTTTACTTTCAGACGAATCCCACTGGGAAAGGTATGAACTCCTTTATCCACCCAGCTATGGGATAAACAGTACAACTACTGTCTTTCTACAAGGATTACTTTAGCATTAAATAACCAACGAAGATTGATATGCTATTAAACAAAAAAACCAAACCACCAACTAATAAGACTCTCATAGATCTAATCAAAAACTGAATAATAAATTTTGATAAGGAAGTCATAATTTTAAAACATTACATCAGTACCTTTATAACAGGAATTCTTCCAAGTTGTCACCATTAGTATCGTTGTATGGTTGCACCACTTGGACTTAAATGCAATGTTTGGAGATAAAGCTAGATTGAGCTACACAATAATGTTGCATACTGTTTTGAATAAATCTCGGAAGCAGTACCCCACAAAATAGCAGCTGTACAGCTATTTACCTCCTATCTCAGAAACCATCCAATTAAGGCAAACAAACCAAGTTGGGTATTGCTATAGAAGCAAGGACAAACTCATAAGTGATATTCTCTTGTGGATATCAACACATAGACAAACTTATGTTGGCTGTCTTGCAAAAACTTGCATTAGCTCTGCGCAGACACTGGATGCAGTATAGAGAACCTGCTAAGAAAGATAACCGAGAAGGAAGAATGGCAAGAGAAAGTCAAGAGAATCAATGCAATCACCATGCCTTGATGATGATGATGATGATGATGATGATGATGATGATGATGATGATGAGGAGGAGGAGGAGGAGGAGGATATAAGTATAGAATTATTATACAAAAAATATTAAAGTTGAATTATAAGTGGAGTAAAGCTGGTTTGACTTCAGAGTTTTTTTTACCTAGACTGATTAACTTATCAATCAATCAAAAGCTGCTGTTATTTATCCATAGGTAGAGGAGGGGAAGAAGATGGATTCATGCTTTTACCAAGTGAAATGCAAACAGCTTCGTCTAGGATTTGAACTCAGGTCGCTGAATCCATTTCTTTACGACCAAAACTGTTACTGTGAACACACTTCTTCAATAAAAAATCGTTTGGATGATGTAATAAAAAAACACTTTTGGAATGGTTGACTGAGCGTTCGATAATACAAGAAGATATTTTTGAGAAAGAGAGACAGAGACAGACAGATAGACGGAGATTAAAAACTGTTTCAGAGAAAGTTACTAGTTGCTTCGTTGATTAATGAAACTATTAGTGAAGAGTAATTAATGAAAGGTAATTGTAAAATGCCATTAGTAGTATTTCTTCATTAGGAGCCATACTAAAATCAATCAAAAGCTGCTATTATTAGATAAAGATAATGCTTTTGTAGTGGGAAATTGGTGTTTTAAAAGTGCACTATTCCAGAAATTAATTACTTCACTATGAATTTCTTAGTGTGGTGACTTAAATAACTATTTGTATGCATTGAAGCAACCCTGTCGTCAAATGCAGTGCATACAAGTTTATTTTGTTAAGCTGAGTTCAACTGGTTTTATTTTTCCTTCTAGAATGGTTGCCATACCAATTGGCCTAATGAGTAGTGTGTTCGCTAAAGGTATGGGAGACCGGGGTTCAATCCCAGGTCAAGTCATATCAAAGACTCATAAAAATGGTACTTGATGCTGCCTTGCTTAACACTCAGCATTATAAGGTAAGGATCAATGATAAAGTGGAGCAATCCAGGGAATGGAGTTGCACTCTCCCCTACACCTCGGTGTAGTAGCTATTGAAAAGGGAACCTTCAGGTCACCCTCAACTAAAGGTCGCCCACTTTACTTTACTTTACTTTACCAGGGTTAAAGAGTCCAGTCTGACCCATAGCTGGAGGAAAATAGTTGGTTTCATACCTTTCCCAAGGGTATTAATGCAAATTGCAAACAGTCTTGTCCAGGGTTTGAACTCGGGTCACCAGCTCCGTTTCCAGGGGCGATAACCGTTACGCTACGAGCGTCTCTTCATTATAATTATTTGTAGTTTAAAAAAAATGCTCTCGTAAATTGTTTTTTTTTTTCTTTCTATGTAAAACTTGTTTTTCCCAGAACTCCCCCCCCACCTTTGTGCAGCTGAACTCGTTTTTTATTTATTTTATTTTTTTATTTTTTTGTTTCCGTCAGGAAGATTCATTTTCCTTGAAAGACTCGGTTCTTCTTTGTCACCAGCAAAATCTCGCCTCTAACAAATTCCTGCCTCTTAACAAAGTCTCGTCTTCTTCAGACACGATCCTCCTTTTTCATTAAAAAAGTCTCACGTCCAACTAAGTTTCATTCTGAACGTATCTTGCGTTCCAAAAGTTGGGTGTATTTATTTATTTTTTTTAAATACAAAAAACGCTTCATAAAGCCGATGGATGGACTGTGGAGGTGGGGATGGTTGCCATTGTCTAAACGTTAACTTAATTACTGGCCCAACCGTGCCGGGTGGGTGAGAAATATTAACGATTTAGTTCCAGTGGGTATTCCTCTTATAGAGCACCTGTTATTTCACCTAAAAGGGATAAGGGTTGGGTTTATAACTCAGCGCCTAAGACGCCAGTAATGTCGATGGAACCTCGAAATTTTAAAAACTGCCATGCATGAGTCTTGATTTGTTTCTGGCTTTCATAATAAAATGACCTTGTGTCTATTTTAGGGCGATAAAAGAATTACATTGTTCCTTTCATCATAAAGTCTCATTTACTCTGAAACACCTAAGCACACTCACAAAAACATATCAATTACTCTATGAAGTCTTTGGTAAGTCCCATATAGCATGGGGGAGTATGGCGAATTTTTATTTACAAAAATGAAACTCGAATAATATTATGAAGCGGAATGAAAATATGTTGTTCCAGAAAGAAAGAAAGAAAGAAAGGAAGAAAATGAAAATAAAACTTGTATCAGGTCTAAAAATTGAACAGAATTTATAGACATTCAGGTACCAATTTTGGAGGAGAAATCAAACTCACCCGGAAGTAATTTTAAACAAAATAAAAGTTGGCGACCTTTAGTCGAGGGTAACCTGAAGGCTCCATTTTCAATAGCTACTACCCCGAGGTGTTTGGGAGAGCGCTACTCCATTCCCTGGATTGCTCCACTTTACCCTTGATCCTTGCCTTATAATGCTGAGTGCTAAGCAAGGCGGCATTAAGTACCACTTTTTGAGTCTTAGGTTTGACTCGACCTAGGATTGAACCCCGGTCTCCCGTACCATTGGCGAACACTCTACTCATTTGACCAACAAAATACGAGATTCCAAAACCAACATGTCTCAATCAATGACTATAAAAGACCGAAAAGAGACATTTTGGTGGGGCAAAGTCTTTTGGTTTATTATAAGGGTTGATAACAAAACCTTTTATCACAGATCACGGCAGCTTCCCAAGAAGGTATGACAGACTACTTTAGATAACGGAAGATAGCAATCGGCCATACATCCGAACGACGCGTATTACTTATAACCAACATAACACACCACGTGCTTGCAGACCAAATTTTCTCTCTACTCATATTTTTCTCTTGCAAGGAGATTCGCACTGACATACATACACCTTCAGATAACGAACGCTTATTTGGGGTCTAAACTTTTCTTCATTTCCACTAGGATAATAAATTTTCATTTTGCAATTGTTGCAGTAAATTTTTTATCAACTAATTTGTGTTACTCAACTTATTCGATTTAAAAAGTCGGGAAGCCCACTCTTAATATTGGGGCATAAATGTCATTTTCTTTACGGTAACATCCAACTCGTACAGCCTTCGTACAAGATCTGCAAAAACAAGAGCACATGTTGCAATTAAGTTCGTACTAATTTGACAAAAAACACTTTTTAGCGAACATAAAAAATTATCTGATAAACATAATAAAAAAATGAATGTAGTCCTACTTTGTAGGTAAAAAAAGTAAAGTTGGCGACCTTCGTCGAGGGATACCCAAAGGCTCCTTTTCAATAGCTACCGCACCGAGGTGTAGGGGAGGGCGCTACTCCATTCCCTGGATTGCTCCACTTTGGCCCAGCGGTTAGAGTGTTCGCCAATGGCCCGGGAGACCTGGGTTCAATCCCAGGTCGAGTCATACCAAAGACTTTAAAAATGGAACTTGATACCACCTTGCTTAACACTCAGCATTATAAGGTACGGTTCAAGGGTAAAGTGGAGCAATCCTGGGAATGGAGTAGCGCCCTCCCCTACACCTTGGTGTAGTAGCTATCGAAAAGGGAGCCTTCGGGTCACCCTCGACTATGGTCGCTAACTTTACTTTACTACCCTTGATACCGACCTTATAGTGCTGAGTGCTAAGCAAAGTGGTATCAAGTACCATATTTTGAGTTTTTGGTATGACTTGACCTGGGATTGAACCTCGGTCTCCTGGACCTTTGGCGAACACTCAACTCATTCGGTCAATGGATGTGACACAAAGTCTGTTTAAAGAAGGAACCTTACAGGAGGCTCGTCACGCGATAGATTCCCCCAAGAATATCAAGAAAATCCAAGAATGACGTTACATATGCAATCCATACTCAAGTGTGAATATCAACATCTTTTTTCTAGATATATTTGCGCTATAAAATAAAAAGATAAAAACAAAATTTGGACACCATGGTCAAAACGTTTGAAAACGATATCTGTGAATATGGAAAACACTCACTTTCTACTTTTTTATCATTTGTTGAGGGTAACTTTTTGGGGGTTAGTTCTTGATAACGTTATTGATTTGGTTGATGCTAGTAAGTATCTTTAGTGGAGTCCCCACTCATCAAGGTCGAATATGAGCATAAGTATAGCCAATGATACTCTAACACTGAATAAACGGAAGGAAAGACAAGATATGCACATTTACACAGATAGGAGCATTTAATACATAAATACAGGAAGTATTGACAAACATGTCCTAAGAGATAAAACATGCACATTTTATTCTATGAACTAGCAGTATATGAAAGAGGTATAAAAACGGTAAAGTCTTACCTGAATGTGATGGTCATAGCCATCTGGATTTTACATTTTAATGACTTGGCGAGAGACAACTTTAATCACCGGTAAAAGAGATGAAGTCTTTACTGTTCAACGAACAGAAATAAAAAGAGAACAAATACCCTTAGACATAATGAGAACGTCTTTATCATTCAAAGAACGAAAATAAAAAAGAAAGAGAAGTATTCTAAGATTTTCATATGACTACATGTCGTCCAAAGAACACGCCTTCAAAATCCAAGGGAGACAAATATCTATTATATTCCTCCAGTATCAAATATTCAATATCTTATTGTGAGACTTTTTTCTAATGTTTCTCTTCTGTATTTCTGTTTATCTGCTTGCATATCTGCCATTCTTTTTACCAATTTATCATTTGGCTAAATAACATTGCTTTCTACTTGTTTATGCAATGTTTATGTAGTTAGTTAACGTTGTTAGACTGATTTTCTCTTTCTTTTATGCGCATGCTTTTGTGAGTGGATTATACTAACTGTATTATTTATTTTAAAATAACCACAATTGTATTTCAATTACATGTGAATTGATTCATGTCAACGTTTTTTCCTATTAACTATTTATCGTTCATTCAATATATACCAAAAGTTTCTTGCTTCTTTTTGTTTTCTTGATTTCTTTGATCCACATAATCAGATAAAGAAAAGATAAAAGAAAAATACTTTTTCCCCCTTGTAATTAAACATCTATTGGACAGCTCTTTTTAACCCATTGATGAAACCAAAACAGACCTGGGAATAATGACAATGAAGAGGTCCAAAAGTGGAGCCTCACCACTAGTGGCAGTCTAGTTTCATACCCAGGGCATCTTCTTAGGAGGGAGGGGTCTTACTCCTCTACTGGGGATATACAGTCGGCATATTCTAAGGACTGCTGACAAGGCACTACCAGAAATATAGTTTGTGAATCTGGTTATATTCAGTTGAATGGCTTCAAATATAAACATAGGCTAGAAAAAGGAAAAAGTGACCAATTTTTTTTTACTAGATCAATTCTGACAATATTAATTCCAGTAATTTTTAACATTTTCAAAATTAATGTTTTAAAGAAATTTGTTTAATCTTTTTACGTTATCTGTGAGTGTGTCATAAGGATATTGCAAATGGTAATAGACGTCCTCTAAATCGAGTGGAAACAAGTAAAAATGGTTTATATTGTAAGAATTAACTCATAAAAATTAGTTCACACCCCATTCATAGCGGGCAGATGGTGATTTTCAAGGGAGGTGGTAGTACTAGTTAGGGTTCCATCTATCAGTCAGAGAGATCTGTTTAAGAATTATTCGTTCAATAGAACCATGTGCAAAAAAACTCTTTTGAAACAATTACACAAAAAATATAAATGTAAATTCTCAGTGAACGCGATTTCCTAACCATTATACATAGAATAACCCCAGACAGGCTGACGTGCCATTAAAGTAAATCAATCAGTCCATCACGTTTTTCCTCCTTTGTTAGGTGAGGATGGGATTAATAATTTTCAACACTCAAAGATGCTAAACACTGACTTTTGGCCTTTGTTGAAATAAAATATAAACCTCTAGGCATAAAATAACCCTAGAGAGATTGACACGCCGAAAAATCAATCAGTCGAGATAAAAGCATATTGCCAGAGACTCAATCCGTATGTGATTAATGATTCTCTATTTTAATCTGTGCGTCATTTTTTTTTTTACTTTTCGTTTTCAGTTTCTTTATTTAATGGCATATCAACCTTTGTAGACTATTTAGTACCTTGTAGAAGAATAGTAGTGATACTGTTTAACCCATATTCGTTCATGGCTATGAAATGTAATATTGTGGGGGGAGTGTGTGCGTAAAGGAGCGGAATAGATAATGGTTGTAAAACGGCGTGGACAAAATGAACATTTAAAAACAAGGCGAACGAACAAAAACAAATTTATATTCTATAATATCAAAACTTACATTAATACATGAAAACATAACTAACTCTAACATACTGATAGTGTGTATATATGTGTGAGCTCGTGTGTGTATATGTGTGTGTGTGTGTAACACAACTAAACTACAAAAAGAATTGTAAAATTAAAATGTCCTTTTTCTATGATTAGAAACCGGTAGTTTTTTGGAGACGGGAAAACGTCTCATAGTTCTTGTACAATAATGTCTGCGAGGCATGGTGTTGCTGATACGGGTGAATTTGGTCAAAGAGAAGGTGTTGCCGCTACGAAGGAATTTCGTAAAAGAGCTGTTGCCGCTACGAAGAAAATTCGTAAAAGAGAGTGAATGTGTTTTAAGACAGCGTATTTATAGAAAAAATCGTCTTATCAGTGGCTCAAGACGCAGGACTTGAATTTTCGCGCGCCGACGTAGTTGTAAGCATATCACGTGGTCCTCCTGGCCAATGGTTTCCCGAGACTGAACATTGAGCGTCCGCCATCTTTGTGGGAACAAGTGGCATACCGCCCAAATTAAATTATAGGAGTGTAAAGTCCTATATGCCCCCCCGCAGATTGATAAATATTGAAAATATTTTTCAATATGTTCTCTAACGTGGAGGCAATATTTACGTGACTGTTGACTTTATGAATGCAAGTGTTTTTTTTTTTTTTTTTTAGCGTGGGAGTTACTTCGCACTTTATTTGGCATTCCTTGTGGGCACAAGGTGAAATTTTAGTGCTGTTTTGTGAGTAGAACAGCAAGTACTCAGTGTTTAACTCAATTCGCTGTAATAATGTCTTACGTATCTTGTGTTAGGCTCATTTTAGGATTTGTTGATATTTGAAGTTGTGGAAACTGTCTTTTGTTTGAGCATTCCATGGAGGTTGTGTTGTGTGCAGTTGAATGAAGTGACAGGTGAATTTCTAGCTAGTTGTTTGTGTTTTTCCAAAAAATTCGGTGTTTCAGCGTGGCTCGTGGGCACGTATTAACCAACGCCTCGAATTTTCTTGTTGGTGTGCACAATTATATAGCTATCATAATTCCTGTTGTGTTGAAAATTTTCGTAATTGAAAGTTGTGTGATGGAATGTTGCGTCAGCTTGGAACAAGTTTCCTTCGGAGTTTTTAGTTGTTGGACGTCTGAGTATTCGTGTTGATTTTTTTGAAGATTTGCTTGTCTTCGTTTTCGTAAAATCAAACTTTCAGATGTCTTAGTTTTTGTGATTTGTTTGATAACATTGTATCCGGTGGGTGCTTTTTGGCTTCGTCACTCTGACACTCACGGATAGTTTGTCGAATCATGAAGATAGTAAGTGAATTGGCTTGCATTTTGTTGGTATTTGTTCAGAAAATGTCGGGAAATTTTTTTGGCTGGTGGAGAATATCGCGTAGTCCTGTTCTTCCTTGTCGTTGTGAATGTCGTCCCAATGACAAGTTTGGTAGTAGTAAAAGAAATGTGTATCGTCTACTGACCAGTCTGGTAGCAGCAGAAGATAGTGTCTTTGGTGGCCAGTAAGATTAGGTGGGCAAGTCAAAAGAGTGAAAGGTTGCCTGATTTTTGGTAGTGGGGAAAGTGAAGAAATATGCCTCGTGTCAAAATTCCTCTCCTCGTGTGCTGTGAAATAAATTCTGCCGTCCTGTTTCTGTGTAGGAGTTTTAGCTTGGAAAATTTTGTTTAAATTTTTGCATGTAATTGTTTTATATGAAATTTTTTAATAAGATATTTAAAGAATTTGCATCTGTTCGCCGCTCTTATTTCCAAAAGTTCACGCGCCGTGATAGAATTTTCATGTTGTCTTTGAAATGAGTGAAATATATTCTTAAATGTTTCGAATGTTTAGGAAATTTTGTATGCTCATTTTACGTCGTTGGGTTAACATTTGTGGTTAAGTTTTCTCTCAAGAAGTAAGGTTTCAAATGTTTAGGAGGTAGTGTAGAAAGAGTTCCATGTGCTGTGGGTGTATTTAATTTATCTTTATATTTTGGTTGTGTGTTCTAAGTAGGGGTTATCATTTTTACGCGTTGTAATAATTTTTTTGTGCTGTTTTTTAAAATGAGAGCTGTTTTTGTTTTTATGTGTGGTTGCGTGCTTTCACTTGTCGGAAGGTCACCAATTTGTGGGGTGAATGTGTGCGTAAAGGAGCGGAATAGATAATGGTTGTAAAACGGCGTGGACAAAATGAACATTTAAAAACAAGGCGAACGAACAAAAACAAATTTATATTCTATAATATCAAAACTTACATTAATACATGAAAACATAACTAACTCTAACATACTGATAGTGTGTATATATGTGTGAGCTCGTGTGTGTATATGTGTGTGTGTGTGTAACACAACTAAACTACAAAAAGAATTGTAAAATTAAAATGTCCTTTTTCTATGATTAGAAACCGGTAGTTTTTTGGAGACGGGAAAACGTCTCATAGTTCTTGTACAATAATGTCTGCGAGGCATGGTGTTGCTGATACGGGTGAATTTGGTCAAAGAGAAGGTGTTGCCGCTACGAAGGAATTTCGTAAAAGAGCTGTTGCCGCTACGAAGAAAATTCGTAAAAGAGAGTGAATGTGTTTTAAGACAGCGTATTTATAGAAAAAATCGTCTTATCAGTGGCTCAAGACGCAGGACTTGAATTTTCGCGCGCCGACGTAGTTGTAAGCATATCACGTGGTCCTCCTGGCCAATGGTTTCCCGAGACTGAACATTGAGCGTCCGCCATCTTTGTGGGAACAAGTGGCATACCGCCCAAATTAAATTATAGGAGTGTAAAGTCCTATAATATAATCTATTGATATATTAAACACACAAACACACATATTCTCTTATTCCTTACTGGCAAGGCCGTCTGATGTTTTCCAGATCGCCACCTACTTGTCCAACTCTTCCAATCGTCGTGGAGGTCTTCCGAGTGGTCGTTTCCGCTCTCGCAGATACCGTTCGACTGATGCATGAGTCCATTTGTTTTCTGTGAATCTTGTAACGTGTCCGTTGAACGAAACCTCTGCTTTCGGTTCTCCACGATCACATTCTTTACTCCACACACACACACACACACACATAATTTATCACTCACGCAACCTGGTCTCCCGAGAAATTAATGAGAAACTTTAACGTTTTGATTACGCAAGACATTCTCGTGAAAATAAAGCACAACCATACTCTCCTATTCTTCAGACCGGGATTAAAGTATGGTATTTGTTCTTTTATGGTATTTGTTCTGGCAAATAAATAAAGTAAACCTGATCTAAAGAATTCTAACCCAAAAGCAGTACCATCCCTATTCCACCGAAGCAGTAGGGTTGGAGTTGTCTGACATCTGTTTGACACTGTGTAGACTAGAGCCACTTTTGGCCTGCCAAATGCTATGGTGTTTTTGCTTGGCCCCATTTAATTTCCCACATTAATAGTTAGGCTTTCAATTCGGATGAAGAAGAATTCAAAAAAATATAATAGCACAAACATATATTTAAAAAATACAAGGATTTCAAACTTAATGGCTTTGTGGCCAGACTTATCTACTGAGGTCCACCTTGAACTGGAATGATTTCAAATCGTCTTATCGGTCTGCTTGTCAGCACTACAAATAATGAAATTTTGAAGTCAATTCCAGGCAGAGCGCTGATTGGCCCAACTTGACTGCCAAGGACAGATAATTATAGTTTCCAATAATGCGTAAGAGCTCCCTTCTTAAATTGTCCATGTATCTTATTTTACACATGTGGAGGCTACGTACTATCTCTTCTATTGAAGTAGAAACAGAATTTTATGTCATATTAAATTTGGTAAATAAAATTCTTTGATTATTCAATGGAGAATAGAATATGATTTGCCAATTAAGGTGGAGTTTGTAAATTTTTAATCTGCGAAGCCAACAGTCGTGTATATAATTGTATTGAAGAAGTACCCATGGTGTAAGGGATATCATCGTAGGAAATAGACACAGTGATCCGAGTTAAAATCTTGGAGTCATTTTTGCATTTCATGTAGCGTTAATACTTTTGGGAAAGCCATGAGTCCAGCAATTCTACGTCCAGCTATGGATAAATAGTAGGGTAGATTGGGCTCTTTAACCTTGGTACAGTAACCAGTTTGGGAGGAGAAGAAGTTTTAATTCAAATCTGTTAAATTCTGCATAAAAAAATTGACTTTGTGTTGCATACTGCTGGTGTGGAGGGGTTGTATATACATACATTGTATTGAAGAAATATATATGTAAAGGTTATTCCAGTTTGTATCTCATTTATAATGCGATCCCCTATTATTATGAAAAATCTTAGATCCCAAAAAGTTGCATGACATACGAGTATATACGGTAGTTTGATATTCAGAAAATATTGAACATCAGTAAATACTGAACAAAGTTTTTAGAATTTTAAAAGTAAAAGCAAAGTTGGTGACCAAAGTCGAGGGTGACCCGAGGGCTCCCTTTGCGATAGCTACTACACCAAGGTGTAGGGGAGGGCGCTACTCTTTTCCCTGGATTTCTCCACTTTACCCTTGATCTTTGCCTTATAATGCTGAGTGTTAAGCAAGGAGGCATCATGTACCATTTTTTGAGTCTTTGGTATAACTCGACCTGGGATTGAACCTAGGTCTCCCGGGCCATTGGCGAACACTCTAACCATTATGCCAATGTCAAATTATTAAAATATTCATAATCATAAAATAAATGTAATTTTAAAACACCCAATCAAGTTTTAAGATTTGATAAGACGAAAGAAGAAAAAGGTGTCTATCAAGAATCATACTGAGCAATTTATGATTTTTAATTTTCATCATATAACGTGTGAAAGCATATGCGATACTCTGCCCTCATCAGCCGCCAACCAGGGGTGATAACACAGTTTCGGTAGCTCAAGGCGGTACTGCCATTCCTGGCGCTTCCAAGCAGCTTTTGCCATCGGACAGGGTATTTAAAAGAAATATATATATATATATATATATATATATATATATATATATATATATATATATACACCAGATCAACTAAAAGCAGACATTACATTGGACATTGAGCATCTTATAAGATAAAGAAATAATGTCTAGACATCTAGATTACAGTCTAGATGTGTGTACAGCTAACCAACTTAAATAATAAAATGATGATGTCTAGACTACTAGATTACTGGGAATTGAGAAAGATTATGAAAGGAGTAGTCCACGTTCAATACAGACACGCTTGTGGTTGATAAAGGCGATGGGGACAGGCACGGTTGCAGCAGCTGCAATTGAAGTTCTGGTCAGGGTTTGATGATGTAGTATCACGATTATTTCTCCGGCGGTTTTTGTCCTTGAGGATGGCCCCGCGGGTGTATTCCATGGAGGAGACAACATGGTCGATGGCGAAAAAACAGCTAGGATGGAACATCGGCGATGGTTAATGGGACAGACACTAAGGGATCTTTTCAAACAGTTCTTATATTGCTTCTTTGATTACCTTCAGTGTCTTACGATGACCACTGGAGAGTTTACTGTATAATGTGATCTTGGACAAGCGATGGTTCCTCATTCAAGGGTCGTGTCCTGCGTCATATGTAAGGCACATGCTATTGTTATTATTCTCAAGAATATTGCTACAACATGTACTTGGTCTAAGATTCACATGGACTGTTTTTTTTTCCATTAAATTTTGAATTTGATATGACTAACAAAAACAAATAACAAACGATATAAAGGCATATTTTTCAAATAAATAAAATCTTCTGTTTTTTTTTTCTTATTTCAGAGTCCCAAAAGTTAAAATAACAAAACCAGACAAAACTGTCATTTCGTACTTGAAGGTGAGTCATAAAATTTTATCGAAAAATACTTGAGTGAGTGAAATGTTTTACAATGTTTTCGTAACTTGGCTGCTTTATTCTGCAAGTCACAACAAAAACAGTCAAGCATTTAACGTAGAAGCCTTCATATTGCGCTGTCTGAAGCCACCTTTCTGTCAGTTCTTTGATCTCAAGTTGAAAACACTTAACTTCCACCTCTTCTTGGTTGTTGAAGCGTCACGAGCACTGGAAGTGAGCCATAGATCGGAACAAGTAATAATCCAAGAGCGTGGAATCATTTCGATACTTTCAAGTTCCTGGAGTTTATTCCGGAAACTAAATAAATTATTCAGCTGTGCACACATCTCGACAGTAATCTAGATGTCTTGACATCATCACTTTATTGCATAAGTTGGCCAGTTGTACACACATGTGGACAGTAATCTAGATGCCTAGACATTATCACTTTATTACGATTAGTTGTGCACACATGTGGACAGTAATCTAGACGTCAAGACATCATCACTATTATATAAGTTGGTCAGTTGTGCACACATATATACCGTAATCTAAATGTCTAGACATCATTACTTTATTATAAAAGTCGCTCAGTGGTGCAAACATCTTAATTTAGATTTTAAATTTTCAAATAAATAAACATTAAAGTTTCAGTTTTCATTTCCTTTAATCACATCTCGTATAGATTTTGAAAAAGTATAAAATAAATATAACATTCACCCACCCATCTTGTTTTGAGATGTGGCGATTTAGGAATTACCAAAGAACTCCCAACCGGATGTTGACTCGTCGGCTGCCTGATACGAAATGTATAAATGCGTCGCCACGCATAAGGCTCCACGCATCCATCCGGTTAAAATCAGAAAAAGAAAAATAATAAAATGTAAAGTAGCCAATGAGAAGCGGTCGCGCCAAAATTAGAAGAATTTTGGAGTGGCGAATTTGGAGCCGGTAGAGAGAGATAAATACTCAGGTTTTCTGTGAACCGACCTCTTTTCGGGTAGTGACGTCGAACCGACAACACCGTTTTTACTATCTGGTGTTTTGGGCACCACGCTATGTCTTTAGACGTAGCGTTGGTTAGTCCATTCACCAGGTAAATAAAGGAAAGTATGAAAGAAAAGTTTTTCGTCTCTTGTCTGTTTCTATCTTTCCCTTTGTATATTTCTTGTGGACCTTCTTTGGGCAAGGCATTGCACCGGCCAAGTCAACGTGGGGTAAAGCAAAATAACCAAAATATGGAGTCAGATATCTTACGGCAACACAGTCTTGCCCTTAGCCACTGACCTTCATAAAAATTTTAAACCCTACAGAGACTTGATAGAATGAAAGAAAAAAATCTGTCATTCATTTGTATGAAGAACATTTAAATTAAAAATACAAAAAAGAAATATTAGTTAAAAACTAATACTTTGATTTTAAATTTTATTTCTAAAAGGATAAATATTTAATTTTTTAAAGAATGTTTTGCTTTGATAATCTTTGTTATTTTTCAATTCACAAGAAATTTGTTCATTAAGAAACTTAATTTTATTTATTTTCCATTTAGAAATATAAAAAAGACATTGTAGTAAGCGAGTTCGAACTTCAGTCGCGCTATAATGTTCACTTTCGGACTAATACCCTTGGGAAAGATATGAATTCCCTTATCCCCACAAGGTATGGGTTACAGTTCTCCCACGAGAATAGCTTTGGCATTGAATAACCAACGAAAGTTGATATGCCATTAAACAACCAAAACAAGAAATATAGTGAACTTAGATGAAAATTGTCTTAGTCTGGAGACCGGGGTTCAATCTCTGGTCGAGTCATATCAAAGACTCATAAAAATGGTACTTGATGCCGCCTTGCTTAATAGCATTATAAGGTAAGGATCAAGGGTAAAGTGGAGCAATCCAGGGAAGGAGTAGCGCTCTCCCCTACACCTTGGTGTAGTATCTATTGAAAAGGGAGCCTTTGGGTTACCCTCGACTAAAGGGAGACAACTTTACTTTAGTTGAAAATTCTAACGCATTCAAAATGATTCCAATCTTTTAACTTCATGATTAATTTTTTAAATTTTTTTATTTTTGAATATCGTATATTCAAAAAGCAAATTTACATAAAAGAAAATTCTATCAAAATGAATTCACACTTATTGCTGATTATTCGTCTTGAAATTTTTTAGGCTTCCATGGAATCTTTGCTGCAAATCCTTAATGATTCTGAGCCACATTTCGTCAGGTAAGTAACTGATAACAACTGATTATTAAGTGGAGGTGCCCGTGGTGTAATGGTTATCATCGTTGGAAATGGACACGGCGATACGAGTCCAAATCCTGGACGAGACTGATTGCATTTCACATTGCACTAATACCCTTGGGAAAGGTATGAATCCAATTATTCTCCCTCCAGCTATGGGTAAATTGTAGGACAGACAGGGTTCTTCAGCCTTTGTGAGGCAACTAGTCTAGGAGAAGGAAAACCTCTGAATTCAAAACCTGTTAAACTCCGCTTAAAAATTGAACTTGTGTCATATCCTGTCCGAGTTGAGGGGTTGGTAAATATGGATAACAACTGATTATTCACTTGGTGGTAAGACGGGAAACCAACTGAATTAAGGTTTTACGAACTAAATAATAATACCTACTCATGGTTAAGTTGAGCGATGATCTCAAATTTTAGGGTGTCACCAGCACAAAGCACATAACCACTTTCTCTCGCGCGTACGAGCACACGTACACACACCCAGAAGATTACTTCAGGAACTTTGATAAAGTACTGCATTTAGGACCGGATTTAGACCTTATGCAGCATCTGGGTTAATAGAATTTGGGGCCTCTTCATTACGTATGTCCGCCCCCTTCTCTGCGTCTATCAAAATTTCTCTAATTTGTACAATATTGAACAATTTTGCACTTATTGCATGTCTGTGTTCAATGAAGTGAAGACATAATGAAAACAAAATTTTGCAAAATTAATAAGGCTATATAATTAATAAAACTATATGTATATATCATCTGTCTAGACTACGTGCTTAGAAAATCGATCGATAAAATGAGAGAAAACGGCTTCGAGCTGATAAAGAAAAGAAGCAGAAGGTACCTCGTAAAAACAATTACCGACGCCGACTACGCCGATGACATAGCGATACTGGCAAATACACCCAACCAAGCCGAAACACTACTGCATAGTTTGGAACGAGCCGCCGCAAGCATTGGCCTCCATGTCAATGCACAAAAAACTGAATATATGTGCTTTAATCAAGCAGGCGAAATTTCCACACTAGACGGAACCTCTCTGAAACTGGTAGACAAATTCACCTACCTAGGAAGCAGTGTCTCATCAACCGAAAAAGACATCGACACGCGGCTAACGAAGGTATAGACAGCTATCGATAGGCTATCGATCATATGGAAATCATACCTGACCGATAAAATAAAACACAGTTTCTTCCAAGTAGTGGCCGTGTCTATACTGCTGTATGGATGCACCACTTGGACGCTAAAAAAACGGCTGGAAAAGAAGCTAGACGGCAATTACACAAGAATGTTGCGAGCAATATTGAATAAGTCCTGGCAGCAACACCCCACAAAACACCAACTATACGGCCACCTGCCTTCCATCACGAAAACCATCAAAGTTAGACGAACCAGACATGCAGGACACTGCTGGAGAAGCTCATAAGTGATGTACTCCTATGGACCCCCACATACGGCCGAGCAAGGGCAGGACGACCAGCTCGAACATACATACAACAGCTATGTGAGGATACGGGATGTAGCCCTGAGGATCTGCCAAAGGCGATGAACGATAGGGAGAAGTGGCGAGGGAGAGTCAAGGATATCCGTGCTAGCGGCACGACATGATGATATATATATATATATATATATATATATATATATATAAGGTGCATCAAAATCTAAATAAGCTTCCTTCAAACCACCTCATCAAATTACAAAAAATCCCCAAAACACTCAAGGGGCCTAAATTTTTTCAAATTAATTCAAAGGAGCCCTATTAAATCTGAAAATAAATTAATCTCCTCTGGTATTATATCTTTATTTTCTTTTTTCTAGTTTTATCAGGGGCTCCAATACTAGAGGGGCCTTGTGTGCGCCTTTTTATCGTGGGGACCGTGAGCTGCAACCCATACTAACCTGCATGTAAGCCCAGCACTGCCTGCAGTTATAGTTGTAAATGCATTATTAACGAACAGCTTGAATTTAGGGATTTGAAGACATTCAAGATGAAAAGTATCTTCTACGGAGAAACTGAAGCTAAATTAAATTAAAACTGAAGCTAAATTAAATTAAAACAAAACCCAAAACAAAACAGAAGATAGGGTGACATTTCCTTAATCAGAGTAACGTGGACATTAGTGACTGCTATGTTTTGGTAGGGGAGGAAAACACATAAAAAGCGACTCTACTTTTAGCGCTCGGACTTTTCGTTGTTTTATTTTCTCTAAGGCTGTGAAAGCTGGAAGAAATGGACAATGGATACCACACGCGTCTCGATTTTTCGAGGAACAGTACTCTTCTTATATCGTTGATTCCTCATTCTCAGTTTACTGCAAACGTTTGTCTCCTTGCATCCTAGCCACCAAAACAGAAAAAAACAAAAACAAACAAAAAAAAAAAAACCCACAAAAAAACAAACAAACGAAATCACGATATATATATATATATATATATATATATATATATATATACCGTATAAAAGGAAAACCTTTAAAAATTACTCATATTTTTTGTGATAATATTTATTTCAGCGGACCCTTTATTTTTTTAAATGTAACATCTGTATCTTCAGACGAAGAAATGAGAAATTTCTAATGGAAATTTAGGAAAACCCACAAAAT
Organism: Sepioteuthis lessoniana; assembly: GCA_963585895.1. Taxonomy (NCBI): domain Eukaryota; kingdom Metazoa; phylum Mollusca; class Cephalopoda; order Myopsida; family Loliginidae; genus Sepioteuthis; species Sepioteuthis lessoniana. The sequence goes on along the minus strand of OY757932.1, from coordinate 31,002,597 downwards.
TCCGGCCACCCTATCTCCCTAACCCAAATTCCACCCCACTTTTTATATAAAAATCAGACTATTTGTTTTTACTATCTGGTTGACAAATAACATACAATTCATGTATCAAGATGTATCAATTGTTGACTCTTTTTTACTTTTCCCCTCATTTTTATAAGATGATAAACTTTTAAACCCAAATGAAAGAAAGAAATAAAAAATGAAATAAAGGAACAAATGAATTCAGGGAGAAAAATTATCTACCATAAGCAACTAACATAGGTATTAATAACCTCTTAACAAAATTAAATTGTATTATAAAATATATTCTACAATACAATTTAATTTTGTTAAGTGTATATTAATACTATTTAATCAAAAAACTACTAAAATCTTTAATACTATTCAAAATTATTAGTCACATTAGTAATGTAAAAATAAAAAATTATACCTGTTACTGTTAAGACTATTATCTAAAATTAATAACAAAAATATGAGTGATTTTTAAAGGTTTTTCGTTTATATGGAATTATTTGCTATGTATTTTAATTCATTATTATTTTACATTGAGCTCTCTATTGGATTTTGAATTACATGGATATTGAAGAAAGAAAATCCTAAAATATAATCGTTTCCACAATCGGCTGATTTGGCTTTGGATATATATATATATATATATATATATATATATATATATAGGGGTTCACAGAACACCTTACTCTCTCTTCTGCCTCGGGTGGGTAACACTTTCAATGGTGACCTTTACAAGACTTGTCACAGAGTACTAGATCAAGCGTATCATGTTACAGCTAACTCACGAGAAGAAATGTTGAACTCTGTAAACTTATCTTTACTTCATCTACTCGCACTCCGGTACCACTCAACAACAATGCTATATCAGCAAAAGTTCCGAGATAAAATATACATTTAACGAAATGGTTTGGAGAAGGATTAGATGACAGAGAAATAACTAATGTCCCAGAATGGTTTGTGCGTATTTACTCAAGCCTTCCAGTAAGGGCAGGATGTGACACTTAGTCAATTTTTAAACGGGGTACAGCTAGTTCTAAATTCTGTGTTTTCCTTCTCCTAGCCTGGTTGCCTTACCAAGGCTAAAGAGACCAGTCTGTTAAGCTATTTACTTATGGCTGGGAGGGAGAATGTATGGATTCATGCCTTTACAAACTCCACAAGCGTAAAGTGAAACGCAAACAATCACGTCTAAGATTTAAACTTGGGTCACCGATTCCATTTTGAACAGCGATAACCGTTACGCTAGGGGCGCTTCGAGAATAGTTTGTGAAGAGTAAGTCTGAACTGGATGCTTTGAGATTTTTACAAATTACCTGAATGATGGTGAAGTGAGCAAAACAATACAGGTTACCTCTTTGCGCTGCTTTTGCTACAAGAAGGCCTTTGGCAGCAGAGAGATTAATGTAGTGTCAAGTTATCTAGAAATTCAAGGAACTGAGACAGTTCATGAAACTGCTAAAGAAGGCCAACACAAATTGTATCACCGACATAGCTTTGCTATCATGACCCCTCCCATAACAATCCTAGTCGGTAAGAGCGTCAAACTGGGAGGCACAATCTACTCGAAACTCTTCACCGCATGTCCCGGAATGGTCATCCAGGACATTAACTAAGAGAGAGCCATTAATATCAACAGTAAGCTATCAACTCACTCCCGATTCGCAGATTATATAGTGCTCATCGCTAAAACTACTGATCAGGTACAGTTCTCGAGTGGTATTCGAGCGACTGGAAACGGCCATTTGGAAGATCTCCATGACGATGTGAAATCGAAATTGTCAAGCGATTCAGGCCAACACGAAGAAGGAAGGTGAGGTCGAAAACAAATTCGAAGAGCATTGTGGTCAGCGATGGGAAAAAATATCGGACAACCTGGACAATAAGGGAATAAAAATGATAATTAGAATTTCTAGCGAAGATGTGGGGTGTTATTGACAGGTTATCGATCATATGGAAATCTGATCTCTCTAACAAAATAAAACATGGCCGTGGGAGTACTACTGAATGGATGCATCACTTGTACTTTAACAAAACGCTTGGAGAAAAACCTAGATAGGAAATATACAAGAATGCTACGTGTCGTTTCCAAACTAAGAAATAGAAAACCACATATTCTAAGTTCTGAGAGTTAATAAAATGGTGAATATTAGGATTTTTCGGGAAAAATAACAATTTGTAAATGACCTAAAAATTGGAAATCTGATGTTAGATTATTATCTTGGTATAAGCCATAAACAACTTCCCAAAATAAATAACCATTGACGTTGCATTCTGGGAAAATGTATCTTCGAATTACTATAAAAAAAACTATTAAAATATTACTATAAAATATTATTTAAAAAAAAAACTCATGTAAGTCATTTGATACAATGTTTCCTTCAGAGACAGAAAATCTTGTCGATGTAGAATTTACTGTTTCGGTTAACCAATTTAGAACTTTATTCTTTCTAGATTTAATACTAAACTGGATAATATAATCAATATGGATTCAGAACTTGATAGCAATCATTTGTGAGTTAACTGGGACTAAACGCTTTTCACAAGTTTATTCTCAGTATTAACGTTTAATAGATCTCCCAACTATATAGTTGTTTGATGCTAAAGGGATATGCTTTATGTTTGACGATAAAATCCTTTTTTTATTCTCAATATAATTGAAATTTCAAATCGATTGAACGAATACTGAATCTTCTTAAATCAAGGACTGTGAATCCTGTTGAACAAAAGATTCTAGTTGAACTAATGACTGTGAATCCTGTTGAACAAAAAGCTACGAATCCAGTTGAACCAAGGACTGTGAATCCTGTTGAACAAAAAGCTACGAATCCAGTTGAACCAAGGACTGTTATTCCTGTTGAACAAAAAGCTACGAATCCAGTTGAACCAAGGACTGTTATTCTTGTTGAACAAAAAGCTACGAATCCAGTTGAACCAAGGACTGTGAATCATGTTGAACAAAAAGCTACGAATCCAGTTGAACCAAGGACTGTTATTCCTGTTGAACAAAAAGCTACGAATCCAGTTGAACTAAGGAGTGTGAATCCTATTGGACAAAAAGCTACGAATTTTGTTTAACCAAAACACTGAGTCCTGTTGAACCAAAAGACGGTAGATCCCCTTGAACGATACTTAGTTTATGCATTTGATAGAACCATGTGCAAAAAAATTCCTATGCAGATAAAACATGCATGAAATATTACTATGTATAGGTCATAACTCTTCTTATACCGAGTCACCTGCTCAGTAGATGAAAGACTGAAAGTCTAGTGAAATGTCTGGTATCATAAGGCACTTGCCTTTAAGAATATTTCTAAAAATGTAAATAATAATAAAACAAAATAAATCAAGTTTCAGTAACAGTAGCAGTAGCACTAACAAAGGCGTGGCGAAAACACAGATCCTTTGACTCTCTCTAACCACCCGTCCCTATCAGCCATCGCTCTTGATTTATTCAATAATTGAGACAATTATATTGGTCTTATGGGAAAATGAATTTATTCTAAACAATACAAAATTCTAATGAATACTTTATTGAATCTAACTTGTATAAAATTTGAATTTAGACTTTATTTCTTTTATATGAACAATAGGGTAATTATAGATAAGTTGACTTTGTGTTAAACAAAGGGCAGTATATATATATATATATATATATATATATATATATATATATATATATATATATACATATATATATATTGTCCCATATGCAAGAGAATTTCAATTGTTATATTAACCTAAAATTGGGTGTTTTTTACAAATGGATCTTGGGAACCTTGCAATATTTGGGAAAACTGTACTTTACTGTCTTTATACAAGTCACAGTGGCGGTGGTTTGAGCTTTTTGGGTAGAAAGCTATTTTTGATAACAATGAAAGCATCAACGTAAAAATAGTCTACATTTTCTTTGAAATTCACAAAGTATTTTCCTCTTTTTATCTTCAGTATATTTTTTAACAACAAACTTTATACTGTTTTCTTGCAAAAGTGTATCTGATATTAATATTTAAATAAAACTTTTTAAAACTGTACGGAGGCAGTTATTCTCGCCGCCCAGTAAACCGACTGTTTCTTATTTCTTTTAATCAATCAGAACGCTTCATTTTGATTCAAAACTGATCGGTAAACTTCGGATATTTTTGTCAGGGAATCCCTACATCGTAAGATCAACTTAAAAACACCCTAAATTTGTTACGATGACAACAAAAGTATTTTTTCCTTTTAGCTACAAACCTTATACTCTCATAAAAAATGTATCTGAATCAGAAATGATGATTCGGTTGGTTGATGAAGTGACTCTCGATAAGGAAAATAATTTAGAAAGATTTGGAGATCAATAGTGTCTGATAACTGAATATTTGTAGCAGTAGTTGAAGTTGGCACCCATAATCAATAATGATCGAATAATGGAAAGAAATTGGAGAAATGATGAAAAATTTTAACATTATATCTAAAATTCTTTAAGGTTTTTTCTTTAAATTTTTGTTTGATTTTTTTTAACCTTCAAAAATACTGTACCGAAAAAAATAAAATTAAAAACTTGACATTTTGGTTGGTGGGTGAAAAAAGGACATATTCAGAATATATACTTTACTGGGAACCCTGTTACATATTGACATTGTACTAGATATAGTGTGATTATGAGCCAGAGAGCGATCTCTTTGGCAGAAGACTTGATCCAGAGGCTGTAAATGACCTGTTGATCCAGAGAGGAACCAAATTACATTACTGTGAAAGCAGCTGGCCATGTGTAGATAACCCTATTTCATCTAAGAAAAGAGAGGACGTATTTTCCATGAACAAAAATAGACTGGCATTAATGACTTGCCATCACATTGATAGCCCAAAGGCAAAATATTATCTACCAAAACAGGGTAGTCTACTTGGCGTAGTGGCTAACGTGCTGGACTGTGATATCGTAATATGTGAGTTCGAACTCCAGTCACTGTTACGCTGACTTTCGAACTAATACCCATAGAAAGGTATGAACTCCTTTATCTCTTCCAGCCATAAGTTACAAAAGCGATTGTTCTCTCACCTGATTGTGACAACTTCTTCGACATTAATGCCATATATGTTTATAATCTATCGAGATTACATATATAGAACGTCAATAGATCTATTAAAAGAAAATGGTTTCACACAAAAAATCCCCAAGAGCAGGTAATATCTCGTAGAAACTATGGCAGATGCAGACTTCGTAAATGATCTAGTGCTTCTCGCAAATACATCTGCCCAAGCCGAACTCTTACTGTGTAGCCCAGAGGAGCAGCAAAAAGCATTGGTCTCAACATGAACGCAAATAAAACAGAGATCATGAGTATTAACCGAAAAGGATCTATATCCACTTCAAGTGCAAACATCCGAAATTAGTAAACAAGTTCACATACCTCAGCAGCTATATCTCATCAACTGAAAGTGATGTCAACATACGCCTAGCGAACACGGGGAGTGCTATTGAAAGGTTATCGATCATATGGAAATCTGACCTCTCTGACAAAATAAAACATGGCTGTGGGAGTACTACTGAATAGCTGCATCACTTGTACTTAAACAAAACGCTTCAAGAAAAACCTTGATAAGAAATACACTAGAATGATACGTGCTGTTTTGAACGGTGCCCCACAAAACAGTAGCTGCTCGGCCACTCACCTCCTATCTCACGAACCCCCCAAGATGAACAAGACATGCTGGGCCCTACTACTGAAATAAGGACGAACCCATAAGCGATGTTTTCTTATGGATTCCTATCCTTGAACACGCCAGTGTTGGCCGACCAGCAAAGATTTTCATACATCACCTCTGTGCGGACACTGGATCCAGTCTAGAGGACATGCCAGGAGCGGTGGACGATAAAGACGGAGAGAGAGAGAGAGAGAGAGAGAGAGAGAGAGAGAGAGAGAGAGAGAGAGAGTTGATGATGACTGTTCTTCTACAAGGATAGCTTTGGCAATTAATAAACCATAAAGGTTGATATGCCATTTAACAAAGAAACCGAAACCTCTCAAAGCACTATGAATAACTTTTACAAAAAATTTGAAATTCTAATAAGTTAAATTTGTCAGTAGGTAATTTAACTAACTGTTATACCTATACTTTAACAATAAGAAGGTAGTTGTTTTATTGTATGATTTAAGAATCTTCATTATAAACAAACCTTAAATCCAAACTGAAATATTTTCAAGACCCAATTTTTTAAGAATACATTTTACATTTTACATTTTTTTTGTATCTTATATGAATTGTAAAACATGTTTTTTCTCTGTTCTTTACACTTTTTATCTTTGAATTAGCAGTAGTTTTAATTACTGATAATTTGAACTAATCAGCTAAGGTAATGTCATTCATTCTGCTTAGATAATATTTTGTGATCAATCTCAGTCCATTTTTGTTCTTGCTCAGTGAGCTGGAGCAGCAGAATACACCGACTGCATCTTTGCAGAGGGGTATGTGTTTACTAACCCCTCCACCCGGACAGGATGTGACACAGGGTCAGTTTTTAAGCGGAGTTTAACAGGTTTGGATTCAGACTTTTCTTTCTCCAAGACTGGCTGCCTAATCCAAGCTGAAGAACCCAGTCTGCCCTGATATTTACCCATAGCTGGATGGAAAATAAGAGGATTCATACCTTTCCCAAGGGTATTAATGCTTTGTGAAATGCAATCAGCTTCGTCTAGGATTTGAACTCGCGTCGCCGTATCCATTTCATACGTCGATAAACATTACACCACGGGCACCTTCTATCTCTGCAGAGGAGTAAGACTCCCCAATAAGTGTCTTGGATATGACACTAAACAGTCTGATGGTGAGGCTTCAGTAATGCTGGAGCTTTGGAGAATGCGGAGTACCCCTTCATTGCCATCGCTCCCAGGTCTACAATGATTGATATGCCATAAAACCCAACCCAAGCCAAACCAAACAAAATATATTCTATCTTTTCTGAAATGAAATAGGATTATCTACTGAGGCTCAATGTTAAAGAAATTAGAGACCATTTGTAGATCATATCTCATTTCAGAAAAGAGAGAATATATTTTATATGAACAAAAATGGACTCATCAACTCAAAGCAATGTCAACATACACAGAGGTAATGCATGGAGAGCTATTGACAAGTTAACAAACATGGAAATCTTATATCTCTGATAAAAAGAAAACAGGAACTCTTTCAAGCTGTTGCTGTGTCAGTACTACTGTATGGCTGCACCATTTGGATTCTAATGAAATGATTAGAGAAAAAGCTCGATGGGAATTACACAAACAGACCCTATAAACAATACCCGACAAAACTGCAGCCGTACGGCTGCTTTTCTCCCATCGCACAAGCCATCCAAGTAAGACAAGCAAAACATTCTAGGCAAGTAACGATAAATTCATAAGTAACGTTCTCCTATGGACTCTTACATAAGGAAACTCCAGTGTTGACCGACCAGCAAAAACTTCCATTCATCAGCTCCTATCCGACACTGGGTGTCGTCGAGTTGACTCTCTAAGAGCGATGGCAATAGGGACAGATGACGTGAGAGATACTCAAAGGAATCTGCGCCATCGGCATGCCTTCATAAGAATCTTGTTGATGTATGAATTGTACAATGATTTTTCTTCTCTGTACTTTATACTGCTGATCGAAAGATAAGCAGTAGTTTTAATTCTTATTCCTAATAATTTGGAATAATCAGCTATGGTCAGGGGTCTCAAATTCTTAGACTTTAAAAGCTCATTATATCTTGAGGAAGAGGCACAACCGAACAAAGGGGGTGGGTGATTTTCATAAGATTAATCAGCAATATATCTGATCGATTACTTTTTTCTATCAAAATGAATACGCATATGGGATAATACGTAAATGGGATATGTCAATTAGTACAAAATGTAGGGGAACAAATTTTCAACAAATGTCTCCCTAGAAGAGTGGGCATGTCTGTTAGGTTGTTCGTAGACTGTCACATGTAGAGTCACGGAAAACCTTTCTTCTTCTTTTTTGGCTCTATTCTTTGAACTGTAAACACCTTTTCTTCTATCCTGCCATTGAACAATAAAACCAACATGGTTACGACCATCTTATTGTACATATTTCAAGTAAGCTTTTCCCGTTTTTCCAACCCCTTCTACATACTGCTTGTTCATAGAAACATATGTGCATATTTTTGATTGTTGGGATACACTTGAGTATCCTTTTCAATTCTACTTGTATGTATATTAGGTAGATACTAAATGTTTCTGTATGTTTAAATGCACTTGTATTTTCTTCCGTTTATTCAGCGTTAACATATCACAAATATACTAATACTAATATTGGTCCTTGATGTGTGGGGACTTGACTGAGTATCTTCCTTACCTCAAAGTAACCCAATACTATGAATAAAAGGTATTTTCCTTTATTTATGTTAGTAATAGAATATTATTATGGGAATTCAAACTGGCTCATAGTCTTGTGGGTAGAGTGTTCGCCGATGGTCCGGGAGACCAGGGTTCAATCCCAGGTCGGGTCATACCAAAGACTTAAAAATGGTTTTTGATACTTCCTTGCTTAATACTCAGGATTGTAAGGTACGTATCAAGGGTAAAGTTGGGCAATCCAGGGAAAGGAGTAGCGCCCTCCCCTACACAATGTAGTAACTATTGAAAAGGAGCCTTCGGGTTGCTCTCGACAGCAGTCGCCAACTTTGCTTATTATGGGAATTGAATTTAAGTAGTAGAGCTAAAATAGCAAAAGACTGAAACGATTATACAAATGTGTTCACCAAGAATAGAAAGGTGGTATATATTTGGAAATTTAAGACAACAATTTTGACAAGTACTACACAATATCTACAGAATTTAGCTTCCCAGGAAACTGAATTTCTGTTATATCAATCCACATGTTCTCCTCCCTGAGAGCTATGGGTACATAATAGAACAGATCGAGTGATTTAGTCTTGGTTAGGCAACCAGTCAAGGATAAAAACTGTGTTCAAACCAGCTGTACTCTGCTTAAACATTGACTTTGTGATACATCCTTCCCATGGTGGAAAGTTGAGTAAATACATTTAAAGAAGAAATATGAAGATTTAAGAATTGAATCGTAGACTAGTGAAATTTACAATCCTTTGGGACTTGAGCTTTATAAGTCTTTAAAGGATGCTTCATTTTAGATGTGCCTCTTTGGAAATGAAGTAGAGATATAACTTGTAACGAGTTATAACTGATGACTTACGACTTATCATCTTATAAGTTATTACTTATAAACTTATTGCTTATTATGTTTTATAACTTGTTACAAGAAGAGTGTGGATGTTGTAGCGAATTATGCACAACGTGTTCGTAACGAAATGTAACTTAATATTGTAGCAGAACAATTCTCCGAGTACTCTGGTAAAAGGGTTAATGTTAGAATGAATTATGAATAAAACAAGCAAACATTAAAACTGTAACTTATTGATCTTCGACCCAGCCGTCAATCAAGAAACAGGTGCATCCGGTCGAAGACATCAAGATATAACCTTGACCTGTGGACGGGTTGAATTCGGTGCAGATGCGACGCCCACAAGAAGCAAGTGGATGTCGAACAATTATATAACCCGGTGCAACAGATGGCTTGAGTTACTTGGAGTCAGTTTGTTGGAGTTCGAGTTGCAGTTCGAGGCAGTGAGAACCAGCTCCCAGCAGAGGGTTTGGGCCCTCAGGACCCCCGATTGACCAGCCCAGCAGAATGAGAAAAGAAGTGCTGCTATTGTCAAAGGAACTTGGGGTCAATATGTTGCAACCTGTTCAGTCTCCAACTCACCTATCACACACAAACCTTTCACAACTCTTTCGCAACCCTTTCGAATAAAGTGTGAGAGGTATATTTTTCTAAAGAAGTGTGTTGGTTCGTCATTATTGTTGATTATGTTCCCGCATGCATATGTATACGCATAGTTGTATCACGGCTATACAACAAAACAAATAACGGGAAGTAGAGTTAAAGCAGACGTTGTCCTTTTATGTTATATATTTTCTTTTATGTTTTGATTCTTGATTTGGATTTTCAGATGTATCAGCAGTTTTTATTTAATACAATTTCATTGCAAACGTTTCTTGAATTTTCTCTAGATGTATCAAACCAAATAATTGCCATCGACCGGAACTATTCGACGAGGAAAAAGTCAAAATGCAACTGATTTACTCTGGAATTGCAGAAGCAGCCAAAATAAGAAAACTTGGATTTCCATATAGAATAAAGTTCGAAGATTTTATTCAAAGGTCAGTTAATGTATATTTTTTTGATATATCAATTTACGACGGTGAATTAAAACTTTAGCAATATTCCAAGCTACCAGGTCGAGTCAAAAGTATTTTTTCAGATTTTCTTTAATAATTTTTGTTAACTTGTATCTCAATGTTATATAACTTATTGACAAGGGGTGTCCTCGTGGTGTAATGGTTAAAGCGATGGACTGTGGAATTGTAGTATGCGAGTTCGAACTCCACTCGCGCTATTACGTTCACTTTCGGGCAAATACCCTTGGGAAAAGTATGAACACCCTTATCCTCCCGGCTATGGGTTAAACAGTACTACTACTGTTTTTTCAAGGAGAATGGCTTGGGCATTAAATAACCTACAAAGGTTGATATGCCATTAAACAAAGAAACCAATCCAATCATAAAATTAATAATCACAAAATTGTTTCAGAAATTTTAGGGAAGGTGAATTACTACAAGATCTTGTATTCTAGTCCGGATTAAATGCTCTGTTTGTATTTCAAAAGCCCCAGATATTATTATTTGCGTTCGTTTGTTAATTTGTTTGGGTTTTATGGCATATCAACCTTTGTAGATTATTCAGTGTCAAATCTATTTTGATACAAATAAACAGTTCTATTTCAAACAATTCAGTTTAGCATAAGTACACAGTTTAATTGTCGAAAACATTTCTATTTCAAGCTATTCAGTTTAGTCAAACAGTTTTATTTCTAACGATTCAGCTTAGTATAAATATACTTTTTTGTTTACACACAGTTCAATGTCAAAAGAATTCTATTTCAAACCATTCAGTTCAACTTTAGTAACCGGACCATTGAGTTGAGTAGAATACTCGCCAATGGTCCTGGAGACCAGGGTTCAGTCCCGGGTGGTGTCATACCAAAAACTAAAAAAATAGTCCTTGATGCCTCCTTGCTTAATACTCAGCATTATAAGGTAAGGATCAAGGGTAAAGTGGAGCAGTCCAAGGAATGGAGTTGCGTCCTCCCCTATACCTCGGTGTCGTAGCTATTAAAAAGGGAGCTTTCGAGTCACCCTCGACTATGGTCGCCAACTTTTCTTACTACAGTTTTAATGTCAAAAACAGTTCTATTTCAAACAATTCAGTTTAGCATGCAAAAATAGTTATATTTCAGACAATTCAGTTTAGCATAAGTATGTAGTTTAAATGTCAAAACAGCTTTATTGCAAGCAATTCAGTTTAGCATTAGTACGCAGTTTAGTTCTATTTGACCCATAGATAGGACTCAATCAGGTGCTATCACTTCGGGCCTGAGAGGATCTGGGAGTGATGGCGATGAAGGAGTAATCCTCATTCCCCAAAGCTCCAGCATTGCGGGAACCTCACCGCTAGATTGTTTAGTGTTATATCCAGGACACTCGTTGGGGTTGGGGGGTGGCTTACCCCACTGCTGAGATGCAGTCGGTGTATTCTACAACCCCAGCCGACTGGGCAATATTATTTGTGTGTGTGTATGTTTGAATATATACATACATAGTTAGAAAATGAAATAGTTGGTCCAAATGGATAACTTAACCTAAAACATTTCCTGGGTTGGATACAGATATACAGATATTAAATGTATATATCAAAACTCGTGATTGGAATATTTTAAACTTATTTCAAATGTCAAAGTTTAAATCAAAATGTTTAGGACAGCACAATTCAAAAATAAAATGTTAGTTTTTTTCTTATATATGATAGTTATAGCTGAGTTTTTATAATACTAAATGGAATATGCGTATGTGCACATCGGTGAGGACACACATACTTTTATACTCTTTATTTGAGGGTGTATATACATACACATCGTACATGCGGTTATATATACGTATATATATGTGTGTGTGTGTGTGTGTGTGTGTGTGTGTGTGTGTGTGTGTGTGTGTGTGTGTAATAGAAACAAATGTAAATAAATCCGACGGTTTGTAACAATAATGACATGAAAAAAAAAAAAACAGCAGAATATTCAGAGGATGTATTTATCTATATATGAATATTATGTCAATGTTTAATGTTCCGGTCGAGATGGTTTTACAAAAAAACGAAAATTTAAAGGTTGGCACATCATGTATATTTATACATATTTTTATATTTATACATATTTTTATATTTACATACTGTCGGATTTATTTCCATTTTGCCCTATATATATATATATATATATATATATATATAGAGAGAGAGAGAGAGAGGAAGAGAGGGAACGATATGTCTCCTATTAAACCAACGTACATAAATGCATACATCCAAATTCCTGCATCAAGAATCTTTAAATGATGTCGGAAGTCATGGATTGGAATTTTATTAATCTTCAAAAAGAAGAAAGAAGTTGACTTAATAGGATTAGTTGGCTTTCTGAACACATTTTTTCCTTGAAGGATTGCGAGAATTTACGGCAAGAGACATAACCAGTGACACACACACACACACACACACACACACACACACACACACACACACACACACACACAGAGTGTTGTATTTCTCTAAGTACACACATACGCTCGTATATATATTATGTCATCCACAGTTTGTCTGATAACTTACCCCAGAGATTCGTCCTTCTCTACTTTAGAGGAGGAATTTTTTACGTATATATTTTTACTTATACGTTATCGGCTCAATTCATGAGAAGAGTGTTTGCGTTTCAGGTTATATGGTATATATATATATACATATATATATATATATATACATATATATATATATATATATATATATATTGTGTGTGTGTGTGTGTGCGCGCACGCGCGTGTGAACGTATATATATATATATACATATATATACACATATAAAAACATATATATATATATATATATATATATATATATATAAATGATACATATATATATATATATATATATATATATATATATATATGTCTACAGGGCCAGAAAAAATCTACCTAGCTTTCACCTAATCGGACCATCAGGACGATTCTGACTAAACGCAAGAGTGCTCAATACAATAAGGAGAGCGAAATGTAAGCTTCACGTTTAGCTTCAGCAATTCTATCGGTGTTTGATTATTTTCAAGTAGTACGTATGTATTTGTCTTTTCTTGTTTTGTGGAATTTTTTTCTCTAGATATCAATTTGGGTAATATTTTTTATTTACATATTGTATTATCTATTTTTTCACAACATCAGAATTTTAGAATAGTTATGAAAATTATTATTATTATTATTATTATTATTATTATTAATAATAATAATAATAATAATAATAATAATAATAATAATAATATGTATATATATATATATATATATATATATATATATATATATATAAGGGTAGGTTGATTTTTCCCTTTTCTTAAAATATTAAGAAATCTCACTTACCGAAAGTTGTGTATGAACCTAGTAAGTACTCATACAAAAAATTAGATCAAATAGTTCAAAGGTTTTTTGAGCGTTTGATATCAAAGATCGTAGATAAAAACATCCTGAAAAATCCTTGTTTTTGCAAGATTTGGCTTGAATATTAGTGTGAAAACCAAATAATGTTAGTATTTAAATCAGGGAATGTCCTTTTATTTTATAAAAATGATATTAATTAAAGAAATGATGACTAATCTTCAATTTGAAAATTTGCCCCCCACCCCATTTACAATATCTGCTTCTATAAACTTATTAACGTTATCAATTAAGCAATAATATTTGAATACCTTAAAAATTGATTTTTTTCGGTTATAAGTGAAAATATAACAAACAAAAAATAAGGAAAAACAAACACTATTTTAATAGAGCTTAATATATTGAATCAAATTGCTCCCTATAAGAGCCCTTAGACATAAATGCTGTTCTCAATTTCTGACTCAAAACTTTGGCTGTTATGTGTTGATGCCTTGCTTCAAAACCATATACAGTTTGTGAAGCTTCCGTTGTTAACTTGACTGCCCATTCCATGGCCTGAGAATGTGAGGCCAAATCTGGCAAGTCAAGCTTGGTTCCATTTAACAATGATTCTCGAAGTTCAAATTCAAAAAATCTTTCATCATTGGTGGTTCAAAAATGCTACTTAATGTTAAGTCTATTGTGTCCAATGTGTGTCATTAAAATTAATAGTTGGTATTCTTTTTAACCCTTTTCTGGTTGACTCCCCACTCCTGAAAGAATATAAAAATTAATTAATTGAATTATTTGAAAATTCCAATCTTTACTGCTTTAATAATTATAGTGAAATTAGATAAAATCTTTAAAAATGATTCTATAAATTGTAATAATTGAGTCAGAGATATATGAATAAATATTTACTTACCTAATGGCCAAAATTCTTTTTAAAGCTTCTTCTCTTACTTCAACTTCCTCAGTTTTGACCATGGAATATAGAAGGTTTTCTGGCAGTAAACAAAATGTATTACCTTGTATATTTCTTAATGCTATCTGTTGGATTTCATGAGGCTGTTCCTTAATTTTCTGGATCATATTAAAAATGTGCAGTTGCTGAATGTGGAATTTATTATTTCTTTTAATTTCAAACAAACAACTGGCATACATATTTACGATAAAATTTATTAAACTGTGGAGTTTTGTTGTGAGCCTTTGTGGGTATGCACCACGAGTCCATAAACACCAAAGTTAACCATCTTGCCTGGTTTAAAGGACCAATTTTCCAGGAGGCATATCTAGAGTCAACGTTACCTCTAGAAATACCTACTGCGTATTCATACAGGAATCTTTGGTCACAACTGAGATCATGTATTTCATCAATTTTCAAAATTGAATCCAGAGGTCTGCTAATAGTGGAAAATGATATTTGGGGTAAATCATGGCAATCCTTTGAGCTTAATTTCCCCAGGGGGCCACAGAATGCAGTAGAGCCTTTTGCACAACCATCTATATTTTTAGAAAGGGCTCTGAAATTATCATGGTGCAGTGAGGAACCAATTGTGTGAAGATTAAAATTTTTTTTTTCTAAAATTGCAACCATTTCACCTTCACAACCTGTGTTGGCATTAGTTTTGTCAACAAGGATAGGAGTGGGGAGGACCATTACCCTGGAGATTTGATGTTGAAGCTGTTGGTGTAAATTTTTACTCGACCTATCTCTTTCCTTTTTACTTTTTTTTATAGCACTTTTATCTACCGTATCTAGCTCATAAACAGTTTTTTTATGAATAAACACTAACTTTAAAAATATAAACAAATCAGAATAATAATATAGGTTGTATTTTTTAATAGTTAAATCTATTTTAATGATAAATAAAAGAGATATTCGTGATAATTAAAATCGTAAACAGTAAACAATCATTTAAGGGGAGGTAATTTCAACAGGTGAATACCATAAAAATATACAATAAATAAAACGGCATATATAAATAGTTATTCGTGTATTAAATTAAATATTACAGTGATTTTATTCCTTTTTAATTTTCATATTTTCATTTAATTTCTAAGGAAAAGGAATACTAAACGTAAAAATATTTATTCTTAAGTGTATTGTATTATTTTATTTTTGTTAAAACTCGGGTTTTATTTAAGCGACGTTTATTGCCGGTGACACCTTTACCGTGATAAAAATCCCAATTTATTTGGTTTTTAAGTTTGATTGCTCAAATAAATACAAATTTTTGAAGAAAGATATATCTGGTGGTAACTTTTGACATTATTTTGGTACTTTCTGTGAGTGCCTCTTCCAAAATCGACCTACCCTTATATATATATATATATATATATATATATATATATATATAATGGATATTTTAATATACCATATAAATGTATTAATCATATATATTATTAATAATTATTTAATGATATAATGAATTATTTGATTATTACTATATATATATATATATATAGTAATAAGTATACATATTCAAATATATATATATATTAGTCGTTAAAAAAGCTGGTAGATGTAAAAACTGCCTCCAAATGCAATAAGAACTCAACCAATACCCATACCCTGAAACTTAAAAAGGCATGAAATGAATTAGCGAAAGAGCAAACGGAATACATACACAATCAGATAGATAAGATTAGAGACTTGGTTGAAGATAGACATTCTATGATAGTGTGGCAAACGGTAAACGAAGTGAGCAGAAGGAAAAGCACTGCAAAAGCTAAACTGAAAGCTACCAGCCAAGAAGAACGAATACAATTATGGAAACAACATTTCGAGAATTTACTCGGAAAGCCTCCGAAAGTTACCCATGAACCAATCACGAGAAATATTAGTAAACAATTAGACACCAAACTATGACTGTTTACGCAAGAAGAACTCGACTCAGTACTAAGAAAAATTTAAAATAGAAAGCAGCAAGGCTTGATGAAATACCCCCAGAAATATGGGAGACCAGGCAATTTGACGACATACTGCTCTGACACTGTAATGCTGTACATAATCAAAGCACAATAAACAGATAGACAAACAAATACATTCTCCCCTTCCCTATGAAGGGCGACCTCGGATTAGCCAAGAACTACCGAAGTATAACTTTTACATCCATAGAGGCCAAGATATACAATGTTTTACTACGCAACCACATAGAACCCAAAATTGATAACATACTTAGGAAAAACCAAAATGGCTTTCAGAGAAATAGATCCACAACGTCACAAATTTTGACTATCTGTCAAATTCTTGAAGGTGTACGTGCAAAAAACCTAGATGCAACAATATTATTAGTCGACTTCACCAAGGCCTTTGACTCCATCGACAGAGGAAAGATGGAGCAAATACTACTCGCCTACGGCCTACCCAAAGAAACCGTCGCAGCCATAATGATGCTATATAGAAAAACGAAAGTAAAAGTCTTCTCCCCGGATGGAGTCACAGACTACTTCGACATTGTAGCAGTTGTGCTGAAAGGAGACACATTAGTCACACACAACTTCATCATCTGTCTAGACTATGTGCTTAGAATGTCTATTGATAAAATGAAAGACAAGAATTTCAAAGCAGTAAAGGAAAAAAGCAGAAGATACCCCGCACAAACAATTACGGACGTAGACTACACCGATGACATAGCGCTTCTTGTAAATACACCCACCCAAGCCGAAACTCTGCTAGACAGTCTGAAACGAGCAGTTGCAGGAATAGGCCTCCATGTCAACGCACACAAGACGGAATATATGTGCTTTAATCAAAGAGGTGACATCTCCAAACAAAACGGTAGTTCTCTGAATCTAGTTGACAAGTTCACCTACTAAGGAAGCAGTACTTCATCAACCGAGACTGACATCATCACGCGACTAGCAAAGGTATGGACAGCTTTTAATAGGCTATCAGTCATATGGAAGTCAGACCTGATCGATAAAATGAAACGCAGTTTTTTCAAGCGGCGGTCGTGCCGATACTGCTGTATAGATGCACTACGTGGACGCTAACTAAATGCATGGAGAAAAAGCTTGACGGCAACTACACAAGAATGCTGCGAGCAATATTGAACAAGTCCTGGAGGCAGCACCCCACAAAGCAGCAGCTATACAGCTACTTACCACCCATCACGAAAACTATCCAAAGACGAACCAGACATTCGGGACACAGCTGAAAAAGTAGAGATAAACTCATAAGTGACATACTCCTGTGGACCCCTCACATGGACGAGCAAAGGCAGGATGTCCTGCCAGGACCTACATACAACAGCTCTGTGCCGATACAGGAAGTAGCCTTGAAGACCTACCGGAAGCGATGGACGATAGAAAGGGGTGGCGGGAGAGGATCAAAGAGATCCGTGCTGATGGCACGACATGATGATGATATATATACTATATATACCTATAAATAGATATAAAAATCAATAGTATATATATATGTATATATATACAAAATTGTAAGCGGAGTCCCCGTAGTGTAGTGGATAATGTGCGACATAGCAATAAGCAAGTCTGAACTCCAGTCGCGCAAATGTTCAGTCAGCGGGGCTTAGAATAGAATGACTCTATCCCCCGTAGAGATGTAAGACCCCCTCCAAAAAAAGAGTTGTCCTGGTTATGAGAGTAAACTGCATCTGATGGTCAAGCTCCAGTTTCGATGATCTGGGGAGCTACGCCATGAGCGCCACCGATTACCATCTAACCGTGAGCAAAAATCTCTTAAGAAATAACTAGACAAAAACAACTTCCAAAACATATCAACATAAATGTGTAATAAACACCATTCCCTAACCTCTAGGCATAAAATAACCCAAGTCGGGTTGATATGATGTTAAGAAATAAAATGAAAAATGAATGAATAAATAGATAAATGAATAAAATAATTAATTAGATAATCTATCAAATAAAATAGTCATATTGTATTTTATATGGAAATTTACTAAGCTTTTTGCTTAGATGTGGCACAAGGCCATATGAAAGGGGCACCCAATGAGACTCGAACTCACTCGTGTAGGTTTACTAGTCAAGCTTGCTAACCATTACACCACCAGAGGCGCCTCATATTGTATTTTATATGTCATTCTATTAAAACCAATCAATCGATCAACCATTTTAGGATAAACATGAAAAATAATTTTGAATGAATAAAAATTAGCTTAGGTTCATTTTTAATTTGAGAACTGTTCAATAATGTATGCATTCCCATGATTGTAGCTAATGTATTAAGGCACCCAATTAGTAAGCATTTTAACCTGACAAGGACTGTTTAATTTGTAGGTGTGTTACAGAGGAGCTGATTATTTCACCTGTGACTAGCATGGCACAGGTGATTGTTGACATTTGTTCAGTTGCTTTTGTCCTCCGAGTGTCTGCTCCGGTACATTGTACACTTTGATAGCCAATTTACATTCGTTATTTCAATTGAGAGTGGCAAAATTACAGTTAACAGAACACACCTTATCTAGGAATTCAACTCATTTATTTATAATTTGTGTGTGCTGCTTGACTTTTGGGTTAGGTTTAAAAGTAAAAGTGGATTGAAATCAAGAAAATAAGAGTTAGTGTATAGGAAAAGGAAGAATGGAGGAGGAGCTCTCAAAGTAGTTTGCCTGATGAGAACAGAGCTCCTTTGGTTTGGATTCAGAGTTTTCCTTCTCCTAGGCCGGTTGCTATACCAACGTTAAAGAGTTCAGTCTGATCTACTATTTTTGCATAGCTAGAGGGAAAATAGATGGATTCATACCTTGTCCAAGGCTATTAGCGCGATGTGAAATGCTAACTACCTCGTCCAGGATTTGAACTCGCGTTGTTGTTTATATTTCCTACAACGATAACTATTACAACATGAGCGCCTACTAATAGAGAGAAATTTATGGTGTTATGTCTTTATATTTGAATGTTCTCATCGGAAAAGTGGATTCTTGATATAGCAGTAGTATTAAATACTAACACACACACACACACACACACACACACACACACACACACATATATATATATATATATATATATATATATATATATATATATATAACAAAAATATGCGAACGCAGAGTTGGATAAAACAAATTAACTGATGTATTTAAAAAAGGGAACGCTATTCAAAAAGGGAACGCTATTAACGGAAATAGAATACTATAGGAATATGGGATAAAAAAAATATACTAAAAGCATTTCAAAATATTGTCGCTTTTTTTCAAAATTAATTCTATTGATTTTAGGTTTTTTGTTTTTATATGTAGGGCTTCAAGGATTTGTAGTCGTAGCTTATCAATTTCGTGTGCGATTATAGAGGTGTTTTCAACGAGAATTTTTCGAAACTTTGATTTAGGAATACCTGGTTAAGATGGAAGGCCATGGAACTGGAGTCATTAAGGTGCATTGAAAGTCGTCTGTCTGTCTGTCTGTCTCTCTCTCTCTCTCCATATATTTCTTTAAGAAAAAACAAAAACCGGTCACATTAGGGTTATAAATTTATTTCCATCCTGTTATGGGTTTTGAAATAAATCAAAAACACCAACAATAACAGGACTTCTTCAGATCTAATGGATAAAATAATTCAGAATAGATACAGGAAAAAAGGGTGGGAGGGAGAAGAAGAGGGGTGAAGAGTTTTTTCCTCATTTAGCCCACTTCCGGTTTTTTCTTTTTTTTACCAGTTGGAATTTTTTTTTATTTTATTAAATCTAAATACATTTCAACTTAAAACTCCAGATTTAATACTAATTTAGGAAAGTACAACTTTCTTAAATAACCTTACGTAATGATACAGTAATACTTATATTAAATTAAATTGAAAGAGATGCAATCGGTGTATTCAACTGCATCTGCTGACTGTATGTCATATGAAATCTGAAGTCTGGAAAGTTCTTTCACTATAAAAAATGAGTTACTTTTCCATGTCTCAAGTCCTCATGAATGGAACCAAATATAAGTAAAGTAACAGTTAATGTTTCGTAATCATCAATAAAATAAAATGTAACAAAATTAATTATGTTTTAAGAAATAATAACTCTTCATCTGTTGACAAATCGTTTCTTTATTTATCATTTAATAATCCATAATACAATACTGAATTTGATTTGAAGAATTCTTTTAAAATAATATCTATTCAATCTACAACTTTTAGAAAAGTTGCGTGAGTCCTCGTGGCGTTGTGACTAATATGCTAAATTGTGACATCATAATAGTTGGTTGGTTGTTGTAAGCCATTTAACGCCAAATCCATTTTCATGCTTGCTCAGTCGGCTGGGGCTGTAGAATACATTGACTGCACTTCTGCAGAGGGGTAAGACCTCCCCCACCCCCAATAAGTGTCCTGGATATGACAATCTGATGGTGAGGTCCCAATAATGCTTGGGCTTTGGGGAATCCAGAACACCCCTTCATTGCCATTGCTCCCTGGTCCACTCTGACCCAGCGTGGTAGCACCTGATAGGGCCCTATGTATGTGTTAAATAGAACTAACGGCATACTTATGCTAAACTGAATTGTTTGATTAAACTGAATAGCTTGGAATAGAAATGTTTTTGACAATTAAACCGTACTTACATTTAAACTGCGTGCTAATGCTAAACTGAATTATTTTAATTATTATTTTTTGACTTTGAAACTGTATTTACACGAAACTGAATTGTTTCACATTGAACTGTTTTGACAATTAACTGTGTGTAAACAAAATCTGTACTTATACAAAAATGAATTATCTGAATTAGAACTGCTTAACTAAACTGAATAGTTTGAAATAGAAATGTTTTCCGCAATTAAACTGTACTTACATTTAAACTGCATACTTACGCTTAACTGAATTGTTTGAAATTGAACTGTTTTTTTGACATTGAAACTGTACTTACACTAAACTGAATTGATATATATAACTGCTTGAATAGTTTGAAATAGAAATATTTTTGACAATTAAACTGTTTACTCATGCTAAACTGAATTGTTTTAAATAGAACTGATTATTTACATAAAAATGGATTTGGCGTTAAATAACCAACAAATGTTGATATGCCACAAAACCCAACCAACCAACTATTTTCATGCAAATAATCAGCTCTGTTTAGCATGAGTGCTCAGTTC
Organism: Sepioteuthis lessoniana; assembly: GCA_963585895.1. Taxonomy (NCBI): domain Eukaryota; kingdom Metazoa; phylum Mollusca; class Cephalopoda; order Myopsida; family Loliginidae; genus Sepioteuthis; species Sepioteuthis lessoniana. The sequence goes on along the minus strand of OY757932.1, from coordinate 30,980,953 downwards.
AATCAATTCAGTTTAGCATGAGTGCTCAGTTCAATTGTCAAAATCATCTCCACTTCAAGCCATTCAGTTTATTGAAACAGCTCCAACTCAGCTAATTCAGTCTAGTACAAGTACAGATTTCTTTTACACACAGTTAAATATCAAAACATCTCTACAGTAAACAATTAAGTTTAATAGAGTTTCAATGTCAAAAACAGTTCTATTTCAAACAATCCAGTTTAGCATAAACACGCAGTTTAGTTCTATTTAACCCATAGATAGGGCTCTATCATGTGCTACCACTCCAGTCCAGAGCGGACCTGGGAGCAATAGCAATGAAGGGGTGCTCTGCATTCCCCAAAACTCCAGCATCACTGGAACCTCACCATCTGATTGTTTAGTGTCATATCTAGGACACTCGTTGGGGGAGGTCTTACCTCTCTGCAGAGAAGCAGTCGTTGTATTTTACAGCCCCAGCCGACAGGGCAAGACATCATAATAAGCAAGTTTGAACTCCAGTCTCATGAATGCGTTCACTTTCGGACTAATACTCTTCGGAATTATATAAATCCGCTTATTTCCTTAGCTAAGTGTTAACTGGTACTTCTACAATTCTTCTACGACAAGGATGGCTTTGGCATTAAATAACCGACAAAGGTTGATATGCCATTAAACAAAGAAACCAAACCAAACTTTTTAGAAGATCTAAAAGAATTAGCCATAAAATGCTCTTTTCAAGATCGAATTTGAGTTATTTTTGTTAAATTGGGAGCTTTGTATAAGCTATAAACAACTTTCAGTTTGAAATAAATAACCATCGACAGTGCATTCTGAGAAAAATGAATCTTCTAATAACTATTTAAAAAAATCTAACTAATGTAAGCTATTTGATGGGCCGTTTCCGGCCAGGAAAAGACATCTTGCCGGTGTTAGATTAGCTTATTTGGAATTTTGCCCTTTCTGGATTTAATACTGAACTTAATTGTTTAATCTTTATTGACTCGCAGCTTAATATCAACCATTTGTGAGTTAACCGGAACTAAAACCCTTTTCTCAAGTTTATTCTCTCTATTGCCGTTTAATATGCCACACCTTCCAACATTTTTTTTGTTTTCTTTATCATTGCCTTTCTTTTCATTTTTTTATAACAGGTATGCAGCACTAACAATACCCATGAAAGTTGAAGGAGATGAGAAAACAAAAGTATATGCCATATTGAATTACCTGGATATTGATAAAAAACAATATAGACTTGGCACACACAAGGTAAGAACTTCGGTTTTTTTAAGTGAGTTAAATTAACTAACTTTCTGTAGACTTTACTGAGCAAGATATCCTCTGTGTTGAAGAATTAGTAGATATCTGCCGTAGCAGACAACTACAGAAATAACTAGTTGCAGTTGTAAATAGCAGCAGTAATCGATGGTTAAAGTGGTAGAAAGATGCAATAATTGATAGCTGCACTGGTAAATTGTTGTAGTAGTAGATTGTTGATGGCAAGAATAGTAGATAGCTATAGTTTTAGATAGATCGGTGGGGCTTAGAATACACTTACTGTATCCCTTGCAGAGAGGTAATACCCACCCCACACACAAAAAAGGGGTGTCTTGAGTATGCAATTGGGCGACAAAAATATCTAGTATTAGTTAATTGAAAACAAGCTCTTCTGCAGCAAGACAACGCAGCACTTTTTAGTGTATGCTTGGTTCTCATACACTATATGTTTTTGTTTATGTAACGCTGAACAAAACAACAAAATTTCTTTGAAGAACAACAATGAATGGTTTATTTTTATGACAGAAAGTAGACTTGTGTCAGAATGAGAAAAGTTCTTTTGGGTGTCAAGTAGCAGCAGTGTCGTAGGTCGCAGCGTTATCTTCTTTAGTGTGTAGCTGTAGCAGCAGTTATCTTGAGTGAAGGTCGTCAATGCTGGAGCATCCGTGGAAGAGGAAGGGGGAGAGGTCTTTCTTCTCTGCTTACAGCGTGCTCTCTGTCTGTGGCAAACTTCCAAAAAGGGCTAGAAAAAAATAGTTCTATAGAGGGAGATGGTATCAATGCGCTCCGCCAGCTGATTGGTCAGTGTGTGGCCGAATCGCTTGGCGGGGGCATTGATTAGCGAGAAAAAATAAATCAGTGACTGCTACAACTTCACTTCCTGTGCTTAACAACCAAGAGGAGATGGAAGCTTCAGAGAAGAAGTTCTTCATCTTTAAGGGCAAAAAATGTTATCAGTGAGGGATCAAAGAACGGACAGACAAGTTGATTCAGAGGGTGCAACACAATGACTTTTACTTTGAATGCTAGGCTGCTTTTGTTGTGAATTGCAGAATAAAGCAAATAAATTATCAAAATATTGCAAAACGTTTGACTCACTGTGAAATTCATATTTTTCTAGTGACAGCTATTCATTTTCTCCCACTCTTTCTTTCTCTCATCTTATCTTTCAGGTATTTTTGAAACAATCAGCTTTTTCACAGATTGTTAAGTGCCTGAAAATCCGCAGGAATTTATCAGCCTTTCAGGTGCAGAAATGCTGGCGATCATTCAAAGAGAAAAGGGCTCAAGAACAAAAGAATTTTCATGAAGTAAGTAATTAAAAACGTTGTTTGTCTTTTCCTGTATAATGATTTAATATTAGACCAATGTCACTAATTATAAACTAGTGAAAACTAGTATCGGAATGATTCACACCAGTTAAACTTTACTGGCTATTTGGTGCTTGGATGAATATTTAATCATTTCCTTCTTATCAGGTTCCAATATTAACATTAGGGTTTCTATTTATACACCAACACTAAATAAACAGAAAAGAAAGACGAGATAAACTCTTGGGAAAGTTTAAGAGATTTAATGGATTTATACATTAAAACATAAAACTATTGTTGCAAAAATAAGCAAACGTATTCACAACAGACAAAATAGCAAAGGTTTGTATTTTATTCAACGAAAGGAAATAAAAAAACACGAGCGAGAACCGAAAAAAAAGTCTTATCCGTTCGAAGTACGTGGGCAAAAAGAGAAAGCATGAATGGGCTGAATTCTCGCGTGAACAACGGATATATAACGTAGGAAACCACGCCTGCGATCCAAGGGAAGACAATGATTTTGTATCTCCTTATACTAGCATCTCAATAGTTCAATTACAGTAAGGCATTATACTCACAGTTGTACGTCAAATCAAGTCTTATTATGATTTTAAAAAACTAACTCTTCATCACGGTAAAAAAAAGAATAGCCTGTCAGTTGTTCGAGGTCACAATCTGATTGACGGATGTAGCAGTGAACAAACACATGTAAAGCGAGATTAAGGTCGGTGAGAGTGTTCTCAATTCTCGTTGGAAAGTTGACGATGACAACTTAATCCTTTTACATAACGTAGTAATGTTTGGACGAATTTCTGCAACCTCTGTTGGTATTCCATGAGGTGTCCCTTTAGCGAATACAAAAGGTTTGTACTGCCTCGTTGGTAAAGAAAGTGTGTATATATATATATATATAAGTGTGTGTGTGTGTGTACGTGTGTGCGTGTACGTGTTTATTGAACCATTAGCCTAGTAGGCCAGTAACAGTTTTTGTCATGTTAACTCCACGGGGGTTCCTGGTAAAAGAGGCCGAATTCGCTTTTTCCTCTCCCTCACAGAAGGTCCGGTTTTTGGCATTCTTCAGCCGGTTGATTTGATTAGTTCAGGTCAACCAATTTACTTCTGTGCGGGAATTCGTCCACCAGGGGGTGGGGGAATAAATCGAATTCCTGCTACACACATGACAAAGAATTAAGTTTTTTTTTATTTGGTCAATCAGAAGGCACCGAAGACTGAAGGTGTGAGCGCTTTCTTGATCTTATCAAAAGCATATAACATAACATTCTACAAAAAGCAGTTCTCATTGCGACTTCGACTGACAGTAGTTTCTTTTCTCGCCTCAACGACCGGGTACGGATAATACTCCGAACATATCGATTTGGGAACAAGTCACCTTATATCGTATAGACACCAAAGGATAGCCCAAACAGGTCATCCATGAACTTATCGAGAACTCTGCACCATTGAACGGACATTCAACAACTTAGCGTCTTTGTAAGGTCTTCGAACTAAGGAAAGAGAACTCTTTTTTCCGTATATAGATTCCATTTCATTGTTGATTTTATTGTTTACTTACCATTTTCCCACCCTGCTATTCAAGCAATTGGTATTATATCCGATATTTGTCGTTGCTTCCCACCAGACAGAACTAGACACAAGGTCAATGGTCCGAAGGTCGATTAAAGTGGGGATTAGGAGGGGGGTCAGGCACAATCAGTGGTTCGAGCCCAGGTGGTTATGATGCATCTAGCCCACCCGAAAGTGGCCCAGCCCACAGGGCCCGCTGGCGAACCAGCCGTTAGTACCATATCCAGGTCAGAAATATTTACAATGTGGAAATTTAAAAGGAGATAATATAATGACTTCAATAAGTTAACTACACCTTCAAAAGCAAGAAAATATTACAAACTTGCAGGATCTGTGGAAATTCCATGGAACGAAAAAAATCAAGAATTAAGCAAGAATGGATGATTGTTATTTTATTATTTTGTAATAAGTAAAGTTGACGACCGTAGTCGAGGGCGACCTGAAGGCTCCCTTTTCAATAGCTACTAAATAATACTTAATACACATATCACTTGTTAGAATTTAAATCTACTGAAATTACAAGATCAATATATTGTTGCATCTTCTATTTTGTGGATGATGGTATTGCTGGTACCAAGGAATCTTCAAAGCTCTTTTTCCTTTGTTCTTTAAGCCTTCAACAGCATGTTGTTGAGACTTATCTGAACTTCAAAGCTCATTAGATCCTCAGAGCTCATCAGATCTTCAGCAATATATACTACTTTATATTAACTATGCAACTCAATGAGGATAGATGTAGTTAACACAAGGCAATTCCATCAGAGTCGAACAAAGTGTTTGAGCCAAAGAAGCAACATCTATGTTGGAGAATATCCTAATTGATTGAGGAGGACGGGGGAATGTTATGTAATTTGGTGATGAGATCACAACAGTAATAGAATACATATAAAAATACAGGCGGAAACAGGCGGACCCTGTCGTTTCAGGTACGAACGGTTTATTATGGCGACACAAGGAGAGGGATACAATTCTTAAAAGTCTTTGCTAACCATACTATGCTGACTCCACCCCAATGCGCGGTACATCTTGTGATGTCTAAGATCTCTGTCAGTAGAGATCCAAAAAACCCAACTACATCTTTCAATGGTCAAAATCCAACTCGTCTTTTCAAAATCCTCAAATTCTCAGGACCATCTCTTCCAGGCATCCACACTCCAGCCTCATTTCCTGTCTAAGGATTTATTATGACAAATGGTGATTGTCATATCCTTCGCACTCGAGTGCAAAGCTGATGCCAATGACTATGCACCTGGACTCTTAACCTGAATAGTTCAAAGCCCTATCAAACTGAATGATGAAATATAATTAGCGAAAAATGATTAATATAAAAAAATAATTTCTTAATTATATAACAGGAGGAGATATTGATGAGACTAACATGGGAACAACTGGACAAAACATAAGCTGACTTATAGAAGAATATAAACTATGATTTTTATTTGATACATATTTTATGAGATAATTGTTGTTGTTTTTTAATTTTTCAGGCAAGCACAAGCATTTTAAGAAAACGAAACAGAGATACAACCAAAAAGGTAAAATTAATAAATTCAATTTAAAATCATGTGAAGATGGCATATCAACTATTGTGGGTTATTTAATGCCAATGGGCTTTATACATATATATTACATATATATGGTTTATAAACATGAATATTGTTGATAACATTTTCAAACAAAGCAGACTTCATTTGCTTGCACACTGTTAAATGGTTAAATTATTCCTATCTAATATGAATAATTCTATCTACTATTAACCATTTGTTTGCACACAGTTAAATGGTTCCAAGCATTGCTATGTAACTCTAACAATTTAACATCAGTCACTTGTTTGCACACAATTAAATGGTCAAACAGTTTTATTTGACCCATAGATTGGACCCTGTCAGGTATTACCACTCTGAATCAGAGTGGACCTGGTAGTAATAGCAATGAAGGGGTATTACACATTCCCACAGAGCTCCAGGACTGGAACCTCACCATCAGATGTTGTCTAATGTCATATTCAGAACACTTGTTTAGGAAGGGTCTTACTCCTCTGCAGGGATGCAGGTGGCATATTCTATAGTGCAGCTGAATGGGTTGCTATCACAAAGTAACTGTTCAGATAAAAACCTTTAATATGTGAAGGGAGTTCTTGTGGTGTAGTGGCTAAAATACGAGACAACAACATTGTAATAAGCAAGTTCAAACTCCATTCATGCTATCATGTTCCCTTTCAGACCCTTTTAGACCCAAGGGAAAGATATAAAATAGTTTATCCCTTTAGCTATGGGGTCAATAGTACCATTGGTGTCCTTCTAAAGGATGACTTTGGCATTAAATAACCCACAAAAGTTTATGTACAATTATACAAAGAAACCAAACCAATATAATGTGCAAGAAAGAACGTTTCCTTAAAACGTTAAGTTTCCTTACCCAAAGAGGTAAACACTCATGTGAATAAAGGTTTATAGTAAGGTATGCATTTATCCAACCCCTCTGCAATGGACAGAATAAGACATGGTGTTGATTTTTAAAGCATAGTTCAGCTGGTTTGAATTAAGAGTTTATGCTTGCCCAAAGAACAGACAACCTCAACAACTATCAGTGTAGCATTAGGAACAGACAATCTCAACATTTATCAATCTCACATTAGGAACAGACAATCTCAACACCTCTTAGTCTGGCACTAGGAACAGACAATCTCAACATTTATCAGTCAAGCACTAGGAACAGACAGCCTCAACATTTATCAGTCTCACACTAGGAACAGACAGCCTCAACATCTCTCAGTCTAGCACTAGGAACAGACAGCCTCAACATTTATCAGTCTCACACTAGACAGACAGCCTCAACAACTATTAGTGTACACTAGGAACAGACAGCCTCAACATCTCTCAGTCTAGCACTAGGAACAGACAGCCTCAACATCTCTCAGTCTCACACTAGACAGACAGCCTCAACAACTATTAGTGTACACTAGGAACAGACAGCCTTAACATCTCTCAGTCTAGCAATAAGAACAGACAGTTTCAACATCTATCAATTTCGTATTAGAAATAGATAACTATAAAATTTGTCAGTCTCACACAAGGAACAGACACCCTCAACATCCATCAGTCTAGCATAAGAAACAGACACTCTCAACAACTCACATTCTAGCACTATGAACTGACAACTTCTTATTGAGAAGTTACCCAAGAAGATTGATATGCTATTAAATATAGCAAAAAAAGGACAGATTCTTCACTTATCAGTTTTGGGAGGTAAAGTATCAGAAGAAATATCATCTGAAATTTACTTTTAGCTTTGTAGATTAATAGATTCTTAAAAGAAAATATGTTTTGATATAGGTTTGCATTAAAATGGGTTTCATTTGATATAATTGTTTTCATTTATAGCAAAGAGACAAAGAAAAGGATCAGTTATTATCTTTACCTATTTCTTTCATCTTTTAGTTTAATATTCAGAAAGTATTAAATATAAACCAAAAGAAAATGCAGAATGACATAAAGTTGTTTTTTTTTTAAATATATTTTTTAGATTCAATGCAATTGCAAAATTAAATGTATGCCCTGTAAAGTGGGGGTAGAATAAACTGATATCTCATGCTGAGAGTTATCCCCCACCAAAAAAAAAACGGGGTGTCCTGGGTATGACATTAAACTGCATCTGATAGTGAAGCTTCAGTTTTACATTGGTTTGGTTTGGTTTCTTTGTTTAATGGCATATCAACCTTTGTAGGTTATTTAATGCCAAAGACATCCTTCCAGAAAAACAATTGTGGTATTATTTAACCCATAGCTTGGAGGATAAGGGTGTCTATATACCTTTCCCAAAAGTAAATGTAATAGCGCAACAGGAGTTCAAACTTGCTTACTATGATTCTGCAGTCCATCGCTTTAACCATTACACCATGAGGTCACCCTCTGGTTACTGTACGATTATCAACCATGCTGTCACCTTTTGTACAACAAATATTTTTGGTCGCTTCAGTGGTGTGTGGCCTGGTTCAAAATCATAAAGCATGACTTCTCGAATAAGACTATGTTGCATGTTCATCTGTGCAGCTTTCAAATCAAACACAGAGTGAAATAATGTACAACATGTCAGTACAACAACAACGACTATGATTCGACCAACAATAGTCGGTACCTTCCACAGCTTGAACTGCATATGATATGCATGCTACAAACTAGCATGAGCCAAAATATTGCAAAATATTTGACTTATCCTCATATAATTTTTGTTTGGTTTGGTTTTATGGTATATCAACTATTGTAGGTTATGTAATGCCAAATCCTTTTTATAAATATATATATTAAATATGTAGGATTTGGTTTGGTTGGGTTTAATGGCATATCAACCATTGCAGGTTATTTAAATGCTGAATCCTTTTTAAAAATATATATTAAATATATATATATATTTATACACATATATCAAATATATATATATATTTATATATATATATTAAATATAAATATATATATATATATATATATATATATATATATATATATATATATATATTAAATGTATATAAACATATATATTAAATATGTATGATTTGGTTTGGTTTGGTTTTATAGCATATCAACCATTGCAGGTTATTTAATATCAATTTTTTTTTTATACATACATAACAGATATATGATTTGTAAACATAGATCAATAAAATTAGATGGTTCCAAGTACAGCTATATAAAACTAACAATTCAATTTAGCATAAGTCATTTGTTTGCACTCAGTTTAAATGTGAAACAGTTCTATTTGACCCATAGATAGGTGCTACCACTCCAGGCCAGAGTAAACCTTGGTGTGATGCCAATGAAGGGGTACTCTGGATTCACCAAAGCTCCATCAGATTGTTTAGTGTCATATCCAGGACACTCGTTTGTGGAGGGGCTTACCCCTTTGTAAAGATGCAATTGGTGTATTCTAGAGCCCAAGCTGACTGGGCTCTCCAGGTTTAGAGATCTGGGAAATGTAGAGTACCCTTTTATTGCCATTATTCTTAAGTCCACACTGACACGAAGTGGTACTACCTGTTAAGGTCCCCTGTCTGAATCAAATTATTTGTATTTGATTGGACTGTGTGCATGAAAAATCCTCTCAAGAAACAACAACACATGTAAATATGAACATACAATGAATACAATTCCCTTGTTGACATGTCAGCTTTATGAAATGCAGAGTACCCCTTCATTGCCATCACTCCCAGGTCCACTCTGGCCCAGAGAGGTAGCACCTGATAGGGCCATATCTATGGGTTAAATAGAACTAACAGCATACGTATGCTAAAATGAATTGAGTAAACTGAATAGCTTGAAATAGAAATGTTTTTGACAATTAAACTGTACTTACAATTAAACTGCATGCTTATGCTTACTGAATTATTTCAAATAGAACTGTTTTTTGACATTAAAACTGTATTTACACTTAACTGAATTATTACATATAACTGCTTGAATAGTTTGAAATGGAAATGTTTTTGACAATTAAACTGTGTACTTATGCTAAACTGAACTGTTTTCAATAGAACAGATTATTTACATAAAAATGGATTTGGTGTTAAATAACCTACAAAGGTTGATATGCCATAAAACCAAACAAACCAAACCTTGATAATTTTCTTTATTTTCCTCTCAGAATGTAAAGATTATTGAAAATCAACTGTGTGATAGTTACATGTCAGATGGAGCTGTTCCTCTGGATGATATTACATCTCCTTTGGGACTTATCAAAAATGAAGCAACATTCAAATCCAAAAATCAAAAGAAAAGAGGACAAAATGCATCTGATAATGAAGATGATGAAAATAACAACAGTGAAGATGAAGAGGATATGCCGTGAGTGAAAAAAAATCTTCTTTTTTAGTAATTATTTCAAATGTTACATAATATTTTCTAACATCAAGAAAATTCATTGTACTTGTTCACCCTTGGTAATATATTAGATAAGGGTAAATTTATTAATATTCTGAATAAGGAATATGATAATTTCATTTTACTTATTTGTATTTACTCAGTTCCTCGGCAGGATACAACATGAGGTCAATTTTTCAAGCGGAGTAAGTAAGTACAGTGGGCGACTTTAGTCGAGGGCAATCTGAGGGCTCACTTTTCAATAGCTACGACACTGAGGTGTAGGCGAGGGCACAAATCCTTTCCCTGGATTGCTCCACTTTACCCTTGATCCTTACCTTATAATGCTGAGTGTTAAGCAACACGGCATCAAGTACCATTTTTAAAGTCTTTGGTATGACTCGACCAGAGATTGAACCTCGGTCTCCTGGACCATTGGTGAACACTCAAGTGGAGTACTATAGGGTTATAGTCAGAGTTTTCTTTTTCCAAAATTGGTTGCCATATCAAGGCTAGAGAATCCAGTCTGGGATGAATACTTACTCCACACTTATATTTGTGAGCTCTCTGTGAACACTGAGTGCTATCTAGAGGAATAATAGAGAGCTACATTCAATAGGGATAAGATGGTGAGAAAGATTAAAGAGAATCCTTGCTGTCAGCACATTTTGATGATCATCATCATCATCAAAATCTGATCTTTATGTTGCATTGTAAGTGAATGTTATTTGGGCATAAAGAATGAAGAAGTTATTTGTTTCTCAATGATTGAAGAAGCTAGCCATGTGGTGTCCATTGTCCATTTCTTCCTGATTTCACAGCCTCACATAATAACCAGAAGGAATAAAACAAAAAAAGGTCCTAAAATTAAAATCAAGTTGTGTTTCTTGGCTATTTTGGCACCTGGTTCCTGCTTGGCTGCCTTCCAGTGGACAAGCACTCATTGACAAGCAAAACATAGCACTAGACCTTCGGGTCTAGTTCAAACTATGAGCAGGTATATGTGCTGGAGTCACATTGCAGTTGGTGAGTCTATGTCCAGTCGGGTCACCAGGCTTACATTGTACCAAGTGAGCCTATGACTAGTAAAGTCCAGCAGGGCATGACTGAGACTTGTGCCTGACCTTCCCCTCCCCTAGAACCCCCACAATAAAAAAAAAAGACCTTGTGTCAAATTCTGTCTGGTGAGAGGCAGAAATAAAAACTGCGATTTGGGGACCAAGTTAAATCTCTCTTTCACTTTGCCAGCATTAACATGATATGGTTGAACTAGCTCTTTGTGATCAGGTCACTAAGTAGTTGACATGGGCCAGAAGATGTCACTCAATCGAGGCAGAATTGAGGTTTGGATTTTCTGTGAACCCTGGTATGTATATATATAAAGGATTTTTCTCTTTTGGTGATTGGGTGCAAGTAGACAAATATTTGCTGTGAAAAGAGAGCAAGGAACAAAGAAAAGATACTAGAAGAGTCCTGTTCCTCAAATAATGAAGAAGCTAGCTATGTGGTGTCCATTGTCTATTTCACAGCCTCAGAGACTAAACAGAAGGAATAAGTAAGTAAAGTTGGCAACTGTAGTTGAGGGCTACTCGAAAGCTCCCTTTTCAATAGCTATCTCACCAAAGTGTAGGGGAGGGCACAACTCCTTTCCCTGGATTGCTCCACTTTACCCTTGAAACATACCTTATAATGCTGAGTGTTAAGCAAGGAGGTATCAAGTATCATTTTTTGAGTCTTTGGTATGACTCGACCTGGGATTGAACCCCAGTCTCCTGGCCCATAAGTGAACACTCTACCACTAGGCCAATGGGCCCGTTAAAACAGAAGTAATAAAACAACTAAAATCCTAACATTAAAAATTAAGTTGTGTTTTTGGTGTTTCCCTCTCTAATCAATGAACAGTTTCACTGACATATTAGCCCACCACTGACTATGCTACACTTAAAATTACCCTTTCTCCAGCAAAGACTTGGGTGTCAAGTTACATTAACAATTTCAGCAACTTTAGAATGAATATGTATAGTATATTTTTCTATCATATTTCATGCTAAATATGAAGTGTGATCAATGTGATATAAATATATGCTGAAAAATATGGTAAATTTAAGATATTGACAAGTTTTTAACTGAATGTTATTAGATAATGTGATTCTCCATTCTTCTTCTTTTTTTTAGGGCTTGGGACATCTTTCAAACAGTAGCAGATGAGCCTGATACTCAAACAATTCAAAATGCAACTTTAATCAAAATTATTAAAATCATTTTTTACATATTCCTTTTCCTGGTGGTACTTGGCACAACGGTAGTACAAAAGTTGTCTTTCTTGACAATCATTAAACATCTGTCTGGTTCAGTGAGTATCTTCAATTTCATTTAGTCTGTACATTTTCTTTTTTTAAGAAGAGGAATTATATTGTGAATTGAATTACCATGACCAGAAATTCCTGTGAACACTTGAACACCCACGTACAACATATGGAAATACTGGACAGTTGTTTCAACCTAATTAGGTCTCATCAGCAGTGTATACCATGATCTCCACCACTGGAGATTGAACCAGCAACCACAGATTGCCGAGCCAAAACTTTTCAATTGAGCCATCAGTCCATATTGCACACAAGTGATGCCAAATTTACTAGTCATGGTAATTGCGAGGCCAGAACGTGTCTTGCAAGTTACATCTGTACTCTTAACATTAACAATTCATGCAACTTTAAAATGAATATGTATGGTATATTTTTCTATCATATTTCATGCTAAATAGGAAGTGTGATTAATGTGATGAAGTCTTCTTACAAATTCTTAACAAGTTGATATTTCAAGATGATTTATACAAAAGCTATTATCTCCTCTTTATTTCTATTATAATTTTTAAAGATCTGTTGTTGTTTTTTTTTTAAATGAGACATAAGTAGAGATTTTGTATTAACATTTCAATGCTGCTAACATCCTCTATACTTCCTATTTTCATATTTAATGATGCCTATTCTCCAATTTGTATCCTTGTTTTTACTTTATTCAGTTTTCCTATAAATATTTTGACATAAAGCTTTTTGTAAGATGTTTATCAGAATCTTTTGATCAACTAAAGCATCAAAACAATTTTCATTAAACTTATGTCTGATACATGTTGTTTGTATTTCCAGATTCTTTTTAGACATTTACAAACTGAAAATATTCTGTTTTCCTTTTTAATGTTGTACTCTTTTTTAGCCCATTTTACATTGTACATCAATTGAATGGTTTTATCTTGTATGATCAGTTCCTGTTTGATCACTTCTGGTACAATATATTGTATGGTTCTATATTGAATTATTCTTATACCATCTAGTATGCTTCCTATACTATTTCATGTTCTATATCATATTGTTCCCCAATGATCTACTATGGTTGTTATAGTTCATACTGTATTGTTTTATACCATCAAATATGTTTCCTACACTATCTATTGCATGGTTATATATTATATGGTTCCTTAATGATCTCCTGTGGTTGTTATACTTCCTATTGTATTGTTCTATATTATATTGTTCTTATACCATCAAATATGGTTTCTACACTATTGTTTAGTTCTAATTTGTATTGTCCCTATACCATTAAATATGGTTCCTATACTATCTATTGCATGGTTCTATATTGTATTGTTCTTATATCATATATTATGGTTCTTATACTCTCTATTGTATAATACTATATTATATGGTTATTATACAATCAATTGTATGGTTCCTATATGCTCAATAGGGTAGTTTCTATACTTTATCATAAGATTCTTATACTATATATAGCATGATTCTATGTAGTATGATTCCTATACTATCTGCTTCATGATTTTATTTTGTATTGTTCCTAAGTATCTATTGTATGGTTTTATTTCTATACCATCTTGTATGTTTCCTATATTATCTATTGCATGTTTTATCTTGTATGGTTCTTATATGATCAATTGTTTGGTTCCTGTTTCATCTTGTATGGTTCCTATACTATCTATTGTATGGTTTTATATTGTATAGTTCTAATACTGTCTGTAGTGTGGTTCTATGTCATATAGTTCCTATAATATCAATTACAACAAAAAGCATTCAATGTGAGAATTTTGGGAATTGCAAATTTTTTGTTGTGCAAATGTGAAAGTCACCAACTTTATATAATCCTAAAAGAGGATTGATTATATTTTTCCCTCTTAGATTCAGGAAATAAAGAATGCCACCAGATGCTGAAATCTAGGTAATGGAATTGTTGTATCGTAGTAAGGAAGAGATACACAGTGAAATAGAGTTAACTATTAATTAACTGAACTGGTACAGTCCAACTAATAAGTCTCACACTATTGGTGTTCTGTCCGAAGTTGGTCTTACTACTGACCAAGATCTTTCAGTACTGATTGGTGCTTAAAAAACACAACGTCTTTTATTCCTTTTAGATACTGCAAGTCATGTGGTACGAGCCACAATACAACAGAAATTAAAACATATTTAAAATATTTGATATGTCTTAAATGAGAAAATCAAAACACTTCATGCTAATAATGGACAGACTTGAACCACAATGAGTTGGGGTAATTTCTTTATAAATCTACAGGCAAAGTATTGAATTATCCGACAAGAAGTTACATTATATACCAAAGACTATGGAATAAACAAAAATAATGGATTATCTTCATAATATTTAGGATTAATTTCTTTACTGTAACAAATATTACACGCTAAATAATCATAATCAGAACAATTATTCAGTCAAAATTATTGAATTACAGTAAATAAGTAAATTTGGCTACCATAGTTGAGGGTGACCCGAAGGCTCCCTTTTCAATAGCTACTACACTGAGGTGTAGGGGAGAGAGTTACTTTTTTTCCTGGATAGCTTCACTTTACCCTTGATCTGTACCTCATAATGCTGAGTGTTAAGCACGGAGTACCATTTTTTGAGACTTTTGTATGACTTGACCTGGGATTGAACCCAGGTCTCCCAGGTCAAAAGACTAAAAAAAAACGGTACTTGATGCCTCCTGATGATGAGAGAGTGAGAGTGTTCTCTCTGGAAGTCACACTTGAGAGAATGTGTTGGCTCTGTAAATGAAAATGTGAAAAGAAGATGAATGTTGGAAGATGAGCGAATTAATAGAGAATTCTTGTCATGTAGTAGGCTCCAAAAACGCAAGACGAAATTGAAGTTGCGGACGTAGTTTTAGGCACTAACCACGTGGTTCTCCTGGCCAATGGGCTCCCGAGACTGATTGTTTACGTGCGTCCGCCATCATTGTTTTGGGAACAAGTGGCATAACGGCCATTTAAAAATATAGGAGTGAAAGTCCAATACCAGTCCATAAGTAAATAAGTTTCGGCTGGTTTTGTCTGTATTGCTGTGAAGTTTAGCTTCGTTGATATGTTGTTAAATTCTCGGTAATAATTTAGGCTGATTTCTGACTTCTATATTCGGTTGTCTAATGTGGTCCACCGTAGTCTTAGTGGCTTGCAATCTGTCACGGAAGATTTCGTTAGCAGATTATGTAGTAAACAAGTAGCCCAACTAAGATTAAGACTTTTGGTCTTTAATTCGTTGAAACATGTTGCTTTTGGAATCACGAATTTTATTTGC
This sequence comes from Sepioteuthis lessoniana, assembly GCA_963585895.1. NCBI lineage: Eukaryota > Metazoa > Mollusca > Cephalopoda > Myopsida > Loliginidae > Sepioteuthis > Sepioteuthis lessoniana. Next base: position 30,965,358 of record OY757932.1, on the reverse strand, counting down.
AACAACGTTCGTTTGTTAACATCTATGATTGTGGGTTTGCTTTTCCCACCAAACTTGACGCCTGGATGTCTGTAAGTTCGGCTCTATTTTTAGACCAGATGGAAGGTTTTTTTTTTCATTTATTTATCTATTTTATAGGGCCTTATATGTGAATAAGATTCTATATGATCGCATGCATGCTATAGTAAAGACTTGTGTCAGTGTGGGGACTGGGGACTGCTGATAACCCTCTTATTTTGGAATCTGTAAACATATTGATCGTTAATGGATCTTTTACTGTAATTCAGCTATATTATCTGTATGTTTGATCGTTAGTAGATTGAAAAATATTCAGAAGGTTACAATTTTTTTTTCTTTTTGCAGATTTTCAAAAATTCAAAATATATATCTTGACGACATTGCATGTTATTGTAACAAAATTTTCTTTTTACTTTATTTTCAAGGGAAAAAAAGAAAAAAAAGAGACATCTTATACATTCATTCTTATTGCTGTCTGTATTCCATACGCTCTAACTGTTCTTATTTCACTGGGAAAAGTTTTATTTGGATCAAAGAAAGCAGTGAGTTTCAAAACTGCTCTTAAGGTAAGAGTTCATTATTCACTTATAATTTTTCTTCTACTTTAATCCCTAATTATATATATATATATATATATGCATATACATATATATATATATATATATATATATATATACACACACACACATATATATATACTCGAATAATATTTGTTGACAAAAGCATTATTCGAGTATATATATATATATGTGTGTGTGTGTGTGTGTGTGTATACTCGAATAATGTTCTTAGTCAGCAAATATTATCAATGATCTGGTGTCTAGAATGGCATTCATTTGATTGAGTAAGGTTTTTGGTCAAACAACCGGGACGAAAAGAGCCCGATTTTGAATTATGGGATTGACACGTGATGTCCAAAGACACGCCCCCAAATCCCAGAGAAGACACTCATGATCTCCGTACATAGTTTTATGCTTTGATAATAAGTATTTTTGTAAAAATTGGTCAGTCATCTCATAAGATGTATAGCAATAACATAGTGAATTTTCAAGAGTCTACAACAATTCTAAATGCCCATACGAAAAAAGTCTGGAAACTTATAGTATGCACCTCGTATATATATATATATATATATATATATATTCAGTGTTTTCTAAAATGAGTTTTAATTTTGGATCGCATTCTCAAAGCGCAGAATTGTGTGAATATATTAGGGTGAGTCGAAAGTTTTGCAATATTCTTACGTGCTAGTTTTATCACGTAACTCAAGCAGTTGAAGCCCTGGTAGGTATTGGCTGTTATAAGTAGTATCGTGGTAGTTGGTGCACTGGCACATTGTGCATTGCTTCATGCCGTTATGATTTGAAAGTCACACAGATCAACGTGCAACGTAGTCGAATTCGGGAACTTATGTTTTACGAGTTCAGACAGGATCATAACGCCGGGGAAGCAACCAAAAACATTTGTTGCACGAAAGGTGAAGGTGCCGTCGATCACAATGCTGTAACAAGATGATTGAATAAATTTTGCACGAGTTGCAAAAATCTTGACAAACAGGCAAGCCTAGATAGGCCTAAAACCATAGATTCCGTGGCTGGGCTCCAATTCGGCGAGTAGCATTTAGAGAGTATCAGACGAGCTCGGCATCTCACAGTGTAGTGTGGTTCATCACCTTCACGACCTCAGCAAATCCGGTGAGTAATACTCGGAGAGTATCAGGCGAGCTCGGTATCTCACAGTGTAGTGTGGTTCGTCACCTTCACGACCTCAGCAAATCCGGTGAGTAATACTCGGAGAGTATCAGGCGAGCTCGGTATCTCACAGTCCAGTGTGGTTCGTCACCTTCACGACCTCAGCAAATCCGGTGAGTAACACTCGGAGAGTATCAGGCGAGCTCGGTATCTCACAGTCCAGTGTGGTTCATCACCTTCACGACCTCAGCAAATCCGGTAAGTAATACTCGGAGAGTATCAGGCGAGCTCGGTATCTCACAGTGTAGTGTGGTTCGTCACCTTCACGACCTCAGCAAATGCACTCGTAGCTATCGTATTGTGCCTTATCTTACGATGAAATTGCAAAACGTTTGATGGATCCGAGTATTTATGTATTGTTACTAAGATTTTTTCTTTTAGATTTTCGAGCAAATCCTTTTAATATGCTTTTCTTGAATTCATTTCTATTGTAGGTACTACTATTTGAAAGTGTTCACACAATTAGCCTATCACTGTTAATATTTCACATATTCCCAAAACTTGGCATTATGCCTGGGATCATGATGATGAATTCAGCTGCATTTATCCCAAGTTTGCTCAGAACTATAATTTCATCAACTGAAAAGGAAACCTCCGATAATAGAGATTCTCCCGGACACAGGCCAACGGGATCAAGTAAGTTTGTACATATAGAATTTAATCTGTTAAAACTCCACCAAAAAATTCACCTTATATCACATCCTGCTCGTGCAGAGGCGGTTGGTAAGTACATACATAAAGATACTCACACACACAAACACCCACTCATCACCCCCCCCACACACAAACATTCGTCATGCGCACGCGTACACCACACACACACACACACACACACACACACATACACACACATAAACACTACAAAACAAAACGAAACAGAAAAGTGAAATTTGTGAAAAAATAACAACAAAAAACAAGACATTTTCACTTATAGTCGCCACGAAAACGGATATTATTAGGTATTATCTATTACCAAACTCAACAAAAGGGATGTGATTATTTTATGAACGTTACACATTTTTATTTACAGATTTTCACTGGTTTACATTTTGAGAGTAAATAATTATTAATCATATCAGTTTAGATTACATCATTTTTCACACCCTCACACATCCCACACACACATATATGTACATGTTGGTGCGCTTAGGATACGCTGACTGTATCATCTGCAGATAACCTCCCACCTAAAAAGATCGTGAGACTCCCGTTATCAAACTTTGGGAAATGTAACCCTTCATTACCCTTACTCCCAGGTCTAATCTGATAGGGTCTCAGTTATGGGTCAAATAGATCTGTTTAATATTTTACTAAGGATTATTATAATTAGTTAATCAGTTACTTGAAATCACATAACTATGTGTAAATTATTGATATTAGATTGTAATTTTTGATCTCATATAATCGTGGGAAAAATCCTCTTTAAAAACAACGACATAAAAATATAGATATGAACATACAATGAACGTGATTCTATAACCTCTTGGTATAAAATAACCCTAAACATGTTGACTTACCGTTAAAATCGATCAACCAATCAATCAATCAATCAATCAAATCTGAATGAAATGAAAATCTAGAAGAAACTAACTTTTTATTCATGTTTCAATTATATGTACCATAGCCATATACGGATATGTGTGAAACGTACATAGAATGTTCATAACATATATACATAGGAATATACATAGGTTATAGAATCACGTTAATTGTATGTTAGGAGGTGCTCGTGGTGTAATGGTTATCGTCGCAGGATATGGACACGGAGACACGAGTTCAAATCCTGGACCTGACTGATTGCATTTCACATAGCACTAATACCCTTAGGAAAGGTATGACTCCAATAATTCTCCCTCCAGCTATGGGTAAATAGTAGGGCAGACTAGGTTCTTTAGCCTTGGTGATGCAACTAGTCTAGAAAAAGGAAAACTCTGAATTCAAACCTGTTAAACTCCGCTTAAAAAATTGACCTTGTATCATATCCTGCCCGAGCGGAGGGGTTGGTAAATATGATAACATATATACATAGAACATAGGAATCGCGAAACATGAAAAACACGTAACGACTTATTAGTTCAGGTACGAAACCTTTTATTACCTTTGAGTTAAAGGTTTCGACATTAGGAAGAGAAATGCACAATCTTACTATGCTAGCTTTTCCACACACCCCAACACGTGTGGCGCCCGTAGCGCACAAATTCGTCTGGCCTCATCGAGACCCGAAAGTCGACCCTTTCCGTTCGGAGTCTAGTTCTCAACTAACTGACTTTCTTCAAAATCCCCCAAATCCTCAGCGCACGCTTCCGGTGCATGACATCATTCACATCCCCAAGTCACAATTTTTCTATCTGGGATTTTTATTTTGACATCTGTGAATGACACATCCTCCCCGCATGCGCGTTAACACCTGCGCTCAAGTTTGCACCAAACTAACGCATGTACTGAGCCGAAAGGTTCTCAGCCTAACTAAACCCAAAGGCAAGATATATAAAGCGAAATCCCTCGGCCATTATATTGCATATAGAGCTTTATCTAATACTATTTTTTTTATAAATGATTATGAAATTTGTGAACGTAAATTGTAAATTGTGACACTGAGCATTAACTGTTTGGGAGCTTTTAAATTTCTAAATTTAGAATAAAATATCTTTGTAATTACTATTATTATAGAAGATTGGTGAAGATTATTATTGCAGCGTTTGTGATTCATTAATAATACTATAGAATATAAATGAAGATTATTGTTAATCAGTTTGCTTTAATCTAATCTATTTCATTTCGATTGATTGATTAGTTGATTGGTTTATTTATTGCATATCAACCCATCAAGGATTATTTTATATCTAGAGGATAGGGAATCACATTCATTATACGTTCATATTGATATTTTTTAGGTGTTTCTTAAGAGTTTTCTTTTGCACACGGTCTTATCGAATACGATTAATTTTTAAACAGATCTATTTGAGATATACATGGAACCCTAACAAATACGCTTGCCCCAGGGATGAAGCCAACGACATTAATTTGCTGTTGGCTTTGACTTTAGTGGGCATTGTCCAGCAAAGGCAGACTTGAAGTTTAAAGGGCCCCGGCTTCGGTTGGGCCACCTTCAGGTTGGCAAGCTGCATCATTGACACCTTTGTCGCCTTGCTGTCCAGTTTAAGCTATCATCAGGCATACGTGCCTGGACCCAAATTTGGGTCCAAGTCCAGCTAAGCTCATCAGGCCTACATTGCACTAAGTGAGCCGATGACCAGCATAGACCAGCAGAGCTCGAGCCTCGCCTAATCCCCGCCATAATCTGACCTTCGGGTCATTTGACCTTGAGTCAAGTCTTTTCTGGTGGGAGGCAGAGACAAATATACCTAACAAATACTACCACTCGAGTGCCTACACGGAACTTTGAACTATGTCCTTTATTTGCTCTGATTCCGTTAACCATAACCGGATACAAGTGTTAAGTATTCCTGTATTACTCGCCTACAGTCAGGATTTAACCTGCAACCTCCAGGTGAATGTCACTTGAAGCTTAGGGAACCAACTCCTATGACCGTTACGCTAGGTCTCCTGCTGGACACATAGCGTAACGGCAATAGATGAAGTAAACCCTGCATAATAAAAATCATCAAGCTTCATCTCAGAAATTCAGAAAACTAATAATGTTTTATCTTTTACATTTCAGAAACGTGGAAACGGGCCCAAATCAAGTTTCTGGACATCCTTAGTGTCATCATTCAACTTTCGGGCGTTATCATTTTTGTCGTTTTCCATGACACATTCAAATGGTATGAAAAGTTGGAATGCGTTCTATCATTTTTATTTGTGTCAATTTATTGGTGGGAAAACTTTTATGATGGCTGCGATATGTTACCTAGATTTAATCAAACTTTAATGGAAATTAAGCATGAACTGCAATATGCTCGACACTTCATGAATATGATCACATACACCTGGAAGATTTTACTCACACTGTTGTGTGCATTTCTTCTAAATTTGGAAAACTACAGGTAAGTTTTAATTTATCCAAAACTTATTCCAAGTACGAAGAATTTTTACAAAATTTGATTCTGTTCTGATGGCATATATTAGGGTGAGTCAAAAAATTTTCAAAATTTCGAGCTATTTTATTATTTCAAGTACTTCAGCGTCTGTTCAAGTAATGTCGATTAATGTTGCTTTGTGGAGGACCAAGTTCTGTCGACAATGTGTTAATGCTTGTGTTTGGCTGTTGTTAAACCGTTTCAAGCAAAGTATTATCTTCCACAACAAAAGATCACCATGATTTTTGTTTGTCTTCGAGGCTGGTGTCATCTTCTTGGAAATTTCTGAACCAGTTTAGTGCCACTCTTTCGTTAATAGTTCCGAGGCCATTTATATCATTAACTTCTTTTGCCGCTGACGTAGTATTCTGTCCTTTTTTCCAAAGATAGAGTAAAATTGCTCTAATTGTAATTTTTTCAAAAATTATGTAAGGTGTAAGATAAAGAATAAACCATTCATACATGAAAATGAAGATTAAACAATTCAGCAACGATTGAACCAATAAGTTGTGTCAAAATTAATGATATAACATGAAGTTATAAGTTGTGTCAAATTAATGATATAACATGAAGATACAAGTTAACAAAATTTATCAGCGAAAATCCGAAAAAAAAAAACCCAAACATTTGACTCAACCCTGTAGCTTGGAATATTGCAAAACTTTTGACTCACCCGAATATTAAAAGTGGAATCTGAAAAGAAAGATTAATAATAATAATGAAAAGCTGCATAAGTATTTAACTTTCAAAATATGTTTAGTTGTTTCTGAAATCAGAGTCACCATTTTTGTTGGAAGCACAATGTTGTCGGCACAGCAGTCATTGTATAAATTTATTCACACACACACACACACACACACACACACACACACACACACACACACACACACACACACACACACACACACATATATATATATATATATAAATACATATATATACACGCACATACATATACGTACAGATTTATATACTTATACATATATACACAAACATGCACATATATATACCTATACATACATATATACACACTCATATATGTACACATATACATATATACACATATATATATACATATACATATATATATACACACATAAGTATACATATGCACACACATACATATATATATATATACATATATACATATACATATGCACTCACACTCCCATACATATACATACATGTACACACAAACACACACGCATATATATATATATATATATATATATATATATATATATATATATATATATATATATTAATATTTATATCTAATCTATAGTTCTGTTGGTGTGAAAAAAACCTAGATTGGACAATTTGCAAATTCTACAAACGTGCTACTTGAAAATAATCAAGATGCACGTATGTCTCGTCAAAAGAAAAAACACAGATAGAATTACCTAAGCTAAAACATAATAAAGTGTTCAATATATGAAATAGAGCTAATATTATGAAAATAATTCCTACATGATCAAGAGCAAGTCTACCAAGGTTTCACCAAACGGCTCTTCAGGATTGTTCTGGCAATATATAGATGAATTTTTGATTTAGTCTTTAAAATTTTCATTAGCAAGAAATAGGTTCATCTATATAAATCATTACTTGAAGTTTTTGAAAGCTGATAAAACGATTGGATGTAGAATTCACGTGAAACTGGAATTCCTAAATCCAATTTAATATTTTTTAAATTCAAAATTATATAATTAATTGAGCTGAATTTGTGGGGCATTAGGATGCCAGGTGTGTTATATGTATTGATTGATTGATTCTAACGTCATGTTAACTCGTCTGGGGTTATTTTATGCCTACAAGTCAAGGAATTGCAGACATTGTACGTTTTTACTCACATTTTATGTGTAGTTGCTTCTTAAGGTTTTTTGGGTCCTATCAAATATGAATAATTTTCAAACAGATCAATTTTATTCATGGGACCCTAACTGATACTACCACACGGAGTCAGAGTGGACCTAGGAGTAATGTCAGTGAATGGATACTTCACACTTCCCAGATCTCCAGAACTGGAGCCTCACTATTAAGTTTAGTTTAGTGTCATGCCCCAGAAATCCTATTTTTGTGAGGTGAAAGGTCTTGACCCCCCCCTGCAGAGGATATAGTCAGCGACTATTGGGTGTTCATTTAGAAATAAGAGATAAAATTTTAATTTCTTTTTTTTTTAACATGGTACCTCAAGGTTTTTTGAGGGATATAATGAAGCCACTTGAAAAATGTTAGAAATTCATTGAGGATAATGAAAAGTCTCTTATTCTATAAATTAATGGCGAAAAAATTGTATTTTATTTCAAATTATATGATAATGATTTATTGCTGAGACAAGCGTAATGGCGGTCATTTGGAACACGTCCGGAAAATGCATCCTTTTAGCTAGAGACATTAAATCAATGTTTTTTTTTAATCGTTATTATATCAGCTTTCAGAACATGCAATATTTTATTGAGTTACTTATCTCAGTAATAAATTTTGTCTCCAAATAAATAGTGTCGCAAAATGTTTGTTCCTCTCTAATCCAAGGCATTGTGATCGAGGATTAATAGTTGTTATAGTATACTATTTTCAATTCTGAAACAAAAAATATATTATTAGTTCTAGAGTTATTAGCAGTAACATGGATCCCATGTATATTGAGACACCGTATAAAAAAAGTAGTCATGGTCCAATCCAGGTGAGAATCGTGACACCTGATGTCTCATCATCAACCATACTGTCTCCTCCCGCAATACCATTCTCAATAATAAAAGCGACAGGAGGAGGAACGCGCAACACTATGTCATCAAGCCCTGACCAAAACTTCAGCTGTGGCCGCTGTAAACCTGCCTCCCCGTCTTGCATCGGTTTTATCAGCCAAGAACGTACTTGCAGTCGGCGTGGACCGTCTCCTTTTTGATCTTCGTTCACGAAGACGAACCACGATGATATTGATTAGAAATAGGAGATACATAGTCATAAGAGAGACTTTTCCAGAAAATAAAATAAAATATAAATATTATCCTATAACAGTAATTGCTTTTTTTTAGATAAATCTTATAAACTCAATGTTACAATTATAATGAGATAGAAGCATTAGCATGTTACAAGGGTGGTGTGAATGTTGTAGCGAATTACGTGTAAAGATTTCATAGTAAAACTTACAATGTAATGTAACTTAATGTTATAGCAGAGTAGTTTTTCGGGTATTGTGATAAAAAGTGTTAATACTGAAATGAATTATAGATTATAGAATACACATTTTTTTAGCCTTAAGATAATCAACCCCCAAAACATAAAGAACATTCTAGAAATTTCGGATCAAAATCGCATTAACATTGAAGTTACACTTTTATATTATTCAACCAATCAGCTAAAAACACAAAATAAGAAAATTCTAGAAAATCCAGCCCAGAAACTATTTAACAGAAAAATATTTAGGCTCCAAAATAGATAAATAATTATACGAATCTGATTGGTCAAGAAATGTCTGCGTGCTTGAATTTTAAGACCCGCAATAAAATTTTAAAAAATCCTATTTTTGATCCACTTTAACCCCCCCCCCCACAAAGTATAAATAACGAGGAATCTAATTAACTAAGGCATTCCACAACCAGAGGTAAGGACGACAGACAGCAGAAGGCATCGCACACTGGACACAGAGCAAAGAGGCATGCGACGTTCTTTTACCGACTACCAGAACGTGACACGTTGTCACCAAAGGACATAAAAAACGCACTCGTGGATTTAAGAGAACAAAAAGCCCATACTTACGGTCACTCACATATATACACACACGCATGCACATGTATGTAAGTCAAGTCAATTTTTTATCCTCATTACTTCGGTCAACTATGGACACATTGATTCAATAGACTTTCTCAACATGTACACATGCACACACGGGCGAATAAATCATTTTTATTGAACAGGCCATAGCTGTATTTTCTACATACACACACAAACACACACACATATAAAATGAACATTGCATTTTAATTGTTTTATTCATGTTGTTATAATGATTATTAAATTGCTTGTTTCAAAATATTTGTTAACATCATTATAATTGGCCCAGTCAGCTGGGGCTGCAGAATACGCCGACTGCATCTCTGCGGAGGGGTAAGATTCCTCTAATGAATGTCCTGGATTATGACACCTAACAATTTGATAGTGAAGCTCCAGAATTGTTTGAAATAGAACTGTTTTTGACATTTATACTGTGAACTTATGCTAAACTGAATTATTTGAAATACAACGGTTTTTACATTTAGCTGTGTATAAACAAAAAACTGTACTTATGCATATTTAAAGATATGATCTTGAAACATACAAACCTTTATGAAACTGATTTAATTCGGTGTTAAATGACCCAAAAATGGTTGATACGTGGTAAAACAAACCAATCAACCAACCTCATTATAATAACAGTTTATCTTATTATTGATAAAATTAATGAGATTTTTTTATTTCAGTTTCAGTGTGGTCTTTGAAAAAACCATTGGAGAAGATGTAAATCCATACCTGCCCATAATACTTTTATGCCTGTGTACTGGATTTGGATATTATTTTGCATATTTGGCCTGCAAAGTGTGTATGCAAGAAGTGGCCTTTGCTATACCACTTTTGTTATCTACTCCAGTCTCCGTTTTTGTGGTCCTGATTTCCTGTTGGCAAAGTGTAGATGTTCCCAACAACCATCCTTTTATATTCATAAATGAATGCTCATGGAAAAGTGGCAACTATAACATTGCTTGTCTTGTGATGGGCTCTTTTTTGTATTTCTCCATTTATTGGATTGTCAGGCATGTTTACACGTCAGAACAAAGTCGACTCATGAGGAGAGAACTGTAAGTATCATTTTTTAAAATTTTTCTGTTTGATATAAAGTTACATCATCCACAAGGACCCTCCCATCCCTTGGTGAATTATCTTATAATGGTATTTATTCAACCGACAACTTTTAGAAGACTTGTGAGGAGTACTTATGATGTAGAGGCAAATTGCTGGATTGCAACAGCATAGTAAACAAGTTCAAACAATAGTCATGCTATTACATTCATTTTAGGTCTGATATCCTTGTGAAAGGCATGAACCAAGCTATTGGTTGAATAGTATCATTACTGTTTTTCAACAAGAATGGCTTTGGCATTAAATAACCCAAGAAGGTTGATATACCACTAAACCAAACCGAGTCAAACCAAAACTATAAATTTTTCCTAGCCAATACTTATAATTTGCTTACAGATCTATTTGACCCAAAGGTGGGACCCTAACAGTTACAATCACTCTGTTTCAGAGTGGAACTGAGAGTAATGGCAATGAAATGGTATCCTACTCTGCCCAGAATTCCAGAACTGGAGCCTCTTCATTAGATTCAGTTTTGTATCATACCCAGGACTCCTCTTTTTTTGCTCATCATCAGATGTAGTTTTGTGTCATACCCAGGACACCTCCTTTTTTGATCATCATCAGATGTAGTTTTGTGTCATACCCAGGACACTTCTTTTTTTGCTCATCATCAGATGTAGTTTTGTGTCATACCCAGGACACCTCCTTTTTTGATCATCATCAGATGTAGTTTTGTGTCATACCCAGGACACTTCTTTTTTTGCTCATCATCAGATGTAGTTTTGTGTCATACCCAGGACACCTCCTTTTTTGCTCATCATCAGATGTAGTTTTGTGTCATACCCAGGACACCTCCTTTTTTGCTCATCATCAGATGTAGTTTTGTGTCATACCCAGGACACCTCCTTTTTTGCTCATCATCAGATGTAGTTTTGTGTCATACTCATACTCATTTGAAGTCTTACTAACGAGGTGGAAAGGTTTTGAAGAGTCATTTTTCTAAGACTTATTGTCAATATTTAACATAATCTCCCTGAGTTCAAAATATGTGTATATGATAAAAAAGCACCAACCCTGAAATAAAAGGCTTACATGTTCAAAGGCTTAAAGCTTATTGTTGTAGGAAACAGAAGAAAATTTGTTTTCTTCATTTACTCTTTGTTAATAATAAATCTTTGATACCTTCAAAGTGTAAATATTTATTCAATAACTTTTTTCTTTTCAGGTTATTTCTTAATCCTTATTTTTGTACAGTTTTCTTTGAACAAGGAATTTTGATGAGTCGCAGACGTCATCATTATATTATCCAAATTTCAAACGATAATGGTAAATTTTCTTACAAACTTGAAAAGCATAAAGATTTGGATAAAAAAGATCGAGATGATGAAAATGAAAAGAAATACTATCCCAAAGTCTATGCTTGTGCAACAATGTGGCATGAAACTCCAAATGAAATGATGCAAATTCTCAAGTCAATATTCAGGTAATCTCATTTATGAATTCAATTTTTTTTTCTTAGAGTATTGGACAAAAAAACTAAACCCAAAAAAAAGCACATAGTGGAAAAACTTAACCATTTTTTATTATTGCAACAATGAGACTTTAATGGCTTAGACACACATTGGAAGTATTTTTCTCAGAAGACTTGGTGTCTCTGAATTATAAGATTTTGTAATAGTTTTTACAAAAAAAATCAAAACTAGTTTTTTCCTTTATATCAATAGATGTCATTTATTAAGAAAAGAAAGTAACTTTTTAATATTCTATTTTCTAATATTTTTGATATGGTTCATACTGTATTCTAAAAAGTGTCTCCAAAGTCTAAAAGGAACTTGTAGAATAAAATCAGTTTTAGACAAAAAAAAAAAAATAAATAAAGGAAAAAGGCATTTTTTATTTTTGCCTCAAATTCTAATGAAACTTCAATGGCTTAAACACACATAGGAAGTTATCATTTTCCTTCTTTATAATTGTTTAAGTTCCTTTAGTTAGCCTGTAAAAATAGAATACAAACAATGTACCCCTGCAAATTAAATAAAGGATTCACTTTGGAAATTCTAGAAATTCAATAATACTAGAAAGAAGAATTCTAAAGAAAGTGAAAGGATAAAACAGACAAATTTTTGTAATTGTAACAAATATGATGAGGTCATTCATCTAAGGAGCTCAGTGGTTGAAACTGAAGTACAATAACAACAGACAGAGGAAAAACTGAACCATTTGCCACAAATTTTAAAATGAAGCTTTAATCAAGGAAGAAAATCACTTCCTGTTGTGAATCCATCGCATAGGAAGAAATTATTTTCCTTAATTATTGTTGTCCAAGTTCCTTTAGCTATAACAAAAAGTCATAATTTTCTAAAAAGAAAATTCTCAAAAATATAAAGAAATTGGAAATTTCTCAGAATTTTCTCTTCCTTGATTTGGTATTCTGATTTGTGATTAGTCATTTGCTACTGGCTATAAGGTGAGTTTGAAAAATATCAACTTGTGGCATACAATGATTGTGAACTTTCACTTCATGATATTTCAAAAATTGACTCACCATAATTCCACGATTGATGATTTCTTCAAAAATTATAAAACTGGAAATTATTGTCAAAAACATTTCTATTTCAAGCTATTCACTTAAGTCAAACAGTTCTAATTCCCCTAATTCAGTTTAGTATAAGTATAGGTTTTGTTTACATACAGTTAAATGTCAAAACAGTTCCATTTAAAACAATTTAGTTTAGCATAAGTACGCAGTTTAACTGTCAAAAACATTTCTATTTCAATCTATGCAGTTTAGTCAAATATTTCTATTTCAAACAATTCAGTTTATCATAAGTATGCAGTTTGTGCTACCACTCTGGGCCAGAGGGAACCTGGGAGCAATGGCAATGAAAGGGTGTTCAGCATTTCCCAAAGCCCCAGCATCACTGGAACCTCACCATCAGATTACTTAGTGTCATATCCAGGATACTCGTTGATGGGGGAGGGTCTTATCCTTCTGCAGAGGTGCAGTCGGTGTATTCTACAGCCTCAGCCAACTGGGCAAATTAATTGTGGTTCTGGAAGAAAAAACACTGCATCAGAAGATAGAAAAATTGTTTGAGTAGCAAAATGGTGGCACACTGCAGAATCACAATAACTCAAAGATAAGTAGAAATATTAATAAATAAAACAATAGAAATGAATAAAAACTATAGAAATTAATAAAAACTATAGGTGTCTGTTGTTTTTTTTTTTTTTTTTGTATATTACTGTAGTTATCAATCTTTTTTAAAATCCCTTTCAGTTCATAGAATTTTTCTTTAATAACATTTCCAATCTAAATTTTACTATTTTACAGGATGTCAATTGATCAACAAATTCGAAAAGATATGAAAGATATTAAAAAGGATGACGATGGTTACTTTGACTTTGAAGGTGAATTTCAAGATTTTTTTATTGCAAAATTAGAAAATAATATGTTTAAAACTGATTACTTAATTCATCTTATCTTAAATTATTTATCTTGGTTTTAAATAAATATCAGAAATATTTTAGAAATCAAAAATATTTTAGATTTTATTGTTAATTTTTAGCTATTAATCACATGACACAAAAATTCTCTGATGAAACTGATAAATATTTTGCCTTTCATTTTAAGTATGATAGAAAGTAGGTAGGTAATATGAAAGCATTGGTTCAGTTGAATTTCCAATAAAATTATAGCTATTGCCTCTTGAGTGTCATAGCAATAAGTGGCTCTAGTTCTTGTTCAAAATTTTCAATTCCAGGATCACTTTAGTCAACACATATGTAATATTACCATTTAACACAAGAAGAAAACAATTCCCAATCAAACCAGATTTTTGCCATGACTGCCAATAAAGTACATGGGCAAATACTTTCCAGGGTTGGTATCTACATCTCTTAGTTCCATGTTGCTCTTGTAGCAGATGTGGAGATAATAATTAAATTAATGTTTTTAAAAGAACCAAAATTGGAATGTTGTTTATAGATTGGTTGTTTTGGTTGTTTGTTTGAGTTTTATGGCATATCAACCTTTGTTGGTTATTTAACACCAAATTCATTTTTATGCAAATATTCAGTTCTATTCCTAACAATTCAGTTTAGTACACAGTTTAATTGTCAATAAGTACAGTTTATGAAAATAGTTCTATTTCAAACAATTCAGTTTAGGATAAGTACACAGTTTAAATGTAAGTACAGTTTAAGTGTGAAAACATTTCTATTTCAAGCTATTCAGTTCAGTCAAGCAGTTCTAATTCAGCTAATTCAGTTTAGTATAAGTACAGATTTTGTTTACACACAGTTTAATGTCAAAACAGTTCTATATTAAACAAATCAGTTTAGTATAAGTACGGTTCCAATGTCAAAAATCAGTTCCATTTCAAATAATCCAGTTTTGAATAAGCATGCAGTTTAAATGTAAGTACGGTTTAATTATGAAAAACATTTCTATTTCAAACTATTCAGTTTAGTCAAACAATTCAGTTTAGTATAAGTATGCTATTAGTTCTATTTAACCCATAGATAGGGCCCTATCAGGTGCAACCATGCTGGGCCATAGTGGACCTGGGAGCAATGGCAATGAAGGGGTGCTCCGCATTTCCCAAAGCCCCAGCATCACTGGAAACTCACCATCAGATTGTTTAGCGTCATATCCAGGACACTCATGGGGGGGTGTCTTACCCCTCTGCAGTGGTGCAGTCAGTGTATTCTACAGCCCTAACCGATTGGGCATTGTTTTATATAGATTGAATATAAAAATATAAGAAAAAAACTCAATTTTTTTAGGTCAAAGATAATACCTGTCCATATCTTATAAGGAAACAATATCTAGGATTTGCTGTATTTGTAACCTTACTATACAGTATTTGAAAAATTTTCACATAATATTTTATATGGAAATTTTTCAAATACTGTATAGTAAGGTTACAAATACACCAAATCCTTTGTAAAGTGGTCAAGGGTGTGAGCATAGCAAGCCAACCAAAAAGTGACTAAGCCACCTACAGGGGCTACAGAAAATGGAGCAGAGTAAAGGAAATGATCATGGAGTACCAAAGGGCATTAGCACAAAGTGGAACACAAGCAGCCTCATCCAAGATTTGAACTTGGATCATAAATTCCATTTCTTCCAATAATTACACTAAATATGCCTCTTTTAACCATGTAAAAAGTTATCTAACTTTGATGTTGGAAAGTACATCAAGTTAGGGATTGGTCATTGCTACTGGTACCATGATATTTCATGTAATGATATATTCTGCTTTGTAACTCGTATTGTCCAAGGAGACGTCATGAAAGGAGATTATTATTATAGTATTCTGATGACATTATCAGTTATGCGATATATCCATTCATTGATCCAGTTATTGATCTTGCTGCAAATCAATAATCAGTGGATAACATTTAATTAAAATCACTTCATTTAGTTTACAGCAGTGTTCTCTGATGATAGCATAAATTATTGTCTATCTTGTATAAGAAGCATATCCATTGACACATATGTCAATCTCATTATCCATCTTGGACTTTTTTTTATCTCTGTTCTTTGAACAGTTAAGAATACAGGTTCTTTTATTTTCAAATCACTAAGAGACTTTTAGGATACAACATATCATGGGTAATATGTGATCCAAGGTAAATTTTTAAATGGACTACAGCTGATTTGAATACTGGGATTTTCTTTTCCTAGATTGGTTAACTTACCAAGGTTAAAGAGTCAAGTTTATCCTGACTTGAATACAATGAAATGTTTTTGTTCTATATTAACAGCATAATAAAATGTAGTTTATGAAATGAAATATAACTCAGATTATGATAATTGTTCTTTAATTATTCAAAAATTTTCTCAGTATTTGTAGGTGGGTAATTGTCTCCTTTTGTGACGCGAAATTGACTAAAATCCCAAAACGGGACTTTTATTTTCGCACATGTGAAGACGGGGCAGGTTGGCACTTGATCGCCTATATAATAAGTCCTCATTCAGACTTTTTCTCTCAGGCATATGAGAACTGGCATATTATGTGAGGGACTAATTTAGGGCCAGACTGACCGCCGCTGGCAAGGGGTTCCAAATTTCACACTATCCACACACCCACCAGGCCGCTTTCCTTCCTTCCCCTAGATAATGGAAGAATATGGACCTATAGGTTTTAGTCGTAATAATATTATATTGTAGTAGTCGGCAACTCCGGTTTCCCGTGTGATATTTTAAAGGAATTAATAGGACAATTCTAAGCAAGATAATATAAGGCGAATAGAAGCTAAAAAGTAAGCATGAAGTAACAAATTCGTAGAAGAACTGCAAAGAACAAACTTAGACCATGTGGTAACATAAAAATATATGATTCCTTTACTACAGTTATATACACTTTCAAAGTGTCAAAACATATAATAATTGGACAGTCCACAAATATAAATGTCTTTTCTTGACTTTTGTTTTTCTTCAAATTGAGAGAGAGAGAGAGAGTGGTATACAAAATTTGGGTTTAAAGGAGAAATGGCCCCAAAGTTACTTATCTTATTTTTCGACGGGGTTCCACTGGAGAATCTTTCTTCTTTCATGGGCTAATAGACTTTATTCTATTTTTTTACACTGGCTTGAAGAACCTGGGGTCCTTCATGTCTCAGATATTCTTTTGTCTTCAACCCGAAGTAAATGGCTATGGGTCAGTCTGCCACGAGCCCTGCTCAAAACTAACTTTCTTACTATCTATTTCTGCTGATGGGAGGGAGCCCCACTTCCGTTTTGGGGTCCCAGCCAATCATTTGGCTTCTCTCTCCCTCTCCTTCCGGTGTCCGGTGACCTGAGGTTACTAAGTACCAACACCTGTTGATATCCCCTCTGTGACCCACATTCTCTCTTAATGGTCACTTTTTTGACAGGTTTCCACTGTTCATTCCAACGGGAGGATAGTATTAATCTTACCTCTATCGTCTCCACAGGATATCACATGACACCTTTGAATAGGACCAATTATAATGGTCCCAATTATAATGGTCATGGTCATGGTCATATGAGAAACCCAGAATCCATCTCAGTCTCTTTTATCTCTGTTCTTTGATCAGTAAAGATGCTCTTTAATATATGTTCATTGAACAATAGACTCTTTGTCCTAGTTTCTAGCTTCGTCATTAAAATGTAAAGCCCACTACATGGCTATGACCATCAAACTCAAGAAAGCCTTTGAATTTTTTTGTGCTTCTTTTATACATAACTTGTCCACAGAACAATATCAGTAGATTTTATCTGTTTGGACAGGTTTGTATATTCATTTCAATACTTCCTGTATGTACTAGATGTTTCTGTATGTGTAAATGAGCTTTCCTTGTCTTTCTTTCCGTTTATTAAGTGTTAATGTATCATTGGATATATTAATGCTAATATTGGACTTTGGTAAGTGGAGATTCAAATAAATTCCCCCCTAGTACCTACCAACCAAATAATAGTTTTACTGAATACTAATGTATTATTTTATTGACAGCGCATATATTTTTTGATGATGCTATGGCCTTGAATGATGATGACGAGTTGATTGTCAATAAATTTGTGGAAACATTTGTGTCTAAAGTTGATGAAGCAGCAAGGTAAGTGAAAATTGCTCTATTGCTTTTTCTTTCTTATTTTTTTTTTTGTTTTATCACTTATAAAAATGAGGAGAGACTTGATTTTGCAAATGTTTGTCTGTTACTCTTACATTATGAGGTGTACTCCGGTTTATTGCCATGGAAACTACAACAGATTCTGTGAGTGCAATAACACTGTCGGATAGGGCAAGCTTTCAGCTACCAAATATCATTTTTCCATACGGAGGTGCCCATGGTGTAATGTTTATTGTTGTTTGAAATGTACACAACGACATGAGTTCAAATCCTGGACAAGGCTGTTTGCCTATCACATAGCGCTAATATACTTAGGAAAGGCAAGAAGTCAAAAATTCTTACCCCAGCTATAAGCAGATAGTAGGGCAGACTGGCTCTTTAAACATGGTATTGTAATCTGAAATTTTTCCCTTGCATCTCATGTAGTTTTCATGAAAATAAATCAGAGGTCTTACATTTGGAATGTCCTGTATATACTATTGTATTAGAAAACCATCCTTTTGTACTGTAATCATTTGTGTATAAGATACATTATTTTTCCAGATTTTTCAATCCAAAAGTCAGGGGTATGTATTATACACAAGAACTATATAATTAACTTTTTTCTGGCCATATACCTCACCACACTCGGAATGGTAAGACCGAAAGTGAGTTATATCTATAATCCAAAGAAATGTGTTTTACATTATTTCAGAGAAATATACATTGAAATGTGTGTTTCTTTACAAATTTGCTTCTTTTAATTTGAACTTGTTTTTGCTGCAAGTGTAAAACTTTTTTGTGTGAATATATCAGGGTATTTGTTTTAAATACAGTGTAAATTTTGAGTTTCAAGACATAAAGTAAACTTATTAACATTCTAAATTTTTGTCTGTACGAAGCGATAAAATGTTGAACAAATGATAAAAAGTTGAACAAATGATAAAAAGTTGAACAAATAATAAAAAGTTGAACAAATAATAAAAAGTTGAACAAATAATAAAAAGTTTAACAAATAATAAAAAGTTTTAAAAAATGATAAAAAGTTGAATAAATGATAAAAAGTTGAACAAATGATAAAAAGTTGAACAAATGATAAAAAGTTGAACAAATAATAAAAAGTTGAACAAATAATAAAAAGTTGAACAAATGATAAAAAGTTGAACAAATGATAAAAAGTTGAACAAATGATAAAAAGTTGAACAAATGATAAAAAGTTGAACAAATGATAAAAAGTTGAACAAATGATAAAAAGTTGCACAAATGATAAAAAGTTGAACAAATAATAAAAAGTTGAACAAATAATAAAAAGTTGAACAAATGATAAAAAGTTGAACAAATGATAAAAAGTTGAACAAATGATAAAAAGTTGAACAAATGATAAAAAGTTGAACAAATGATAAAAAGTTGAACAAATGATAAAAAGTTGCACAAATGATAAAAAGTTGAACAAATAATAAAAAGTTGAACAAATAATAAAAAGTTGAACAAATAATAAAAAGTTGAACAAATGATAAAAAGTTTTTAAAAATGATAAAAAGTTGAACAAATGATAAAAAGTTGAACAAATAATAAAAAGTTGCACAAATGATAAAAAGTTGAACAAATGATAAAAAAGTTGAACAAATAATAAAAAGTTGAACAAATAATAAAAAGTTGAATAAATATTAAAAAGTTGAACAAATATTAAAAAGTTTAACAAATAATAAAAAGTTGAACAAATGATAAAAAGTTGAACAAATAATAAAAAGTTGAACAAATAATAAAAAGTTTAACAAATAAAAAAAAATTTTAAAAAATGATAAAAAGTTGAATAAATGATAAAAAGTTGAACAAATGATAAAAAGTTGAACAAATGATAAAAAGTTGAATAAATGATAAAAAGTTGAACAAATAATAAAAAGTTGAACAAATAATAAAAAGTTGAATAAATGATAAAAAGTTGTACAAATAATAAAAAGTTGAACAAATAATAAAAAGTTGAACAAATGATAAAAAGTTGAACAAATAATAAAAAGTTGAATAAATGATAAAAAGTTGAACAAATGATAAAAAGTTGAACAAATGATAAAAAGTTGCACAAATGATAAAAAGTTGAACAAATAATAAAAAGTTGAACAAATAATAAAAAGTTGAACAAATAATAAAAAGTTGAACAAATGATAAAAAGTTTTTAAAAATGATAAAAAGTTGAACAAATGATAAAAAGTTGAACAAATAATAAAAAGTTGCACAAATGATAAAAAGTTGAACAAATGATAAAAAAGTTGAACAAATAATAAAAAGTTGAACAAATAATAAAAAGTTGAATAAATATTAAAAAGTTGAACAAATATTAAAAAGTTTAACAAATAATAAAAAGTTGAACAAATGATAAAAAGTTGAACAAATAATAAAAAGTTGAACAAATAATAAAAAGTTTTAAAAAATGATAAAAAGTTGAACAAATGATAAAAAGTTGAACAAAGGATAAAAAGTTGAACAGATAATAAAAAGTTGAAAAAATGATAAAAAGTTGAACAAATGATAAAAAGTTGAATAAATAATAAAAAGTTGAACAAATAATAAAAAGTTGAATAAATGATAAAAAGTTGAACAAATGATAAAAAGTTGAACAAATGATAAAAAGTTGAATAAATAATAAAAAGTTGAACAAATAATAAAAAGTTGAACAATGTTAAAAAATTGAACAAATGATAAAAAGTTGAACAGATAATAAAAAGTTGAACAAATGATAAAAAGTTGAATAAATAATAAAAAGTTGAACAAATAATAAAAAGTTGAACAAATAATAAAAAGTTGAACAAATGATAAAAAGTTGAACAAAGGATAAAAAGTTGAACAAATAATAAAAAGTTGAACAAATGATAAAAAGTTGAACAAATGATAAATTTAGTTTAAATTAAGCAGGTATGAATTTTAAGTCAACGCATATATCAACAAATCATTATGATGAGGTTCTGTGTGTACAACAGCCCTAAAAATAACTGAATTATTTAATATTTACACTTATCTATAAATTTTACTATTTTCTATTATGTAAAAAATCATTTGTGTATTTACATTCTTATTTTTTCTGTAATAAGTAAATTTGGTGACCTTAGTCAAGGGTGATGCGAAGGTGCCCTTTTCAATAACTATTATACCAATGTGTAAGGGTGGGCGCTACTCCCAGCCCTGGATTGCTCCACTTTACCCTTGATTCATACCTTATAATCCTGAGTGTTAAGCAAGGCGACATCAAGTACCAATTTTTGAGTCTTTTGATATGACTCGACCTGAGATGGAAACCTAGAGTCCCGGACCATTGGCGAACACGATACCCTACACCAATCTTTAATTAAAAGAAAAAACACCTTATGAATTTGTATGTTTATTTTTCATCTGTGATGTGCCAAATCAGTTACATAATAAAAATATTTCAAGGCATATTCACAGTATCCATGATATTGAAGATAAAGCAACCAGTCAGATAAAATTTAGTTTAATTGAAAAATATATTTACAGAGGAGCATGTTAAATCATATCATTTAACAAAATATCAATTTCTTATCTGTAATCATTTATATTTCCTTGCTCAGTCATAAAAATATTTTCTCTCTAATTTACTTATATTTTGTTTTCAGATTCTGGAAGAAAACCTTTTAATTTGAATACAGAATTATACAGGGTGTTTTAGAAACATCGATATCAATTAGTGATCTAATAATTTGACCAATTCTTGTTCCAATTATCTCAAATTTTAAAAACAACTTAAAATTCTATATTTAATGTTTAAATACTTTTTCTTTTCCAGTGAATGGAATTTCTATAACAAGACCAAAAAAGAATCAAAACATTAAACATAGAATTTTATGTTGTTTTACAAATGCAGTTAAAATTTAAGATCATTTAAAGCAGAATTAATGAAGTTATTAGATTTTAAAATAGTATGAATTTTTCTGAAACACTCTGTACAAACAGAAATTATTGTGCCCTCTAATCCTAACACTGTCAGATGAAGAATGAGTCACTTTCAGCTGAGGTGAAGAGTGAAAAATGATAAGATACAAGCAAATATAGAGACTGATACAATGGCAGTGTTTAAATAAGGGCATGTACCAAGACACTCTTCGTTTTTAATGAATTAGATAAATTCAAAACAGTCACACAGAGTGAGTGTTACAATTCACTAACGAAAAATATGTCTGTATCAAAGCTGGCCAACCATTACAGTCCATTTTTAGAGGGATGGGGTGGAGAGAATAAAGTTTTGTCCTTGTACCTTTTCTCAGTAAAATACTAGTAACAAATTACATAAGAACCAGTATTCACTAGTTCATAATTGCTTGACTGATTGATTTACTTTAAACAACGTATCAACCTGTCTAGGGTTATTTTATGTCTAGAAGTTAGGGAATCACGTTCACTGTACGTTAATTTTTACATTTTTGTGTTGTTAGTTCTTCAGAGTTTTATTTTATTTTGGGGGGGGGGCTGGTTTTATGGTATATCAAACATTGTTGGTTACTGAATGCTAAATCCGGTTTATACATATATATTAAATAGATAAGATTTGTTAACTGTTGTATTGTTAAGGCGAATGATACACAGAGAAAAACGAGCGCTTAATATATTTATTCAGCCCCAGTATCGGGGTACATAAAAAAAGATGCAGTACAATAAGTTACAAACAATTAACAAGAGACCTTAGAAGAAATAGAAGAGGGTCAAAATGTTGTATAGCCAAACGAAGTAAGATGTCTGAATATTAATCAACTTAATATCAGCTTATTATTCAGTTAATTTATCGCGCGCCCCACCAAAAAAGGGGGGCCTCAGGTGTTAAGCGATAAACCTAGCCCCTCCAAGGAGGGTTAGATCCTGGAGGACAGCCCACTGAGGCTTGAGGAATAAATCAGTCGAGGAGTAAGTCACTCTCGGCCGCATGACGCGAATTCTAGGCCTCCTCGGCATCCGGACCAGGCAGCCTCGAACAGCTTTTTAATCAAGTTATTTGTCACGCGCCCGACCAAACGGACGAGTACGGCACTAGGCCTTTTTAAGGTGAGTCCGGGCGCAGAAAAATGCCTCAGGTCTCGTCGGCATTCCCCTAAAAAGGAGCACCTCAGGTGTTAGGCGATAAACCTAGCCCCTCTGAGGAGGGTTAGAGCCAGGGGGACGGCCCCCTGAGGCTCGAAGAATGTCAGTCTTGGCCGCGTGACGCGAATGTTAGGCCTCCCCGGCACCCTCACCAGGCAGCCTCGGCTGACTATCGTCTCCAGAGACGTGACACACCCAACGAGATCCGTGCCGCTGATACCACGTCCGGCCGAAGTGCACCCCATCTACCGGATCCATTGTATTAAATCAACTATTGAAGTCCTTAATCGTCGGCTATTTATGGCTATGAGCCAGTCTATCTGGTAGAATGCTGAAGGGGTAGACTGCTCTACAACATCAACACATTTTGCAGATAATATTTTTAAACGAGCTAGAGTTCATTTTTGCACCCATTCAAATGGTTTCAAGTATTGCTATATAATAGTCACAATTTAACATCAGTCATTTGTTTGCACACAGTTAAATGATCAAATAGTTCAATTTCAAACAATTCAATTTAGCATACGTCATTTATTTACTCTCGGTTTAAATGCCAAACAGTTCTAGTTAACCTATAGATATGACCCTATCAGGTGTTACCACTCCCGGTTAGAGTGGACTTGGGAGCGTTGGCAATGAAGGGGTACTTCGCATTCCCCAAAACTCCAGCATTACTGGAGCTTCACCATAAGATTGTTTAGAGTCATGTTCAGGACACTTGTTGGAGGCCGGGACTTACCTTTCTGCAGAGACGCTGACGCCATATCCTACAGCCCTAGCCGACTGTTGTTTTTATACATGTATTCCTATTTAATACAAATAATTTACACACAGTTGTATGGTTTAAAGTATTCCTATCTGATATTGATTTATACACAATTACATGCTTTCAAGTAACTATTTCTGTTTGGCAATAAACAATTATTTTCACACTGTTGTCCTAGTGGGTAAAGTGTTCACCAATGGTCAGGGAGACTTTTAAAATGGTACTTGATACTTCCTTGCTTAACACTCAGCATTATAAGGTACGTATCAAGGGTAAAGTGGAGCTATCCAGAGAAAGGAGAAGCGCCCTCCCCTGCACCTCGGTGTAGTAGCTATTGAAAAGGGAGCGTTTGGGTCGCCAACTTTACTTATATAGTTTTAAGTAAGTAACGAAAAATAATAATCCTTAGTAAGCCATTACAATTTCGAGTAAGTATTCTTAATACAAATAATTTACAGTTCAAGTATTTATATTTAATAATCTGTTTGATTCATAGATGGGCCCCTTATCAGTTCTTACTACTCCAGGTCAGAGCGGACTTGGAAGTTATGTCAATGAAGAGGTACTCCACACTTCCCAATTCTCAAGAAATAGAACCCCCCAGATGCAGTTTTGTGTCATACCCAAGATATCTCCGTTTTTTAGAGGCTCTTACCTTCTTGCAGAAGATACAGTCAGTGTATTCTAAATCCTGCTAACAAGACGATTTGTTGAGTCCACATTTACAGGAGTACATGAACAGAAAGTTTCTTCAGTTTTTCTATAACTTTTCTCCCTTTGAGCTTTCCTATCACATGTGAGTTTATCAAAAGATAATTCTAAGTTTCCTCCATTACCGTGTGGAGAATTTCTCTTTTATAGTCAAATGGAGTTGACAGGATACCCCAGTTTAATATTTGGTCTGTTTTTTAGCATATGCTTTCTTCTGAAAAATATTTAGCACTACTGCTTTTTCCAGCATTCCCAGGCACATTTTGTACTTAAATTTATCGGTACTCAGTACTTTACTGTATGTCAGCATAACTGGATCCAAGTACCCTAGGAAGTCAGCTTCCTGTTTAGCCATCACTTGTCATTTGTATTTCTACTGAAACAAAGCTCCAACTGACCGTATTTGCCTAATTTAGTAAAAATTCCCACTTCAACACATGGCGTTTCCGGTTCTGTCTGGCTGCCCCTCTTTTCAGCTACGTCTCACTTCCGATCTCTCTCTGCTTTTTAACCTGTTTTTAATTTTCTCCCGGGCTCTAAAAGCCCACTTTCTTAATCCCAAATACCATCCATTCTCAACTGTGGCATGATACCGCTATGTTTGACTGGTACCACTATAAACTCTTAGCTATGCGTGTGTCACAGCAATGATATAATCTAAACTAATGCGGTAGGTTGTGGTTGAAATAATATAAAACAAGTGTTATAGCAAATGAAATAAGATTTATCAACAGTTCGGAAGTTGTTACTATTTTAATCGAAATGTTACGAGAGTAACGTGAATATTGTAGCGAATTATGCGTAACGAAAATATTGTAGCGAAATGAAGCTCAATGTTGTTGCAGAGGAGTTTTCCGGGTGCTGTGATACAAGGGTTAAAATGCTGAAATTAATTATAAATAAAACAAGTAAACTTCAAAACAAATAACAGGAGTTTGAGTTGAAACAGACATTGTATACATAGTATTTTGGGCAATGATTTATGAAGAATATTCTATATGAGTATAAATTTTTATATTCGTACAGTGTACGAAACTATTTTAGTTAGTTCTAAAATTCTTTAGATGGTGTAGAGAAGAGGAAAATCTCGTATTTTGTTTTGGCACGCAATTTAATTCAACACTGAATTTCACCCAATCAGGATGACTTTTCCTATTCAGCCCGGACCTTCATTTCCGGCTCGCAAAACGGGTGAGCAGCCAAAACCACTCTCTTCGGCTTGAGACGGCGACCAGAACAGACGTGCCTCTGGTCGTCCCTGCTTAGCGATGCTTTTTAGCTAGACAAGCCACCCAGTGTGGACATCTCACTGTGGCTTTAACACTAGCAGCAGCAACATGGACACTCAACGAGGGAACCATCTAATTTATGGATTCTTTACGAGGAATCCCAGTTGAACATAAATTAGAAACATTCAGCATGCCTTCCACAGGCACCACTTCATGTCACCCCAAAAATTGGCTATGTCGATCCGAGCGTAACCCCGCTCTCGACACACTAGCTACCATTTCACCACTGGCCACATTAATGGAGATACGCATACTCTCCTCCAAATACCAGATACAAAACTACACGGTGACTTTAAACACATCCGTCACACGTCCAACAACACGCTGCCATCTCAACATCCCGCTAAACCATTTCGTCTCAAACATCCAACAAGCCTAAACACCACGAGTCTTGCTGCACCAAGAACAAACCATATTCAAAGCTGCAAATAAAAACCTTCGTTGTTGTGTGTTAAAGCAAAGTTTCGTAATTCATTTGTGTTGCCTAAAAACAATAGTGTTATCCTCAAAACGCTATAAGGTATAGGACTTTACACTCCTATAAATTATTTTGGGCGGTATGCCACTTGTTCCCACAAAGATGGCGGACGCTCAATATTCAATCTCGGGAAACCATTGGCCAGGAGGACCACGTGATATGCTCAAAACTACGTCGGCGCGCGTCAATTCAAGTCCTGCGTTTTGAGCCACCTACAAGACGCATATTTTCTATAAATACGTCGTCTTCAAACACCCTTGTCCTCTTTTACGAAATTTCTTCGCAGCGGCAACACACTCCCTCCAGCGTGAATCAACAGGAGGGCGAAGCAACAACATGCATGGGCCTCGCAGTCATTCATATACAAGGACTATGAGACGCTTTCCCCTCTCTGAGAAACTGCCGGTTTCTAATCATAAAAAAAGGACATGTAATTCTTTTATAGCGTAGTTGTGTTACACACACACACACACACACACATACACGAGCTCACACATATACACACACTATTATTTTGTTAGCAGATTTAGTAATTTTTTTTTATGTATCAAGTAAGTTTTATTGTTGTAGAATATAAATTTGTTTTGTTCGTTCGCCTTGTTTTATATGTTCATTTTGTCCGCGCCGTTTTACAACTTTTATTTGTTTCATATCTTCACTCATTTATTTCATTGGCTTCCTTCATTTACTACTTTATCCATGTGTCAATATATTATGCCTATATTATATGCCTATTCAACCTTTAAACTAAACACTCTATATCAAACCTCAACATTAAACCTGCAGGGAAACGCTTAATACTAAATATTAAAATTCAACATCAAAATAGTAGGGGAAGCATAAATATCAAAACTAAACAGTAAATAGTCAGGAACCAATAAATTAACCATTAAATTCACTCATTCACCTACCGAGGAATCTTCTACAAGAATGGATTTAGCATTAGATAATCCACGAAGGTTTATACGCGATTAAACAAAGAAAGAAAACCTGAAACGTAAGAAGATAAAAATTATTAACAATTGTGAGGAAATTTAGGGGCTGATTACTTTTAGTCTGTGCTGCCCTCTGATGACTGTTGGGCTGCTGCTGTAGCGCTGGGTATTTTGGTATATTCATATTCAGTTACTTTCGGCAGTAAATTAAGGAAAAATTCTTTCTATAAACCATGACATGCGTGGGTCTTCTGTTTTTAGATTTGGTGACACGTGTTGTTTTTAGGGACCGTTACAGGACCCTTTAATTCGCTTTTCATCCTAGATTGAAAGTTAAAGCCAAAAAACTTAGGAGAAAGAAAAAAGGAAAAGAAAAAAACAAGAGAAGAGCAAAAGTGGAAATAAAATCCTTTGAATAGAAAAGCTATAATCATCTGATATGTGTTTCTTTCCTAACACTTGTCTAATTTTGAAATGTTAAAATACTTAAACACTTGCTACACATTATTTTTCCTTTAAAAACCCTATATGTACTCACATAAGCATATAGAACTGCGGTTTTCCAACTTTTCTTTTTTAGACTTTAGAAGTAATAAGAATATTTTAGCATACTTTAACAGAAACAAAAAATTATCAAAAAATATTTGTACACAGTGTATAATTAAAACCACAGTGTATAATTAATAATTGCTTTTTTATTCGATAAATTTAGGATAATTATCTCTCTGATAAAATAAAACGAGAATTTTTTCAAAATGTAGCTGTATCAGTGCTATTGCATGACTATACCACTTAGACTTTAACAAAACGCTTGGAGAAAATGCTAGGAATTACAAAACGATATTGCTTGCTGTTTTGAACAAATTCTAGACGCAGCACCCTACAAAACAGCAACTGTACGGCCATTTACCTCCCATCTCACATACAATCTGAATAAGATGAGAATGTCATGCTGGATACAACTGGTGAAGTAAGGACGAGCTTATTAGCGACATTCTCCAATGGACACCTACACATGGAGACAGCAATCTTGGCTGACTAGCAAAAACTAACATACATCAGATATGTGCAGATACTGGGTGTCATCTAGAGGACTTACCAAGTGTGATGTTCGATTGGGGCCGATGGCGGGAGTGATTCAAGAGAATCTGTGAAATGGGCTCGCCTTGATGTTGATGATTATAAGTATTTAGCAAAAAGGCACATTCATTCAAATTGTAATTCAAATACATTAAATATATCTTTTTTTTTTCAATTCAGTCATGAAAATTTTTTTAAAAGAGTGTTTAGTGTCGGGGTTATAATTTAGCTTTATTGAAAATAAAGATAAGGTCCCTATAAAATCCAAGTGAATGTCTCACGAATTATGAATGACAATGATCAGAGAAACTTTTTATAACTTTTTATTTGAGACTTTATGAAAATGTTGATCTGAATTTTCTATCCAATCTTATTATTCATTCATTAGTGTTATAATGTCATTCTGAATCTTCTTTATTTTTCTTCTTTTTCATTCTTCAATATTAGTTCCGTGATGAAAATGCCAGTGAAATTGGAACCACCAGCTAAAATCATTACCCCTTATGGAGGTCAACTTTTATGGGTTCTGCAAAGTGATGTTTTACTCTATGTACATTTGAAAGATAAAAACAAGATTCGTCACAAAAAACGATGGTCTCAGGCAAGTTTATTTGAAAATAACGTTCAAAAGAAAAGATTTATTAAAGAAAATCATTTTTTTTTTTACCTTTAACAGATCTGGGGATTTGAACACAAAGTATATTCTTTCTATCATGATAACTGATTTCTATTATTCCTGATGAAAGATGCTAATTTGGGTTTAAACTAATACATTCCAAATACTTGGGTGAGTTAAAAGCTTTGAAATATTTTGGTACGTGATAGTTTGCCGTGTACATATCACGTGACTTGAGCATTTCAATCCATGGTAAATAGCCGCTAGGATAAGTAATATCGAGGTAGTTGGTGTGGTGAGACATTGTGCATTGCTTCACCCGGTGATTTGAAAGCCGCATATATTAACATACAATGGAGGTGCCCGTGGTGTAATGGTTATCGTCGTAGGAAATGGACACGAAGACATGAGTTCAAATCCTAGTCGAGGCAAATTGCATTTCACATAGTACTAATACCCTTGGAAAAGGTATGAATCCAATTATTCTCATTCTAGCTATGGGTGAATAGTAGGGCAAACTGAATTTCTTCAGCATTTGTTAGATAATCAGTCTAGGAGAATGAAAACTCTGAATTCAAAAGTGTTAAACTCTGCCTTGTGTCACATCCTGCCCGTGCAGAGAGGCTGGTAAATACATATACGAACGTACATTATGGTCTACTTCGGGATCTTATACTTTACGAGTTTAAAGTGGGCCATCACGCCGTGGAAGCAACCAGAAACATTTGTTGAACGAAAGAGAATGTGTAGTTGACCACAGTACAGTAACCAGATGGTTTAAGAAATTTCACCTGAATTGCAATGACCTGGACAATCAGACAAGGTCAGATAGCCCTATAACCATGGAAGTGCCTGTGGTGTAATGGTTATCGTCGTAGGAATTGGACACAGCGACACGAGTTCAAATCCTGGACGAGACTGATTGCATTTCCCATAGCACTAATACCCTTGGGAAAGGTATGAATCCAATTATTCTCCTTCCAGATATGGGTAAATAGTAGGGCGGACTAGGTTCTACAGCCTTGGTGAGGCAACTAGTCTAGGAGAAGGAAAACTCTGAATTAAAACCTGTTAAACTCTGCTTAAAAATTGACATTGTGTCATATCCTGCCCGAGCGGAGGGGTTGGGTAAATATGATAACCATGGATTCCGAGGCGGTGCTTCAAGTCATTGAGGTAAATTCTGCGAGTAGCACTCAGAGAGTATCAGGCTAATTGGACATTTCACTGTCCAGAACAGTTCATCACTTTCATCACGTCAGCAAAAACATCCGAAGCTTCTTCACACAACTGAAATATTGCAAAATTTTGGATTCGCCATAGTGAGATTTAAACTTCCTAAGTTTCTTGAAATGAGAAAAAGCCAAAAAGGCATATTTATTGATAAGAGATAATGTTTACCGCATGAAATTTTATTGAGGAGCTATAGTATCGACGAGTATATTTGCCGCCATTTTGGGCAGTATAACCTCACGCTAACAGAAAATAAGTGAGAAATAACTCAAGGAAGACGGGAAATGTATGAGATATGTAAACGAAAAATGTTCTACTCGGTTGATGTCATCGCATTATGTAATTTAGTTGTTGCGTCTTCGTTGAGATTGCTGTAGCTGCTGCTGCTACTGCTTCTTTGTGACTGGTCGGGAAATCTTCGAAGTCGCTGCTGCGGGTTTTTAGTAACCGTTTGGCATGTCTCCGATGTCACTGCTGCTGCTACTTAGTGACCGTTTGCGAAAGCTGTTGCTGCCGCTTAGTCATCGTTTGACATCTCTTTGAAGTGGTTGCTACCAGGATCCATTGATTGTTGTTCAAATCAGACTTCTTATATTAAGTCTGACTGGTTCAGAAATTGACTTGTTTGAAAGTCATGTAACGGTCACTGACTGGTCAGAAAATATTTTATTACCTTTATATTTTTTATCTCGTTCGTGCCTGAAGTGGATGTGTGGAGATCGTTGAGATTTCGGCTTGTCTTTGCTGTACGGGCGATGGCTGTCGAAATGAACATTTCGGGGTTTTATTTAGATGAAATCTTTTACAAAAGCTGAAATTATAAATCCATGACTATAAATTGATTTTTATTTACAAGAACTGATTCTCTGATGTTTAATAAATTAGTAAAAATTAACTTTTTTTATTTGCTAAAAAAATTATAAGAAAAAAAACAAATATCTACGTTATTGAAGAAAACGAACAGTGAAAAATCTTAACCATCTTTTATTATTGTCACAAACTTTAAATTGAAGCTTCTATACGAAAAGGATTATTTTCTTTGACTATTGTTGTCAAAATTCCTTTAGTTGTAGTCAAAAAAGTCATAATTTTCCAAAAAAAAATTCTTAGAAATGACAAAAAATAGGAAAGTTCTAAAAATTTCTTGTTCTTGATTTTGTATCCCAATTTGCGATTAGTCATTTGTTAATGGCTAGTAAGCAATTGTCTAAGTTTGACAAATGTCAACTTGTGTCATACAATGATTGTGAACTGTCACTTTGCAATATTGCAAAGAATCGCCATCATTCAAGAGTTGATTTTTTTTTCAAAAATTATAAGAAAACTTAAATTCAATCGAAATTTTATGGTCAATATTTGTTAGGAAGGTTAAAAATCACAACCCTTTTAATGAAACTGAGTTATGTACCATATTGAATGATCGTTAACATCAATTATCACATGACCTTTTATCACATGACCACTCATTGAAAGCATGACCAGACGCTGTCAGGCAGTAATCAGCATTAATGGTTATCTCATCAAATATTATGCGGTCATTAATGGTGATAATTTGTCATAAACAATATCAAATATCATCAATTGTTATAATAAGAAATTTTTTGTTAGCTGTCTGCTTTTTTCTTTTTCTTTTTTCTTTTTGTCAATGCTATATACTTACTAGTTCATTATTGGAAATTCAGCTTAGGTTAATTCTCCATGAACCTTTGAAAACTAAGCACGTTTCAGACAAAATTGAAAATAACTAATTGTATTTACTTCTTTATCAGGTGATGTACATGTATTACTTACTTGGACACCGACTTACAAAGATGTGTGAAAATGATTTGATGGAGAAGATTAATGAAAACCAGGAAATGCCTCAAACTGATGTCTTTGAATTACTTAACGATGATGTAAACAAAACAGTGAGTATATATTCAATCACAAATTAAGATATTTCTATTTTTCTCTACTGCAAAGTTAAAGGAATAAGAAATCACAAAGCATACTTTAGAATTTAGAAAACAAGCAAGGTAACCTCATACTACCAAGGATCAGAACTACAAATTAGCTTTTACTATAAAATATATTTTTCTCATCTAGAACAAAATATCTGAAGATGTATATCCATTTTTTTCTGAGGGAAAAATTCCAAGATGCAACCGTGTCAGTATTATTGTATGGACTTGAACAAAACACCTGGAAAAAAGCTTGATGGGAGCTACAAAAGATGCTGCTTTGAACAAATCCTAAAAGTAGCACCCTAAAAACAACAGCTGTACGGCAACTTACCTCCCATCTCACAAACCATCCAAGTAAGGCAAACAAGACATGCTGAAAACTGTTAGTGAAGTAAGAAAGAACTTATATGCGACGTTCTCCCATGAACTCCTACACATGGACACACTCGTGTTGATCGACAAGTAAAAACTTATGTTAATCAGCTCTATGCGGATAATAGAGGACTTAGCAAGAGTGATGGCCGATAGGGACGGGTGACGAGAAAGAATCAAGGGAATCTGTGAGGTCAGTACGCTTTCTTGATAAGGATGATGATGTATCCGTAGGTATAATTCCAGGAATTAGTATTAATACCGCAAAAGCAACCAATATTTTTATATATTAATGAAACGATAGATCAAACCGGCTCATTAGCATAATGATGAGTTTGCCACTGCTCCGGGAGACCGGGGTTCAATCCTAGGTCGAGTCATACCATGGACACAAAAAATGGTACCTGGTGCCTCCTTGCTTAACACTCAACATCATTGGGTACAGATCAAGGATAACAGAAGCAATCTAGGGAAAAGAGTAGTGCCCTCTCCTACACTTTGCTGAAGTAGTTATTGAAAAAGAAGCCTTCGGGTCGTAGTATTGTTTTCTGACTTGGAAATTTTCAACTGTCTACTATATATGGTTAAATAAATTAAGGAATAAAGATTTAGTTTAGCAAATCAAAAATAAGTTATACTTACATTATGCTTACATTGTAAATCAAACCCACCTTTAAAATCTTAAAAAGTTTACGAATTTTGAAAAGACCAGGTCATATTAGTAAACGTAAAATATTTAGTGAATCTAGAACATTTAGTGACCTTTAAAAATTTAGTGACCTTTAAAGATTTAGTGACCATTAAACATTTAGTAGTATTACTTATCGAACATTACATTTAATGACCATTAAACATTTAGTAGTATTACTTATCGAACATTACATTTAATGACCATTAAACATTTAGTAGTATTACTTATCGAACATTACATTTAATGACCATTAAACATTTAGTAGTATTACTTATTGAACATTACATTTAATGACCATTAAACATTTAGTAGTATTACTTATCGAACATTACATTTAATGACCATTAAACATTTAGTAGTATTACTTATCGAACATTACATTTAATGACCATTAAACATTTAGTAGTATTACTTATCGAACATTACATTTAATGACCATTAAACATTTAGTAGTATTACTTATCGAACATTACATTTAATGACCATTAAACATTTAGTAGTATTACTTATCGAACATTACATTTAATGACCATTAAACATTTAGTAGTATTATCGAACATTACATTTAATAACCATTAAACATTTAGTAGTATTACTTATCGAACATTACATTTAATGACCATTAAACATTTAGTAGTATTAATTATCGAACATTACATTTAATGACCATTAAACATTTAGTAGTATTACTTATCGAACATTACATTTAATGACCATTAAACATTTAGTAGTATTACTTATCGAACATTACATTTAATGACCATTAAACATTTAGTAGTATTACTTATCGAACATTACATTTAATGACCATTAAACATTTAGTAGTATTACTTATTGAACATTACATTTAATGACCATTAAACATTTAGTAGTATTACTTATCGAACATTACATTTAATGACCATTAAACATTTAGTAAACCATAAAATATTTAGAGATCATAACTCCTCTATACTTCAGGTGTATAATGACAGATAAAAAAAAATTAGGGGAATTATATTAACTAGCGTTACTTATCAATTATAACATACATTTTTAAAGATAATTACTGATGTTAATTGGCTGGATAGTTTGACCAATTCAGATCAAACAAAAATGTAAATATGAATCTTTTAAAGTTGTTCTTTACAAAACTCATTTTTATATTTTCAAATTAATATTAGATTATTTTTTAAGAAATGGTTTTGAACTCAATCATAATCTTCTATGTCTAATGAGGTACTATAAGACTTGATTTTTGTTCCAAAGTTGTCAGAAGCTACAAGCGTCATTCGATAAATATGGGTAATTCGTTTGACTGAGGAAGTAACAATTATATATACGAGGGTCATTCGATAAATAAGGGAAAAATATCTTTTGAAAAAAAAGCAGAATTTCTTCGTTTTTAATACATAATTTTTCCCTATAAACTTTTAAAAGAGTGACTGTTGATCAAACGAGGCGTTCAAGTATAAAGATCTTATTTGAATAATAGTCAAACTTTAAAAATGATTTCCCGGGTTGAATCATTTCTATGCCCAGATAAACAAGGGGTGCCAAATATTTTGTTTCAACTTACCATAATACAGATGAAGACAACAGTCCGAAAAATCACAAACAAAATAAAACAGATATGAAGGCATCATATGAACTTTTCAGTCTATTTCATTGGCGATATCTAGAGTTCTCTTTTTAATCCTAACAATATCAGATTTATATTTCTTTCTTTCTTTCTTTCTTTCTTTCTTCATACCCTTCTCATATTTCCCACGAAACTCCTTCATACCAACAGCTATGGAGTGAATAGCACCACTACTGTTCTTCTACAAAGACGGCTTTGGCATTAAATAACCCATGAAGGTTGATATGCCATTAAACAAAGAACCCAGACCAAACTAAACCAAACTAATTCCTTAAGATCTTAGCCACTTTTGGTCACTGAATTTTCTGTTGTGTTTAATAATATCTCCGAACCAAATATGGCTATTTTACAACTTTGTCAGAGAAATATTTTAATTCACTAACCAAGATAAAATAGAATGCTTGAAGCATTTTTGAGATTTTAAGCTTTGACCTACTTATGAAAAAAGTACTTTTCTTCTGCATAGTTTTACCAAAATAAAATTTTTAGGCAATGCAGATGACCTGCATTTTGCTATGTTATCAACTATAACTTAACATGCTAAAGATTTTTTTTTAAATTGAAGACTTGTAATATTTAATCCCACCAATTCAGTCGTGTTTAAATTCAAAGTTTGAATCTCAATGAGGGTGAGTCCATGTATCGTAGTGGCAAATGAACTGGACGGCAACATCGTCGTAAACGAGTTACATCTCTGGTGCGCGCTATTACGTTAATTAACACGTTATTGGTTTAATAGAACTACTACCGTCCTACAAGGATAAATTTTGCACTAAATAACTCACAAAGGTTTATATATCATTAAACAAATAATCAAACCAATTTCAATGAGGTTTTGCACTGATCTTTTATTGTTTAGATTTTTTTTCTTTTTATTATCTGGATAGTTGGATCAAATTTATTGTACGTGGATGTTAAAATTGCAAGTATATATTTTCCTGTATATTACTAAAATATGGCATATCTTTCACCAACTGCTTTGGACATGTATCATATCTTGGGGAGGAATAGGCAGCCAGGTCCTATCTCTCTCTAAGTCTACAGATAGTTTGAATTTAGAGTTTTCAGCCGCCTAGATCGATTGCCACACTAAGTTTAAAAAACCAAGTTTGCTCAACCATTTGACAATAGCTAGAGGAAGAATACTTGGATTCATACTTTTCCCAAGAGTATCAGCGTTGTAAACAGCCCCATTGAGGTTTGAACGTGGATCAACAAGTCCGTTTCCTAGGATGATAACCGTTATGCCACGAGTGCCTCCTCGTCATAGCAAAAACTCAAAAAATGTTACTTAATACCGCATTGCTTAATACTCAGCATCATAAGGTACGGATCAAGAGTAAATTAGAGCAATCAAGGGAAAAGAGTAGCGCTCTACCCTACATCTCAGTGTAGTAGTTAATGAAAATTTTGGGTCGCCCTCGACTATGATCGCAAACTTTACTTATTACCTTAGAAATTGGCAATAGGAAGGACTGTTTACCAATAGGAAACACCTTTTTGAAGGAAATCAATAGTGATGAGTCCTTTCATGTCACAGATGCCTGACAGCATGACTTCCTTTGCAAACTGCTGTGTTTAGACCATATTCTTTACCGCAGTCAGTATATTTCCACTCCATGGACTATTTTTTCAACTCGTCATGACAAACCCATCTTTAGCTCATTTGTAAACATTTTGGACTAAAACTTGCTTCTCCGTACACATCACATATTTTTCAATAAATTTTACATTGCACTTCTTTGCCAACAAAAACTTGCTTCTCCGTACACATTACATATTTTTCAATAAATTTTACATTGCACTTCTTTGCCAACAAAAACTTGCTTCTCCGTACACATTACATATTTTTCAATAAATTTTACATTGCACTTCTTTGCCAACAAAAACTTGCTTCTCCGTACACATCACATATTTTTCAATAAATTTTACATTGCACTTCTTTGCCAACAAAAACTTGCTTCTCCGTACACATCACATATTTTTCAATAAATTTTACATTGCACTTCTTTGCCAACAAAAACTTGCTTCTCCGTACACATTACATATTTTTCAATAAATTTTACATTGCACTTCTTTGCCAACAAAAACTTGCTTCTCCGTACACATCACATATTTTTCAATAAATTTTACATTGCACTTCTTTGCCAACAAAAACTTGCTTTTCCGTACACATCACATATTTTTCAATAAATTTTACATTGCACTTCTTTGCCAACAAAAACTTGCTTCTCCGTACACATCACATATTTTTCAATAAATTTTACATTGCACTTCTTTGCCAACAAAAACTTGCTTTTCCGTACACATCACATATTTTTCAATAAATTTTACATTGCACTTCTTTGCCAACAAAACTTGATGACAGACCTGCCAGGTTTACTCTGATTTGCCGGCATTTTGAATAGCCTTAAAACAAAGATTTTTGTGGGATTACAATAATTTTCGCAATAAACCAATTCATAACAAAATAGTGTTAACATTTATGGAAAAAAATCTGAAAAAAAAATTATTTTACTTTTTGGGGAAAAAATCCGCTTAATGGTATTAGAGATTCAGAGAACTCCGAGTTATCAGCACAACTTGATAATGATGATGATGATGATGATGATGATAATGATGACGATGATAACGATGTTGATGACGATGATGATGACGATGATGACAATATTGATATCGATGATAACGATGTTGATGACGATGATGATGACAATGATGACAATATTGATATCGATGATAACGATGTTGATGACGATGATGATGACGATGATGACAATATTGATATCGATGATAACGATGTTGATGACGATGATGATGACGATGATGACAATATTGATATCGATGATAACGATGTTGATGACGATGATGATGACGATGATGACAATATTGATATCGATGATAACGATGTTGATGACGATGATGATGACGATGATGACAATATTGATATCGATGATAACGATGTTGATGACGATGATGATGACGATGATGACAATATTGATATCGATGATAACGATGTTGATGACGATGATGATGACGATGATGACAATATTGATGACGATGATAACGATGTTGATGACGATGATGATGACGATGATGACAATATTGATGACGATGATAACGATGTTGATGACGATGATGATGACAATGATGACAATATTGATATCGATGATAACGATGTTGATGACGATGATGATGACGATGATGACAATATTGATATCGATGATAACGATGTTGATGACGATGATGATGACGATGATGACAATATTGATATCGATGATAACGATGTTGATGACGATGATGATGACGATGATGACAATATTGATGACGATGATAACGATGTTGATGACGATGATGATGACGATGATGACAATATTGATGACGATGATAACGATGTTGATGACGATGATGATGACGATGATGACAATATTGATATCGATGATAACGATGTTGATGACGATGATGATGACGATGATGACAATATTGATATCGATGATAACAATGTTGATGACGATGATGATGACGATGATGACAATATTGATATCGATGATAACGATGTTGATGACGATGATGATGACGATGATGACAATATTGATATCGATGATAACGATGTTGATGACGATGATGATGACGATGATGACAATATTGATATCGATGATAACGATGTTGATGACGATGATGATGACGATGATGACAATATTGATATCGATGATAACGATGTTGATGACGATGATGATGACGATGATGACAATATTGATATCGATGATAACGATGTTGATGACGATGATGATGACGATAATGACAATATTGATGACGATGATAACGATGTTGATGACGATGATGATGACGATGATGACAATATTGATGACGATGATAACGATGTTGATGACGATGATGATGACAATGATGACAATATTGATATCGATGATAACGATGTTGATGACGATGATGATGACGATGATGACAATATTGATATCGATGATAACGATGTTGATGACGATGATGATGACGATGACAATATTGATATCGATGATAACGATGTTGATGACGATGATGATGACGATGATGACAATATTGATGACGATGATAACGATGTTGATGACGATGATGATGACGATGATGACAATATTGATGACGATGATAACGATGTTGATGACGATGATGATGACAATGATGACAATATTGATATCGATGATAACGATGTTGATGACGATGATGATGACGATGATGACAATATTGATATCGATGATAACGATGTTGATGACGATGATGATGACGATGATGACAATATTGATATCGATGATAACGATGTTGATGACGATGATGATGACGATGATGACAATATTGATGACGATGATAACGATGTTGATGACGATGATGATGACGATGATGACAATATTGATATCGATGATAACGATGTTGATGACGATGATGATGACGATGATGACAATATTGATATCGATGATAACGATGTTGATGACGATGATGATGACGATGATGACAATATTGATATCGATGATAACGATGTTGATGACGATGATGATGACGATGATGACAATATTGATATCGATGATAACGATGTTGATGACGATGATGATGACGATGATGACAATATTGATGACGATGATAACGATGTTGATGACGATGATGATGACGATGATGACAATATTGATGACGATGATAACGATGTTGATGACGATGATGATGACAATGATGACAATATTGATATCGATGATAACGATGTTGATGACGATGATGATGACGATGATGACAATATTGATATCGATGATAACGATGTTGATGACGATGATGATGACGATGATGACAATATCGATATCGATGATAACGATGTTGATGACGATGATGATGACGATGATGACAATATTGATATCGATGATAACGATGTTGATGACGATGATGATGACGATGATGACAATATTGATATCGATGATAACGATGTTGATGACGATGATGATGACGATGATGACAATATTGATGACGATGATAACGATGTTGATGACGATGATGATGACGATGATGACAATATTGATGACGATGATAACGATGTTGATGACGATGATGATGACAATGATGACAATATTGATATCGATGATAACGATGTTGATGACGATGATGATGACGATGATGACAATATTGATATCGATGATAACGATGTTGATGATAACGATGATAACGATGACGTTGATGACAATATTGATGACGATGATAACGATGTTGATGACGATGATGATGACAATGATGACAATATTGATATCGATGATAACAATGTTGATGACGATGATGACAATATTGATGACGATGATAACGATGTGTTGATGACGATGATGATGACGTTGATGACGATGTTGATGACGATGATAACGATGTTGATGACGATGATGATGACAATGATGGCAATGTTGATGACGATGATAACGATGTTGATGATGATGACGATGATCACAACGTTGATGGCGATGATAACGATGTTGATGACGATGATCACAATGTTGATGATGATGACGATATTGATGACTATGATGTTTATGACGATGATGACAAAGATGGCAATGATGACGAAGTTGAGGATGATGATGATTGAATTACTCTTATTGATAGACCCTCCTATTTCCAATGTCACTAACCGTTATAATAAGCGCGCTTCTTGAATTTCACGAAAATACTTAATAATTGGAATCTTCCTTACGAACTAACTACAAAAAATGTACCTTTCTTTTTTTTAACAGAAATATCTAAAAATCATTTATGCTGATTTAAGGTTTCCGTTTTATTTCAGGCTGAGAATACATTTTTGTTGGCATTGGATGGTGATGTTGATTTCAACCCTGACGCTGTTAAGCTTCTTATTGATTTAATGGTGAAGAACAATAAAGTCGGAGCTGCATGCGGTCGTATTCATCCAATTGGTTCAGGTTAGTAAAGATGATCAATATATTTTCATATGGATGGATTATCTACGGTAAAGTAGCTAACTGAGGGATTGTCATTTCATGGCTAATAAACTGGTATTATTTGTAAAAATTTTCATATTGATTCTCAAATGCGTTCCCATTGATTTGTAAAGATTTTATTCTCTCCAAAACCTGAAATTATGAATATAGAAAATTTCAACAAATCTAAACAATAGAATTATGCATTTTCTAGGATATTTACAAAACTTATGACAAATATTTCTAAAATAAAAGTTTTAAAAATAAGCAAAACAAGATCTTAATTAGGGCTTTGAAGTTTGGATCAATTTGAGTCCATTTTTTTTCAGGAATTTAATTCTGGATCATCAGTCAATTAAAAATGAAAATTTGATTTTGCTGCTGAAAATAAAACCACAGATATTTTATGCACATCATTGATTTCATTTGTTTATATCTTATTCTTCAATATATCTACTATGAAAAAAATGCCACATTTATTGGTATATTGATTTTTTTTCCTATAACACGTAAGGGAAATGAGCATCAATGTTAATTTTAGAGGTTTGGTTTGGTTTCTTTGTTTAATGGCATATCAACCTTTGTAGGTTATTTGATGCCAAAGCCATTCTCCTAGAAGAACAGTAGTGTTACTATTTAACCCATAGTTGGGAGGATAAGGGGGTTAACACCTTTCCCAAGGGTATTTGCCCGAAAGTGAACGTAATAACGCGATTGGAGTACGAACTCGCTTACAACGATTCCGCAGTCCATCGCTTTAACCATTACACCACGAGGACCCCCCCCCCGTTAATTTTAGAGAATTCATCTTTATTTATTCATCTATTTATCTACATGTCTATTTATTTGCAAATGTATAAAGGATGACTCAATGAGTCATTATATTATTATTATTATTATTATTATTATTATTATTTCACTGCGGGAGAGTTTTATACTGAAGGCTGAGAAATTCCCAGTTTATCACCTTTCTCACCAAGTCATTTGTCGCTTGAAATATCCATATAGTTGTTTTTCTTCCCATTTCTGTTTTCTAGCTTATGTTATTTTTTTGTTTGTCCTTATGTTGCTATTCCTATTACTTGCTGTCATAATTGGTCTTTGATCTTTTAGATATATTTCTCAAGTCTTTGAACTTATGTATCTCCGCGATCAATGCAAGCGAATCCTCTTTCTCTTTTTATTTACACATATAGTTTGTCTGTAAAGCCCTGTGCATAGTCCTCAATTTCCTTGTTCTTTAGTCCATGATCCCGAGTATCATACAAGGGAGACTACCTAGGTGTTTATTGCTTTGATGAGATTTCTGTTACCAAGCTTGGTTTCAGTAAGTTTGCAGGTTCTTTTCTTACCTTTTCTTTCATCTTTATTTGTTTAATGGTGTCAGCCTCTAATATTTCCTAATGCTTGTAATTTTTTTCTTTTTTTCCAAGTGTTCTGATGATTTCCTGATTTGGTAGTTTTGTTCCTTTCGTTTCTCTTCTCTTTTTTCATTATAAGCATGGTAATGAGTAGAGTGTTCGCCAATGGTCCTAGAGACCGGGGTTCAATCCCAGCTCGAGTCATACCAAATACTAAAAAAAATGGTACGTGATTCCTCCTTGCTTAACAGTCAATATTATAAGCTAAGGATCAAGGGTAAAGTGGAGCAATCAAAGGAATGGAGTAGCACTCTCCCCTACATCTCGGTGAAGTAACTATTGAAAAGGAAGCCTTCGGGTCACCTTCGACTAAGGTCGCCAACTTTTATATTTTTCAATGTCAAATTCCATTCCTTTATACCGGCTGTATATTCTTATAGTTTGTATTAAGATGATTTATTATTATTATTATTATTATTATTATTATTATTATTATTATTATTATTATTATTATTATTATTATTATTCCTTGCGAGTTTTTTCACACCAGAATTAGCTGATGGTTTTTCACTGGAATCTGAGTGACAGCAAGTCTCCTCATGTCTCCAGGACTCTTCCCAGTATTCTAGCCGATCTTGAAATTGTTGTGTTCTGTATAGACTTGATCCTTCCACTGATCTCCAATTCCTTCTGTCGTTTTCCCCAGCCTTTGGGAATTGTTCCTAGCGTGCTAACTTCTATTCGTATCACTGTTATTCTCATGATTCACTGTTTTTGTTGTTTTATTTTAGTTCTCAGGCAAGGTCTAACTATTTCTTTATAATTTCTCTTTCTTTTATTTTCAGCCTGTGATCTACTGAAACGGGAAAATTTACTAGATAGCAAGTTCTTTTTTTTTCTTGTTAATTAACACTTGGTCTAGTCTTCTGGCCGAAATTCGACAATCCATTTGTATCCCAGGGAATTTTATGCGCGTCATTCTCTAGAACGGATTCTGATCCGTGCATCTACCAATCGTTTATATGATTAAAATTTAATTTTTTGCATAATTCCCTGAAGATTGCCTTTCCCCCATTCACTTGCACCTAGTTTTGTACTCTTTCTCAGCTAGTTTGCTGCATTTGTTTATAATGTGCTTAATCGTTTCTACATAACTTACACTTGCTATTATTATTATTATTATTTACTCCTTTCGAGTTTTTCACACCAGCGTTAACTGATGGTCTTTTAGTGGAGTCTGAGAGACAGCAAATCTCTTCAGGTCTCTAGGACTTTTTTTTAATATTGTGGTCGATTTCAGCAATGCTGTTGTCTGGATGGTCTCGGGTCTTCCACAAATTTACAATTTCTACAGTCCTATCTCCAAGTTTTGGGATACCAACTATAATTGCTATTACAATCAGTTTTCTTAGTTCTCAGGCAAGGTCCAGGTATTTGTAAATATTTCGCTTTCTTTTATTTACACTCTGTGGTCTGC
This sequence comes from Sepioteuthis lessoniana, assembly GCA_963585895.1. Classification (NCBI taxonomy): domain Eukaryota; kingdom Metazoa; phylum Mollusca; class Cephalopoda; order Myopsida; family Loliginidae; genus Sepioteuthis; species Sepioteuthis lessoniana. The sequence goes on along the minus strand of OY757932.1, from coordinate 30,921,529 downwards.
CAGAACGTCAAAATCCATTAGACAGCAAATTCTCTCTCTCTCTCACTCTGTCTCTCTGTCTCTCTGTCTGTCTGTCTGTCTGTCTGTCTGTCTCTCTCTCTCTCTCTCTCATTTAAAAAAAAATTAACATTAGGTTTGGTCTTTTACTTGGGATTAGGGAATCAGTTTGTATCTCAAAATCCTAGAGAATTTTATGCATCTCATTCTCTAGAGCGGATTGTTGTTGGATATTGATTTGAAGACGTCTTTGACATCTGTCGATGCAGCGGACCCTAGCTGAACAAAAGTAACAGGAAATGCACCTGGTACCAAAAGTAAACAGGACGAAGGTTTTCTCGGTGGAAATGCCGCGTAAATTGCGTGTGTGGCACGCTAGGAAGAAGCGAAAGTTTACTGAAGATTTGTATCTCGGCCCTTGTATGTGCAGCTTAGTCGACTTCGACCCTCCCGTACTCTAACCATCGGAACATTTTGGGTTATAAAAGGAAAAGAAAAAAAGCAGATTAGATTTTTATACTTTAGTGTTTTCATCTTTCTCTGCTATGCAACATTATGGTTTGTGCATATATTATCTACTTGAATGATCAAATTTTAATCTCTTGCACAATTCCCAATTAAGATATGTTCATATATTAAAGATATTGTATTTCTATTTTCAGGACCTATAGTGTGGTTTCAGATCTTTGAATATGCTGTGGGTCACTGGCTACAAAAAGCCACTGAACACGTTCTTGGTTGTGTTCTTTGCAGTCCGGGTTGTTTTAGTTTATTTCGAGGATCTGCTCTCATGGATACAAATGTTATGCGCAAATATACATTTCTACCCACAGAGCCCAAACATTATCTCCAATATGATCAAGGTAAAATAAATTTGATAAATTCATATTAAATAAATAAAGCATACAAATATATACATTTTAGAAATTTTTTTTTATATATATTTTAAATATAAATATATAAAGCATATAATAAAATATACATCAATATTATAAATATTTTATATACATTTATATACATTTATTGTATAAGTATATAAAACGTATATATAAAATATGTATAAATATTATGTACATTTCATAAATAAATATAAAAAAACCCGTAATAAAATGTATATAGATATCATACATATTTTATATATAAAATATATGTGAATGTATATCTTTTATATACAAATCTATAAAGCACACAATGAAATATATAAAAATATTATAAACATATTGTATATAAATGTATAAAACATATATGTGAATGTATACACTTTCTACATAGATATATAAAACATATGAAAAACATGTAGATATCGTATACATTTTATATATAGAAATACAAAACATTTACTTAAATATACGTAAATATATACATCTTATATGCATTCTTTAGAATTAATATATAAAACACATAATTGAAAATACATTTCATTTATAAATATATAAAGCATAACATCAAAAATATATATATTTTATAAACAAATGTATAAAACATTTTGTTCGACATTGTTGAAATTAATGTGTTTTATTGCAAAATAGAGCTCAAATCAAGTTATTCCTTCTGCCATCGAAAATTAAATCTATCTATCTATCTATGTGTGTGTGTGCGTATGTGTGTGTGCGTGTGTGTGTGGGGGGTGGTTGATTAGATAAGACAGGCAGTTCGCTTCTGCCCATTTCATAATTGATTTGCTCAAGTGTCCGTATCAGTCGTTTGACCCCTGGATGGATGAATTCAAAACGTTGCCATATTTTTCAAGTACTTTTTATCCCAGCTGGAGCTATCTTTGGAGGAACGAACATTGAAATGACAAATCCAATTATTAGTCGTAAGTATTTATATAAAAAGTCGGAGGAAGAACAAGTGGGAGAAAAATTTACGAAAAAGAAGAACTTTACTGGAAAGTATTCTTCTTCTTACCTCCAGTAACGACTCATATGAAAACTTGAACGGATCAACTATAAAATAGGTAGAAGCGAAGTGTTTAAAAGAGAAAATGCTGCATATATATATATATATATATATATATATATATATATGTATGTATGTGTGTGCTTATTTTCTATCTTTGTTGGTCCAATGAAAGAAAATTAAATAGTATAAAATGAATCGGTCCACCAGGGAATTTGGTATTTTAGATTTTTATTTCTTTTATAACTTTGCTCTACACGTGTTTCAGACTTCATTAGCTTCCTGAAGACGACAATAAAGTCTGAAACACGAATAAAGCTAAGTTATAAAAAATTAAAATTTAAAATAGTAAATTTACTCTCAGACCTATCAATTTTATTATATATATATGTGTGTGTGTGTGTGTGTGTGTGTGTGCGTGTGTGTGCGCGCGCACGCGCACTACCGGTCAAAAGTAATTGGTTATACTCCAAAAAAATTATTTTTCATCATATAAGTGTTATTTTTTGTGAAACAATAATGTTTTAATTTATTATACTAAATACAAGTCTTCCTCAGTAACTTAGATATCTTATAACCAGATATCTTTTGGAAAGTTGATTTGAAGCCATCCTTCTACTTTAGAATTACAGTGGATTATACTGTTTGAAGACATCAGGAAATAGGATAAAACAAGACCAGAAGTAGGGCTGGTAGACCAAAAGCAACAAGAGTCGAGGACAATTTTATCAGAGTCACCAGCTTGCGTGAAAGAAAGCAGACTGCTCCAAACATCACTGCACAACTGAATCAATGTCATGAAAAAAATTTGTCAACATTCACTGTGAAGAGAAAATTCTGTGAAGCTGGCCTATATGGCAGAATTGCTGTCAAGAAACCCCGATTGAGGAAGCAAAACAATGTCAAAATCCTCCAGTGGGCCAAGGCGGAATAAAGTTCTTTGGACAGGCGAAGTTCGAAATCTTTGTGTCAAATAGGAGGATCTATATGCAGCGATGAGTTGGTGAAAGAGTTGCAAACCCCTGTATCACATCAACCGTAAAGCATAGAGGAGGCTCTGTTATGATGTGTGGGGGGATTTTCCCAATTGCAAAGTCGGAGATTTGCATCTGGTACAGACCGACTTCACAGCATACTGCAACATCACATGATTCCATCTGGAACACTGCTTGTGGGATCAAGGATTTGTACTCATGTAAGATAATGACCCAAAGTTACTTAAAAAGCAAACAGGAACCGCACGTTCTTTAAATGATGTTTTGGTTGGCACAATCTGCGGACTTAAATCGCATTGAACTGGTGTGGGATGAACTTGACCGAAAAGTCAGAGCTAAACAAACTACAAGTACAGATCGCCACTGGGAACTCTTGCAGGAAAGCTGGGCAGAACTATTTTAGGTCTACCTTTAGTTTTTGGTAGAATTAATGCCGAGAATCTGTGAAGCAGTGATAGCAGCTAAAAGGTTCATTTTGATGAATCAAAATTTCAAGAAGTTTTTTTTGTGTGTTTTTTTGGCTTAATTTGTATTTAATGTGGCTCAAGAAAACTTGTATTTAGTACAAACATTGTGATGCTTAGCTTGTTTCATTAAGAATAAAACTTTTCGGATAAGAAATTAAAATTTTCGAGAGTTGTTAAATATTTTTAACTAGTATATATATATATATATATACTATGATAGTGACAGAATGGTTGTGTAAATGCATAACATGATCCAACTATTCTCCCTCCAGCGATCGGTAAAATAGTAGGACTGACTGGGTTCTTTAGACTTTGTACGGCAACCAGTCTATGAGAAGGAAAGATCTGAAATTAAACTTATTAAAATCCGTATAAAAAATTGACCTTGTGTCGCATCCCACTCGTTCGGAGGGGGTTGGATAAATACATACATACCATGATGAAACCGCACTTTTTTTGTGCTTTTTTCTTGGAAAATTTCAAATATCTTATTTCCATGACTCGGATTATGTTTCTATGTCTTTTCTTTTTGTTTGTTCACAGGGGAGGATCGTTGGCTCTGCACCCTTCTACTGCAACAGGGCTACAGAGTTGATTATTGTGCAGCTGCAGATGCTTATACATATGCACCTGATACTTTTAATGAATTTTTTAACCAACGACGTAGATGGATGCCTTCCACCATAGCAAATATAATAGAGTTGCTTGCAAGTTACAAAACAACAGTTCAGAAAAATAACAACATCAGTGTACTGTATATTTTATATCAACTGGGTTTAATGCTATCAACAATGATAGGTAATTAATCTAACATTTATTAACCTCAGGGTACAGAAGAAAACAACCTTATAAAAGAAGTGTTCTTTTAACTGATAATTATAAGTACGCGGGTGAATCAAAAAGTAATGCCTTTTTTTAGTACAGGAATCATTATTGACATAGGAACATATGTCATACATCAAAATGAAACTGGTCCTCTGTGGATCTCATTCCTACTTCTCAATATAGACACCGTTCCTCTAAATAACAATTTTCCACTTTTAAATGAAAGCATGTATCCCTGCCTCGTAAAATTCTATTGACTGTTCTTTGAACTACTTTATCACAGCAGTTTTCACTTCCTCGTCATTGGCATAATGTTTGCCTCTTAAACCCTCTTTCATAGGGCTGAAGAGATGCTAGTCTGAAGGCACTAAATCTGGTGAGTATGGAGGACATGGAAAAGTTGTCCACCGAAATGAGGCGATTGTCTCCATTGTCCATAAACTTGTGTGTTGTCGAATATTGTCATGTAGATGGAGGACATTATCGATGGGCAATATCTCATCTACAGGAAGTGATATCACAATACACTTAGGTAAAGCATATATTGTTATTGACAGGTTGTCAACCATATTGAAATCTGATCACCCTGTTGCCTTGTCAGTACTACTGTATGGCTACCTGACTTAGATCTTAACAAAACGATTGGAAGAAAAGATCGGTGCGAACTACACGGTGCTATTTTGTACGGAAAACTGTTTTCAACAGCATCTTATCAAACAGCAACTGTACGGCTACTTATTTCTCTTCTCACAAACCATCCAAGTCAGACGAGCAAGATATGCTAGCCAATGCTGGTGAAATATGAACGAAGTCATGAGCTAAGTTTTCTTATGCATCCCTACTCATGGACATACCAGTGTTGACCGACCAGCAAAAACCTTACATTCATCAGCTCTGAGCAGACACGGGATGTAGTCTGGGGGACTTACCCAGAGCGATGCTCTATAGAGACAGATGGTGAGAGAGAGAGAGAGTCAAAGGAATCCGTGATGATGATGATGATGATGATGATAATGATCGTGACTATTCATATGAGACTTCTAGTGTTACATCAATAAATTTTCAGATTAAAGTCCTAGAAAAAGTATTAAGAAAAAGTATTTTTTGTGTGATTTACTCATTCACGCTGAAAAATTTTATATAAAAGGAAAAGATATATCATGAGTCAGAAGTAAAGATTGTTTCTTCTAGATATTGTGACTCATGTTTATGTTTTTAATGCTAACTTTCATTCGTTGAATTTATCTAAACTTTTTAGATAAAATTTAATAATTCTTATCATATCGAGTATCTGTACTATTTTCTTCATCTTTATTGTTATATTTACAACGTTTCGACCGATGCCTCCTTCGGACAAAACGTTCTGAATATGACAATAAAGATGAAGACAATAATCCGAATACTCTAAATGATGAAAATTGATTCATGAAATATTTTTATAACATTTATTGATTTTCTTCCTTTTTTTTTATATCTTGTTTAGGTCCGGCTACTGTAATGATGATGATTTCTGCTGCAATCATGGAAGTATTCAAGGAGGGAATTATACCTGCCTACCTCATAGTTTTAGCTCCAAATATCTTTTTTACCTTGTTGTGCTTTTATGCCTCTTCAAAAGTCCAGTTAAATGTTGCGAGTATGCTGACAGCTATATACGCTTTCATTATGATGGCCGTGTTAGTTAATATTGTGATTCAGGCTGTTCGAACTTCTTTATTCAATCCTGGTGTTGTTATTATTACAGCCATGATTATTTTGTTTGTTTTTACTGCTATGCTGCATCCTCAAGAAAAGATGTGTCTGCTGCCAGGAGTCCTCTACTTCCTCTGCATTCCTTCTGGTTATCTGCTGCTTGTCATCTACTCTCTGTGTAATATGCATGTTGTATCGTGGGGTACAAGAGAAGTAAAAGAAAAACTCACCAAAAAGCAACAGGAATTGGCTAAAAAAGAGGAGGAAATGAAAATTAAAAAGAAAAAAGATGTGTCATTTTTTTCTAAACTGTTTCAATTCCCAGCATTTGCAGAGTTTAGTGAAATGTTTAAAGCTTCCCAAATGAAAAAAGAAAATGAAGTGTTGAAGGCGCTTGCAACAATCAACAATAATATTTCGAAACTCTTATCAGAAAAACAAATCGAAGCTGAACAAATTTTAGTAAGTTCTACGAGCCAAAAAGAGGTAGACAACCCCGAAAAGAAAAATACCGTTGCGTTCGAAGATGATTATAATGATGATGTCGCAGAAAAAGATGTTCAAGCAGAACCTTTAATCCCAGCTTGGGCAAATGGCCTAGGAAAAGGAATCATTGTTGATTTAAATAATGAAGAAAAGAAATTCTGGATTGGTGTCATTAAAAAATATCTCTATCCATTGAATAGTAATAAAGAGGAAGAAAAAAAAGCTCAGGAAGATTTGATAGTTTTACGCACAAATATGTGTTTTGCAATGATTATGATCAATCTTTTGTGGATGGGAATTAATTTCATGTTCCAATTAAGTGAACCATCACAAATACAAATAGGTGGGGTAGACGTCGACTTATTCAGGTTTGTGTTTCTTTTATTCTTCACACTAATGTTTATAATACAGTTTTTTGGAATGTTGATGCATCGATGGGGAACTTTCTTGCACATTATTTCTTACACAACCATTCAAAATCCATTCCGAAAAAAACAACATCAAGACAAAACTCTCAACAAAGAATGCTGTAGAGAAATTATTCGGAAATTGCGATATGAACCTGTGCCAGATTATGACGAAAGAATTGAAATCAACAAATTCCAAAAAGAATTTGAAGAAAAAGTTGAAAGACACCTTCAAAAAACGGCCATAATACGGGATGATAGATATGTTGAGAGAAACATTCAACAGAAAAAGATCGGCTGTGTTCTGAGGAAATCACAGAAACATCAAAATACAAATATTGGCTTGACAATTTACAGAAAAGCTACAGGACCTGCTCGTAAATATGAATCAAGATATGACAGAAAAGAGCAGCCAGTCATTGTCGGCTCAAAAAGAAGAGAACAGCGTAAGAATTTACAATTGGTTTCAAGAAAGAATCTCAGAAACGACTTGAACCGACTCATACGACAAACTACAATACGTCAACCAGTAAGTAATAAAGCTGATTATTATTTACATGCAGTATATAAAAGTTATACGATGGTCATTCAATAAATAAGAGGATTTTTTTTATTGTGGAGGTATCGAAAAATTCCTCTTATTTATTGAATTAACCTCTAATTCAATAAATAAGAGGAATTTTTCGATAAAGCAAAATATTTTTTCAGATTATTTTCCGTAAATGTAAGCTCTACATTATTTTGAATTGGTTTATAGAAAAAATACTTTAATCTCATAAACCTATTTGTTTTGAGACTACTTAAAATGGCGGCAGATCAAACAGAGAACACATGGCTTGAACAGAGACCTGTCATCAAATCTTTAGCGGTAGAGAAGTAGAAATCATGTGAAATTTACAGGAAGATGAGTTGATTTCTGGTTTGGTTTCTTTGTTTAATGGCATATCAACCATCTTAGGTTATTCAATACCAAAGCTATCCTCGTTGAAGAACAACAGTGATACTATTTAACCAATAGCTGGGGGAGGTAAGGGAGTTCATACTTTTACCAAGGGTATTAGTCCGAAAGTGTACATAAGGGCACAACTGGAGTTTAATTCACTTACTTCGAGGCCGCAACTCAGCATTTTAGCGATTATGCTGCAGGGATTCTTCTTGTGTGATGTGTAGAGTGAAACACAGATTTGACACAATGAACCTGAGTCGAAAAGACAGTATATGGAAACACATTGACTCTCCGGCAAAGAAAAGATTCTGGCCTCAGCACTCAGTAAAGAAGGTCATGTTGACAGTGTTCTAGAAATGAAAGAACGGATTTCTGTTGATTTCCTTGAAAAAGGTACAATTGTAAGCAGTGCTTCCTAATGCCAACTTCATATGTGATATCTTGTTCATTAAATTATCCTCGTATATTGGGAATGATTGCATAAAATAAATTTATTGAACGATCCTTGTAGATTAAGAACGAATTTATTTTCTTTTTGAAGTTCCCACATACTATGCAGAAAAAGAAATTTTGAAATTATTTCAATTATTGAATTTAACGGCATGTCAACTCGCCTAGAGTTATTTTTTCGCATCCATTTACCAATCATTTTGCACGAAGAAGATGTAATAGAGGGTCAATTTTTAAACAGAATTTAACAGGTCCCATATTTGAGCTTCCCTTCTTTAAGACGGTCTGTCATACAAAGGCTAAAAGAGCACAGCCTGCTCAACTATTTATCCATAGCTGGAAGGGAAATTGTTGGATTTATGCCTCTCCTCCAAAGCAAAGCAAACATCTTTTTCCAGGAACTCGAGTTGTCGCGTCAATATCCAGCGACACCACTGACACTTCTATTTAATCAAGTCCATTGTTGTTCATATTTATATTTTATGTATATTTACTTTTAGTTGTGTTGTTTTTAGGGGGGGTGCACAAATATTTTCTGAAAAACTAGAATATTTTTCATCATTCCTCGTATTACTATTGTTTGCACACAGTTAAATGGTTCCAAATATTCTAACACGAATTGTTCTATTTCGTATTAATCATTTGCTTGCACTCACTTAAATGACGTCACATATTGTTTACGTAAAGAGTTTTATTTGTACACAATTAATGGTTTCAAGCATCACAAAGAACAATAACAATTCAATTTAAGCACGCAGTTAAAGAACTTCAAGTATTGCTAATCAACACTAATAATTTTATTCAATATTACCTATTCTTTAGCAGACTTAAAGTGTTCCAGGTATTGCTGTGTATCACTAACAATTCAATTTAACATCAGGTATTTGTTTACACGCAGTTAAATTGTCAAACAGTTCAGTTTTTAACAATTCGATTTAACATAAATCATTTGTTTGCACACAGTTTAAACGTCTAACAGTTCTATTTGACCCACAGATAGGACCCTATCAGATGCTACCCCTCTGAGTCAGAGTAGAACTGGTAATGAAGGAGTACTCCACATTCCCCAAAGCTCCAAGGCTAGAGCCTCACCATTAGATTGTTTAATGTCATATTTAGGCCATTCGTTACTTTTCTACAGAGATGTAGTCGGTGTATTCTTCTGTTTTTTATTGTATTATGATTAATCTTGGTTTAGTTTAGTTTTTTTGTTTAATGGCATATCAACCTTCGAGGCTTATTTTAAGGACAGTTGATGTACTATTTAACCCATTGACGAAGAGATAAGGAAGTTCATTCTTTCCCCAAGAGTATTAGTCCGAAAGTAAACATGATAGCGGGACTGAAGTTCAAATTCGCTTAGTACGATGTCGCAGTCCAGCACATTAGCCACTACACCTCGAGGACTCCCTCCACACACTCATCTTGGGTTCAGTTATGCTGTGATTCGAACGAGAAATGCTGGAAATAAACAATCCTATCAATTCCTTAAGACTATACTTGTTGTTTCAAAAATATTTGGGGATCTAGACAAAACATTTACTGTGCAAAATCTTTTTTTTTTCTAGATATAAACTGAGGTAAAAAAAAAAGTCTCTCTTAAAGCAAAAATGTGTGAAGCTTGCAGAGAGAACGGCATATGGAACATTGTATTTAATATGCGTTACTTCCACTAACACCAATAAAATGGCAATAACAGTCCAGATGTACTAGTAATTTTTTCTGATGTTGCCTGTTGACCTACTTAAAATCCTATTTCTCATCTCCCTCTTTGTGTGAATTATTTATTTTTGTAAATATTCATCAAATCAGATATAAATGTTTCATTCACGCTATTGCATTCACTTTCGGACTAATAGCCTAGGGGGAAGATATGAACTTCTTTACCCACCACCAGCAATGGCCCTTCTACAAGGACGGCCTTGGCTTTGAATAACTCGCGAAGGTGGAATAGGTTTCTTTATTAAATGACTTATCAACCTTCATGGGTTATTTAATGCCAAAGCTATACTTGCAGAACAGCCGTCATTCTATTTAACCCATGGGTGGGAGAATAAAGGGGTTCATACTTTCCCCAATAATATTAGTCCGAAGGTGAAAGTAATCGCGTTACTGGAGTTCGAATTCTCTTATTTCAAGACCAGCAGTTCAATACTGTAGCATCACGCTACGGGGACTCTTTCCGACGAATGTTAATATGCCATTGAACAAAGAAACTAAACCAGTTATACACATAATAAATAAAAAACATACACTGGTTTGGTTTGGTTTGGTTTGGTTTTATGGCATATCAAACATTGTAGGTTATGTTATATACAAGCGTGTGGTTGCAAGAAAAATAAGACTGACAAGAAGATTTAGTTTATTTCGTTTATTGAATAAATAGAATAAACAAGAGAATGGAATATCTGGCCGGTTGACGGGCGCTTATCTGATCGGCGGCAGGCGGTTGCTTTGATCTGGTCAAACAGTATTGTCGGGTGTCGCTCTCAGCGACGGACGAGGATACAACTGCTCCTGTGACCTGCGCTTGCCCGCTTTATATATTCCCGACTTCAGGCGCCGACTCCAGAAAACACTATTTGTGGGAAAAAAAATGATTGGTTGAAAAATAGACTTTTTTTTTATAACTGAGAATTTTCTGGGGATTTTGAATAGACTATGCGCGGAGCCTATGCGCAGAAGCCATGATTTTCTCAGTTGGAAACAGGACATTGTTGGGTCAACATCCAGTAGATGTTCTTTTCTTCAGCAATGTCAATGTCTGAGGTGTGTTTTTGTAATTAGATGTGTGAAGAGTTAAGTGGGTGAATCAGAAGAGATGTGATGTATATGCCAAATCCTTTTTTATGTATAAAAGCAGTTTTATTCAGTTTAACATAAATATGCAGTTTAAATGTCAAAACAGTTCTATTTCAAGCAATTCAGTTTAGTATAAATCTTTTTGGCCAATAGATAGGACTCTATCAGGTACTACCACTCCGGGCCAGATTAGACCTGGGAGCGATGGCAATGAAGGGGTAATCCGCATTCCCCAAAGCTGCAGCATTGCTAGAGCCTTACCAATAGGCTGTTTAGTGTTATATCCAGGAGTCTTACCCCTCTGGAGAGATGCAGTCGGTGTATTCTGCAGCCCTAGCCGACTGAGCCAAAAGCAACATAGAGAAACTTGCTATTTCTACATGGAAGAAGTATTAACATTTTTTTCCATTTATCCTTCTATTAAATTTTGTTCACGTAATGGAAATGCCAAATACTATAAATCCATTTGAGTTGACAAAATTTCATTAAAAAAAAAAAAAGAACAATTTGAAGTATTTCTTCTTGTTTATTCTTTTTTTTCTTTCTTTTTTTCATCTTCATTGTCCTTTGAGTAATCATTTCTAATTATCTTGACGGTAAATCTTTAAGTAGGTAAATTTTTAAGGAAGACGCTCGTGGCGTAACGGTTATTGACATAGGAAGTGGACTCGAGTTCAAATTCCGAACGAGGCTGTTTAGATTTCACATAGCACTAATACTTTTGGGAACGGTATGAATCCAACTAATCTTTCTAACAGTAGGGCAGACTAGCTTTTTAAACATGGTATGGCAACCGGTCTAAGAGAAAGGAAAGTCTGAATTCAAACAAGTTGTAAACCAAGAGAGAGATGGGCCCTGCCAGGCTATCCCTGCCCTAGAAACGCATACCCCCACGACCAAAACTAGGTAATAGGAACAGTAACCACGTGATGTAACAGTCATATGTTATTTGCAGATTTGAACAGAAAAAATATTAAAATGAAAATGGATTTAAAACATATCTTGACTTCAAAATTTTGTAATATATTTCTTTCAAATTAATAATTCAATAATTGATATTTAGTTCGATTTGAGAAAACTGAGATAGATAGATAGATAGATAGATGAAAGTGATCTTAGAGATACATCAATGCGTCCACTGAGAATCTATAACATAATTACTTTGTCTTGTGAGTCCCTGATTAATGTTATGGGAAAATGATTCAAATATTTATCAGATTACAAATAACTCCTGATTTACAACTTTAGTTTAAACAAGGCTCATTAACATTGGTGTGGTAATCGGTCTAGAAGAAGAAAAACTCCAAATTCAAACCATTTGTAGACCTGGAGAGGGATGTGCTCCACCAGGCTATTCGTACTCAAGACACGCTACATTAGCACTCCTACGATCAAATGACATTACTTGACCAGTGAGAATAAATAATAGAGCAGACTGGCTCTTTAACATTGGTATAGTAACCGGTCAAGAAGAAGGAAAACACTAAATTCAAACCTGTTGTTGATCTGAAAAAGGAAGGGATCCGCCTGGCTATTTGTTGTACTTGCCCTCCTCCATAAATACACGTCAACGAGAGCGTCAGACGGAGTTCAACAATCAGCGTGACACAATCACGTGTGATACCATTTGCGTAGTGGACAGATAGTCACTACCCTACTGGACTCTCAGCTTCCTATCAATTAACTACAGTTTAACCAGGTTCACTTGTATCTTGTTTCTGTTACTTGAATATATATGCCCTTCTATCATCAACCTTTTTTGTGTTTCCCGTGTCTTTCTTTTGTCAGCATCACAACTCTATTCTTACACAAGACACGCGACACGAGTAGCAACCCGACGACCAAACCAGGTTAAGAGATAAATCTCGTTATATGTCATGATTCAAACAACATAGTGAAACTTGCTAATTTTCGGTGGAAGAAGCATAAAAAAATCTCCCCATTCATCTTTGTTCTATGTAAATTTTGTTCCTCTATATGGGAATAGTAAATGCTATTGTGTCCTGACACTAAACTGCGTCTTTTTGTGCGGCTCCAGTTCAAGCGATTTGGGGTGTGAGAAGTATCTCTTCATTTTCATTACTCTCAGGTCCACTCTGACCCAGAGTGGTAGAACTTGTCAGGGTTTCATCCATTGGTCAAATAGACGTTTAAAAATTAATCGTATTCGATTGGACCGAGGACAAGAAAAAAAATCTCAAAAAACAACTACACAAAAAATATAAATATGAATATAAAATGAACGTGACTCCCTAACATCTTGACATAAAATAACTCTAGATTGGATAACATATCGGTAAAATCCAACGTGTTTCATAGGAGCCTTTGCTAAGATTTTCTTTAGGTAAGATAACGTTAAAAAGAGTTTTTCGTTTTATTACACAAGGCAAGAATGACAAGAATATATAGCAATCCAAAATGAGAAGAAGATTGATAAAGAGATTAGGAACCTCTTGCCTTTAACAAATAAAAGGACAGAAAAAAATCAGTAGGTTAGCAACTTGGTTGACGGAGATAGAATCCGGTTGTAAAAGTTTTCTCTGGTATTTCAATCATACATCTTAGATGCATCAGGGAGGTCTTCAGTGATGCGCTGTCTTCATTGCCGATTTCGGGTTATTTCTGCATCATATCAGCTCCGACAGTAACCCCGGCTTGACTCTGAAAGAGCCAAGCTGCCTCCGTGATCGCGACGTGCTACGCTCGTGCCTCTACCAAAGCAAAGAAAAAATAAATAAAAAGCCGGACTTCGGCCGTTCTTATAGACATCTGTCTTTTAGTAAACAGCCAATGAAAACAGGGCATTCCACACTCCTCTGCTATATAATACCATCTTTACCTCATCCGGTTTTGCCCGGCTACTTCCGGAATCGGTACCGAGGTAAGATGTTATTTTAATACTCGTCCGTGTCCATGATTTACACTTCACTAGACTTACACGAATCTCCCGCCAAATCTGTCCTATACTAATACTTCTAAACTAACATGAATTAATCCCCCGCTCAAAACTATTCAGTCAGTCTTTAACTTTTATACATCTGAATCAGAAACATAAATTTAAAATTATCACTTACAGACAGAGAGAGCCTCTTCTCTCTCCACCAAATCTCATATGAGAACCGAAGATGTCAGTTTCTCTGGATGGTTCTAGAGAGCTCTTTCTAAACTCTCATGGTCCAATTTCCATTTTTTGTCCACTCAGAACCCCCCTCTCTCTCTCTCTCTAAACCTTCGTTTATTTACTTATGACCACCTTCGGTAACATAGCAGTCCTTTTAGATTAACTCTTTGAACCCGAGCAACCAGTATTTGTGCCACTAACTAGAAATACATAAATCCGAAAGTACTCCACTTTTAAATCACTGTCACCAAGAAAATTTTATATTTTATACATAATTTTTTTCATTTTTTTAAAATATATTTTAAATTGTCTACACAATGTGGTAACCGGTTATTTAACAGCCTGTAAAGCAGTTAAGCAACAGATCACAACATTCTACATTTTCAGTTTTTTTATTCAAGCCAGGACCCCAGGATAAAAGGACTGCAGTCATGGGAGGCTCATGGTTTTATAGGGTAATAAAATATTCTACGAAAGTTCTGCTGATTGGACCCACTTCGGATAAGTGAAACCGTGGTGGGTGAGTCAGTGAATGTTAATGTCCTTGTGTAATTTTGTTCAGTCGGTTGGAGCTGTAGAATACACCGACTGTTGCTCTCCAGACGAGTCTCTGGATATAACACTGAGCAATCTGATGGTGAGGTTTCAGTAATACTGCAGCTTTGGGGAATGCGGAGTACCCCTTCATTGCCACCGCTCCCAGGTCCACTCTAGCCCGGAGTGGTAGCACATGATAGGGTCCTATCCATGGGTCAAATAGAACTAAACTGCGTTCTTATGCTAAGCTGAATTGCTTGAAATAGAACTGTTTTGACATTTGAATTGCGTACTTATGCTAAACTGAATTGTTTGAAATGGAACTGTTTTTGTATGCTAAACTGAATTGTTTGAAATAGAACTGTTTATATGTATAAAATGGATTTGGCATTAAATAACCTACAATGGTTGAAATATCATAAAACCAAAACAAACCAAACCTTCTGTAATTATATTTGTCGTATGAAATATGGATATTTTTATTCTATTATTTTTTATTGGCCCAGCGGTTAGAGTGTTCGCCAATGGCCCGGGAGACCTAGGTTCAATCCCAGGTCGAGTCATACCAAAGACTTTAAAAATGGAACTTGATACCACCTTGCTTAACACTCAGCATTATAAGGTACGGTTCAAGGGTAAAGTGGAGCAATCCAGGGAATGGAGTAGCGCCCTCCCCTACACCTTGGTGTAGTAGCTATCGAAAAGGGAGCCTTAGGGTCACCCTCGACTATGGTCGCTAACTTTACTTTACTATTTTTTATAAATTTATTTATTTCATTTTTAAACTGAAATGTATTTCAAAGTTTTTTAAGAGACAGATTACTTTACAATCTTTTTTTTTTTTTTACTAACATTTTATTACGTTGATATATTAAAGATTATTATTTTATTTTTAATATTCAGCCGGAAATTCTCAGAGATGTCAATGAAAATCAGTGGTAAGTAAAACAAACCATAATATTGTTATAGTCCCTCACCTAGGTGTGTCACCATATCTAAAAGTAGTAAAACGTTGTGCCCCCCTAGCGTAATGGTTAAATTACTAAGCTGCGGCCCGAAGTGAGTGAGTTCGAACTCCAATCATACTATTATATTCGCTTTCGAACAATTATCCAAGGGAGAAGTATGAATCCCTTTATTAACTTATGGGTTAAATAATATCACCGCAATTCTTCTGTACGATGACTTTGGGATTAGATAACCCAAGATAACTTCTATTATACAAAAAAAAATTTTATGCAACGAAACAAACAAAAATAATATGTCATAAATTAAATAAACTAAAATAGAAAAAGACCCTTGTGTGTCATAGCTTCCAGATATAAATTTTGCTGGTGAGGGCTGAATCTATTAACCAAGGGAGACAGTTATTGTTTCCCTACAACTATATCGTATCAACATCTTAAACAGCTTATTTTTTTATATACATTTTTGAAAATGTTCTTTTCTTTTGTATACATCTTGTATTGAGAAATCCTCACAAATAATGTGTCTTCATTGAAAATAATGTCGTAAAACAATTAATAAAATCCATAGATTTTCCCATAGATAAAAAAAGAATAATGAGAGAATTAAATGTTTGAGAAATTTAACAAAATATAATCAAGTAGTATTGTTAGAAATAATGATAATAAGCCAGTTCTTTTGTCGTGTAATAGTAGCAAACGTGGGTCAGCTGTCTATTTCCTGGGCTGTACTGTCATACATTATTCTTTCAAATATTTGACAGCTGACATGCAAGTTGCTGATTTCATCATCTCTTTGGGCTCATTTTGACCTCAATTTAAAACCAATGGATTTCAACAGTTTGTTCAGGCAAAATTCACTCTATCTATCTATCTATCTATCTATCTATCTATCTATCTATCTAAGAAAAGGGAAAGTTGACATTTAATTTTAATGGCCAGCGTTTTATTTTTATTTCCAGCTGTGTCTGATTTTGCCCTTTGCATTCAGAAAATTATTTATCCATTTATTTTTTGTGCGAAAATTTTAGGTTCTTTGGATAAATTAATAAGTGAAGGGGAAACTTCAAGCGATCGAAGAAGTAGCTAAAGAAACAACGAGTTTTTCAGCACCAGTTATTATGGATTAAATTTTGATTTATACTTGAAGACAATTGTCATACAACACTCGAGTTAAAAAACACAAAAAAACACCATTTTCTTTATTTTTAACATTAAAATTTTAAATATTTACTTCTTTATATAGTCATGATTTCATTAAAAACTATAAAAATATTCATTGTTACTGGGGAAACGATTAATGATTCATAGAAAATAAGAAAATGTATTATTAAAAAATGTTAAACATAAAAAACCGGATTCATTCATTTATGTACATACATACATACATACATACATATGTATATACACACATTTCTATATTCATATATATATATATATATATATATATATATATATATATGTGTGTGTGTGTGTGTGTGTGTGTGTGTGTGTGTGTATTATTCGGTCCAGTTAAACCGGAGTTGGGAGTAATTCCATCAGGACAAGAAAACTATTCAAAAGTGAACATTTAAATTTTTCTCAAAGTAACAGACATTACAGAGCAATAATTTCATTAAGAAAAAACACAAACCGGTCACATTAGAATTATAAATTTATTTCCATCCTGTTTCGTGTTTTTGATAAAATCAAAAAACACGAAAAAAAAATTAATAGGACTTTTTTTTTTATCCATAAGATCTGAAGAAGTCCTGTTAATTTTTTTTTTTTTTCGTGTTTTTTGGTCACTTTCACTTCTAAATCACCAGCTGAAAAGTTGAAATAATCTAATTTGGCATACTTAAAAAAAAAGACATTTTTAATAAGAACCTTAGTGAAATTTATCGGCTTGTTTCAAAGACCAATTGTAGTGTACAGGTGACTGAGTTAAAGAAAATTAACACACGCAACAGAACATGAGGAATTTTTTATTTCATAACTTGAGAAAGTGTAGATATGTCAACTCATATCGACATGGGGAAGGTGTACCTGAGATGACCGAAAACACACATACAAATAGAAAATTATAGAAAAGGTTTGAGAGCGGATTGTTAAACTATTTCTGCTATTTCTTTAAATGTGATAAACTTTGAATTTCGCTTTTGTTTTCTCTGTTTAAATAATATCTATAAAACAATTTATTGCAATTTATCCATGTAATACAATAAAATGGGAAAATGGGAATTCATTAAAGGGGAAAGCGGTAAACGTGGATTTACTAGAAGTAAAAACAGAATTTATTCTCCTACATTTTTTACTAATTCACATATCCCACTTATTATCATACACTCTGACTCGGAGTGGAAGCACCTGAAAAGGTCCTATCTATGTGTCAAATAGAACTGTTTGACAGTTAGACAAATGACTTCGGCTAAAATGAATTGTTTGAAATAGATCTTTTTGATCATTTACCTGTGTGTAAACAAGATGTTTGATTGAATTGTTAATGATACTTAGCAGTCCTAAGAAACATTTAACTTTGTTGACTTATGTTTACAAATAATATATATCTAATCTATATGGATAAAAAGGATTTGCATTAAATATTCAACAATGGTTGACATGCCATAAAAACAAACTAAACTGTATTATCATATGTGTATTGATTTTGATAAATAAATAAATAAATAAATAGAAGTAGCCAATTAGCTGCATTGCAGATTAGCATTATAACTAGGGGAAATTACGCCCCCACTTTCGGCTACCTTTTGGCCTACTTTGCCTCCCCTCTCAGGACGTAACGGTCCTTTTGAGTCCTTGAGTTTGAGATCTCTGTTCTAAATATAAGGGGAGCGAGCAAATAAAAAAGGCAGTGGAACACGTATTTGAAATAAATTAATTTAGGTAGGTAGACACACACACACACACACACACACACAGAGTAAGTTTTTGAAAAATTGATATAATTTTCTAATCAAATAGCTTGACTATTTCTCGTTCTAATAATCTCAACTTTTTACTGCATGAGTAGAAAGAAACCAAAAAATCTGCGGTTAAGTTCTTTTTTGTTTCTTTTCGTGTATAGAAATGGCATTCACAAGAAAAGGCGTTTAGACGTTCAACAGTCTTTAGTTGTTTCTCAAATGATAAACATTTTTTAAACACTATATATATATATATATATATATATATATATATATATATATATATATATATTGATGAGGTATATATATTTCTCTTGAATCCCAGCCCGATGACTATAGAGCTACACCCTGATTTTATTATACATAATCATAGAAGTGCCTATGATCAGTGTTATTATTAACTCCGTCATTTTGACCGGAACTATGGACGCATGCATCTTATCTTTTAAGTAACCGTATATACTCGAGTAATGAACGACTTGGTATAATGAACGACCCTTAATTTTTAGCTACAAAAAGTTGTTTTTATCATATATTGCGTGTACACTTGTGCTAATAATAATTAGCACAAGTGTTATAAATAGGAAACATCGTTAAATAAAAACTTTATATCATAACTAATAGCCCTTTTGTAGGTATAGGCTCTGCAGAGACACTTTAGATCGAAGTTGCAGTAAGGTTAGGTCTAGGAACAAAGAAAATTTGAATGTTTCAAAAACATATCTCGTGTAATGAACGACCCCTTGATCTTGAGGTGAAAAATTGGTCTTAAATAGTCAATCATTACACATGTATATACGGTATATACATATTTTTTAACAATTCGTGTTGTCTTCTGAACAACAGTAAAACACATTTAATATAGAAAGATGATGAAAATTGTGCGTTAAAAAGGTTTTAAGATTATTTATTTTATTTATTTTTTTATTTATTTTCAGAAAAGTCCTCAATCTTAAAGCCGGTGAAATGATAAACCTTTGAATAATCTGTGGTTTTGTGAAAACATTCAAAGTTTTATTTTATTTTATTTTATTAATCTTTTGCAGTTTTTCCTGTAATGTCAATGGTTTTAAAAAATAAGCTGTATTCTTGATAAATATCGTCTGAAATTTTGAGAAAAATAATTATTTTACTCATTGAATTATGCTGTCGGCACCACTTAATGGTAATAATGATGACAATACTGATGATTTGTTTATTCTAATAATTTTTTTAGCATTATTTCAGGAGAAAAATGATTAAGAAATATTTCTACAAACAACTTTCAAAATGTTAATGCTACGTTTTATTATTACGACGTGTAGAAATCTCTAAAAACCAATATGAAGGAAAATTCTTGACAGAACAATTAATTGAATGAACTTTCATTATTTTTATTTCGCAATTTAAAACTTTTTCACATATGTAGACAAAGTTACTAAAGTGTTTACTAACGACTTGTTATTTAAATAACGTTTTGAAATATCAAGCAAATCTGCAAAATATTACTTGAAAAATATCAGCAACTATTGTAACAATGACAAAACTGTCATAAACATCTATAAAGAAAAACGATATATATTTTAGAATTCAAAAAATTTTTGTGATTACTCATGGGATTTGGTTGTACAATAAAACGATTGTAATATTCAATTTTGGTTGTACGATTATAATTTTGGTTGTACAATAAAACGATTATAATATTTAATTTTGGTTGTACGATTATAATTTTGGTTATACAATAAAACAATTATAACATTCAATTTTGGTTGTACGATTATAATTTTGGTTGTACAATAAAACGATTATAATATTTAATTTTGGTTGTACAATAAAACGATTATAATATTTAATTATTGCATGTCTTATTTTTTAACCAATGAAATTAATCTGTAATAATAGTTTTTAAAATCATTAAGATTAAAACTTAAAAATGTGTTGTGGTCTTCAGATAAGACCGGTGGAAGAACAACTCAAACAACGGGTGATAGGTGAATGTTATTGTATTAACAGAAAAAAGGAAGTCATACAAAAGAAGTACTAGCCGTTCTCGGCTCGCAGTCTGTCAGTCAAATGTCTCGCAAGAAACGAGAAGTTATCTTCTCTGATCGAGCTAAGCTCAGCGAATATGTTTAGGTTGGAAGAGTCCATCTTTGGGGTATGGTAGGATTTGTCCCCATAACAAAATGTTACACTCTAAGCCAAATCTCTTCATGGTTCATAACTTTTTCGTCAAGATAAAAAAAAAAACAGTACGTGACCACGCAGAACTTTTTTGACCAATTAAGAGGCTCCTCAAGCTGTGGACTCCGGAGCACATAAATACGCCGGAATTTCCTCTCTACCTCATTTTTTGGGCAAACTGGTCTAGCATGAAAACCCTGATTTCAGCTTCTTGTGGCAATGGGATTTCCGCTTCTTGTGGCAAATGGGATTTCCGCTTCTTGTGGCAATGGGATTTCCGCTTCTTGTGGCAACGTCAGTGAACACACCACCATAGCAATATGATGGACCTTCGACCAAACCATCACGCAGCACCGGCAGTTAGCACACTCAACTTATTCGCAGATAAAGCGTTACATAACAGCCCTGGCCACATATACGTACAGCACAGCGACTCCATAGACATCTAACCGACTGCAGTAAGCACAGCGTAAAGAACCCTCTTAAACGGCTATATCCCGTTATGGTTCCTACGCACCGACTTGCGCAACATACATTGAACCCTCATTTACGATCTTCTTCCCACGCAAACACGTGCAGTGTTAGATACCCTTATATAATCATATCCCGTAAAAGGCCTTTACCCGGTCGTATCCACGCACCTGTATGCTGTATGCCTCTATCTATGACCAGACCAAGGAAGAATGCCCATCCGTCCCCAACAAGAGAGAGCTGCAACCAATCAAGCCCTAAAACCGATTTTTTTACCTCGCTACTGCAGCAAACACGAACACAAGTTAGCTTATATGATGAGCAGCAAAATTCCTTTTCCTTCTGCAAACGTCTGCTACCTCAACTATAAACCGAACAGAAATTTTTCGCCGAACAGACGTTTCAACTAATTGTTTTATAGAATTATAAATACCCCTTTTCTTGTCTCTTAACGCTGTGTTTCTTTACCATGTAACACAGGTGTCAAAATATTTCAAGCCCACATAAGCACAAATAGAAATTCCATGTTACAGAATATACATTTTATTCATAAAAGCAAAATGTAGCAGAAAATGTAAATCCTGACAAACGACTACATTGCTCTTTGTGTCTATTTATCAGCTTGTCAAGTTGAAATTCCAAACTTTGCTTCAGCCTCTGGTGAAGGTCTCTTGTCTTTTCAATCTGCAATAAATTATGCTTCTTTGTGAGTATATCATTTGCTGCAGGAAATCCTGCCTCAACCAATCTGGTAGTGGGAAAACCAAATAAAAATGGAACAACCTTTTCAAGTAAATGAAAGAAAGAATGAAATAGAAAAATTGAAAAGTAAGAAAGAACATGAAATAATGCAAACGATGAAAACCCCATTTAAACCAGTTTCCCAACCTTTTCTTTTATATAGCCCATTTTTGCTGTAAAAAAATTCCAAGTTTACATAAGCACAAATAGAAATTCTATGTAACAGAAAGTACATTTTATTAACAAAAGCAAAATGTAGTTGGAAATATAAAACCTGACTGATAACTACACTGCTATTGGTGTCTATCTCTCAGCCTGTCAAGTTAAACTTCTATTCCAAACTTTGCTTTAGCCTCTGGTATAAATCTCCTCTCTTTTCAATATGCAATAAATTATGTTTCTTTGTAAATACATCATTTGCAGCAGAAAAACCTGCCCAACCAATCAGGTAGTGGGAAAACCAAATAAAAATGGAACAACCTTTTCAAAGAACAAGTGTTGGGGGAATTTTTCTTTCAGCCATCCAATCCTCCACATCAATATTTGTTCTCTTTCAGTTCAAAAAGTTCAATTTCTTGCTTACTTAAAACGTCAAAATATGGCATGATCAACTCCAGACCTATTTTAAAACTTTCTTAGCCCTACATGTGAGGTGAGCCAAGGACCCACATTAAGAATCACTTTGATAACCTTCATTCGTTTGTTACTCATTTTAAATCTCTATGCCAGAAACGTTGAATAATACAGTGTTGTCCTCGTCAGTACAGTCTTCTCTTCTATCAACTCTTTCTTCCCCTCTAGCAATACCATACAAGAATATAACTAGATGAAAGCCATAATGTTTGTAAAATGACTTCTCTGAACACACATACCAAAGAAGAGAGTGGTTGTTACCGAGTAAAAAATTTAATAAATAAAGATACAATTTTGTTCAAATCCGGTTAAAATTGGAAAAAAAAAATGATTAGGTAGTCCCAATGAATTCGTAAATCTCTCCTAACAGCTCATTGGCGAAAAACAACTTCGCATCTTAGAGAAAGCTACCCTTTAAAATTTAAAGAGAACAATGTCACTCAACACAGAGTACAGTAGAAAATTAAAAAAACAAGCAGAAAAAAAATCATGGTGGTTCCTAGAATTGCTTTTAATCTTTCCTTCACAAGATTGTCCCTTAAAATTTAAGCCTCCAAGTATTGCTCCGAACAATCATACCAGCCTATTTGCCTAGTGTGGAGAGTGTTCGCCAATGGCCCTGGAGACCGGAGTTCAATCCCAGGTTGAGTCATTCCAAAGACTCAAAAAATGGTACTTGATACCTCCTTGCTTAAACACTCAGCATTATAAGGTACGTATCAAGTGTAAAATGGAGCAATCCAGGGAAAGGAGTAGCGCCCCCTACCTCGGAGTAGTAGCTATGGAAAAGGTCCCCTTTGACTACGATCGCCAACTTTGCTTTTTATTACTACAGTCTTACCTTTTTAGTATTGCTCCTAACCCTCTCTGTATTGTTTCAAACAATATGACCCTTTTAATATTACCTCTAACATTCTTACCCTCTTAGTATTGCACCTCCTAATATTGTTCTTTTTTTTTTAGAACTTACGAATATGAATAATTTTTAAACATATCTTTTTTACTCATACATGGAAATCTAACCGATACTAACACCTAGGATGTACCGATGTGTTATGACAATGATAGGGTACTCCACACACCCAAAGTATCTAGAATTGCAGCCTTAAATTCACATGCAGTTTGGTTTCATATTCAGGACATCTTTTTTTAAGAGGTCATATTCTTCTGCAAAGGATATAGGCAGCATATTATAAGCCCCCCATCCTTATGTGTGTGTGCGTACGTACGTACGTATGTAAATTTATTTAAAGTCTACGGAACATGATCTTTTTATGATCTTAATGTGTTTTTCTCTAACCTTCTTGCTGTTGTCGTTTAATTAGTTTTCAACTGATAGAGAAGGTGCCCCACGTTTTGCCCCCAATCACTTTCTATCATATCAATCGATCATCTTTAGGAATTTTTGTTGGTATTATTTGTTTTGTTTTAATAGTTTGGATGCGATGTCTATCTTGTTTGAGGGTTTATCATTAGTGGTCGTGCTTTCGTTAACATGTTAGTTGTTAAAGATGTTTAGTCT
Organism: Sepioteuthis lessoniana; assembly: GCA_963585895.1. NCBI lineage: Eukaryota > Metazoa > Mollusca > Cephalopoda > Myopsida > Loliginidae > Sepioteuthis > Sepioteuthis lessoniana. Next base: position 30,897,504 of record OY757932.1, on the reverse strand, counting down.
ATTAATTCTCGTCGTCTTTCATACCACCTCTCTGATACTTATTTATTCCTTCAGAGAAGGATGAATATATATCATATTAGACAGCTTGTAAAACGCACTTCAATTTGGGCAGGCTTTAAAAGAAATAGTAAACAGGTTTAAACTACGAATGATCTTATTTTAAAGGAAGTACCAGTCTGGGTTCAATCCCAGGTCGAGTCATACCAAAGACTTTAAAAATGGAACTTGATACCACCTTGCTTAACACTCAGCATTATAAGGTACGGTTCAAGGGTAAAGTGGAGTAATCCAGGGAATGGAGTAGCGCCCTCCCCTACACCTTGGTGTAGTAGCTATCGAAAAGGGAGCCTTCGGGTCACCCTCGACTATGGTCGCTAACTTTACTTTACTTATATAGATATCTGAAAAAAGAGTTGCGTTGTTGGTGTAGAAGTGATTGTCATCTTGTTTACTTTTATGGAAATGTTTGTGGTTTAATTTAAGGGCCACTGTAGCACTGGAACTCCACAAGACCAAAACCCGAAGCTGACCTTATAAGACATGGTGATTTTCTGGGACATTTTTTTTCCGAAAAGCCTTCAAATACAGGACTTTACTTGAATCCCTGGTTAAGTCGCTTTTGATACTCTTTGCATCTGCACGTCTTCCCTCCACTTTCTCTTCACTTACTTCAGGGTAAATAGATTGCAATAGAGAAAATCAAGAAAATCTGTCAGCGTGGTAATCTTATAAAATCAAGATCCAAGCCAGCAAGTTTAAAATTATACTTCTTAAAAATCAATGGTCCATATTTCCATTTCTAATTTACCACTCGTCTAGAGAAGGGTTTTTTTTCTAAACCTTTTTCAAGAGTTGCATCTCTTTGAAATTTCATAACTTTTCCCACACTCCTAGAGCTAGAAAATTAAATTTAGAATCGTCAAAATTGGCTGATTTAATATTAAAAAGTGCAAATAGCAAAATATTAGAATTAATCAGATGTCAAAGTCTGTACGAAGAAGATAGCAGTAATAAAGCCATTGTGCTAGTGGCTGTTTTTATACTATTTTATTCTATTTAAGTTTGAAATGCGTAACATTTTGGTGCCGGGAGCTATCCGGATGTTATGTTGAACATCCAGATGATTTTTGAATTTTATCTTGATATGAAAGAAATGAAAATCCTACTTTACAAAGTTCTGTCGTCGTCAACGGAAAAACTAAATCCAAGAGATTTATTTATTTATTTTTTGCAAGATTTGAAAATTTCGTATCCATGGTTTTTACTTCAAAATCTGTTTTTGATGTCTGACTATTTTTATGTTTAATTTCGAAACCATTTATCTCATAATAAGCGAATATAGCAAACTAATGCAAAGAGAGTATAAAACTGGACACAACTGAGTGGGAATGGTAATCCAGTGGGAATTGTGCAAGATATTGAAATTTGACCATACTAATAAATGGTACAGGCTCAAACCAGATCCGTCCTAGAGAATGAGACACACAAAGTTCTCTGAGATTTTGAGATAAAAACTGGTTACCTAATCCTGGTCAGAAGACAAGACCTAGTGATAAGAAGTTAAAAAAGAGAATTTACCGAATAGAGGACTTTACCGTCCCAGCGAACCACAGAGTGACAATAAAAAAAAAACAAAAAGAGAAACAAGTACTTGCCTGAGAACTAAAAAGCTGCGGAATATGAAAGTAGCGGTATACCAATTTTAACTGGCAGGATTTGAACGGTCCCCAAAAGCTTGGAAAAGGGGCTGGAAAAGTTGGAAACGGAAGGACCTATCGAGACCATCCAGACTACAGCGTCGTTAAGATCGGCTAAAAAACTCTGAAGAGTCCTGGAGAACCGAGAAGACTTGCTGTCTCTCAGATTCCATAGCTAATACTAATGTGAAAACCTCGCAGTTGAGAAAAATGAAAATTGGAAACTCTCATACACGCCGTTAGAATATACAGTCAGGACATAGGAATGGAATTTGGCATAGAAAAATGTGCCATGCTCGTCATGAAAAGTGGCAAACGACATATGACTGACGGAATGGAACTTTCAAATCGCGACAGAATTAGAGTGCTCGAAGAAAAGGAAACCTACAAATACTTGGGCATCTTGGAGGCTGACACCATCAAACAAGTGCAAATGAAAGAAACGATCCGAAAAGAATATCTCAAGAGAACGCGAAAACTACTCGAGACAAAACTCTCCAGCAGAAACCTCATCAAAGGAATAAATACTTGAGCTGGGCCCCTAGTCAGATACTCGGGACCCTTTAATGATTTTGTCTCCAAATAAATAATATCGCAAAATATTGTTCCTCTTTTATCCAAGGCATTGTGATTGAGAATTAGTTGTTGTTATAGTGTACTAGTTTCAAATCTGAAACAAAAAAGAGCACAACATTATTATTAGTTGAGTTATTAGCAGTTACATGGGCCCCATGTATATTGAGACACTCTGTACATGGATGATATAAAATATTTGCCAAAAAATGAAAAAGAACTAGAAACTTTTATATAAACTATAAGAATATACGGCCATGATATTGGAATGAAAATTAGAATAAGAAATGCGCTATGCTTATAACGAAAAAAGGGAAACGACAAACAACAGAAGAAATAAAACTACTAAACCAGAAAAGCATCCGAACTTGTACTTGTAATTCTCTTACATACTAATTCACTTACATATCACATATTACTGACTAATTCACTTACTAATTCACTTTCATACCACATACCACAAACAGAGATAAAAGAAAAAGTAAGAAAGGAACACCTTAGGAGAACAAGAAAATTTCTCGAAACCAAGCCCCTGCAACAGAAATCTCATCAAAGGAAAAAAACGCCAGGGCAGTCTTCCTTGTAAAATACTCTGGACTATTCTTAAAGTTGACAAGAGAGAAATTTAGAAAAATGAACCTAACAACATGGAAAGTGATGACCATATACAAGGCCTTACACCTGGGGTGGGTGGAGTGACATAGATAGACTATATGTGTCGAGAAAAGGAGGAAGAGAACTCGACAGCATTGAGGACTGCGTTGCTACTACAATTCGAATAAATACTCGAGGAATATTCGAAAAAAGATCAAAGAAAAACAAATAACAAAAGCTAGTTACATCAATATCAACATAATTAACTTTAGGACAAAAAGGAAAACAACGCAATCTAGAAAACCAAAATGAAAAGGACTAAAGAAATTGCTTTCGAGGTGAGAAGGGAGAAACTGAATCTCTCTTAATAATAGCACAAAAATAATGTCATTGCCTAATGAGTAGAGTATTTGCCAATGGTACCGGATGCTGGGGTTCAATCCCAGGTCGAGTCATACCAAAGACTCAAAAAATGGTACTTGATGCCGCTTTGCTTAACACTCAGCCTTATAAGGTAAGGATCAATGGTAAAGTGGAGCAATCCAAGGAAAGGAGTAGCGCCCTACCTAACAGGTGTTGAAGTTATTGAAATGGGAGCATTCGGGTCACCCTCGACTAAGGTCACCAACTTTACTTTAATATTTGGCGAAAATCGGTATACGTTAGTAAAAGTTAGGTGGTGATGAAACCTTCACAGAGAATTTCTTCTAAAAGCAGCACAAAACAACGCCTATAATAATAATAATAATAATAATAAGAAGAAGAAGAAGAAGAAGAAGATGAAGAAGAAGAAGAAATAATATAACGTCTTTACGTCTCATCCTTTTCAGTTGTACATGTTTATCCAAAATAACTGTAATTCTCAAATACTTTTGATAGGCATGATGGATCCAGGGAATAAAAATATTACTGAAAAAATCTGCAAAAATGGCTCCCGTACCTCTTGAGAGTACATTACCTCTAATTTAAGTACAATTAATTTAGAGGAATATGTAAACTAATTAAAAAAATCAGACACCTTTAAAAAATCTGGAAGAAATGGGGCATAGAAAGATTCAGATCTAAGTTTCGGCTTCTTTCAGTTTTTTTTATAGAGGAAATGAAGGAATGCAGAACTGCCTACTCGAGCCAGCATAGCGATACGGCTAATTTAAGAATTTAAATAGATGAATTAGAAGAAACACTATTCCTGTATCAAAGTAAAGGAACGCCATTCCCATACGAAAAAAAAAAAAGGAAGAAAGAAAGAATGAACAGTTCTCGAAAATGTTCCAAGGCAAATCAAAGACACTTTCTTCCTCGGTGCGGTGGAAAACTAGTTTGATTATGCATTAAGATATTTCCGAAGAATAAGACTTTATTTTAATTGGTTTAATCATTCAATAGACTTGGAGTTGATAGGTTTTAGAGGACGGTTTGAATGCTGCCCTTTTATATCAATAGAACAAATGAATTTTTTCATATTCAACAATATGAGGTTTTGTCAAAAGATTGTGAGTCGATCATCGAGACAGAAACGCAGACACTTATCCCTAAAAAGAACACATTCCTTTGCTTTGGGTTAGTAGTATGCGACTAAGGGTGACTGTTAGTACAGTTGAGAGAAAAAGACGAAAACAAAAACATAGGGGCTTTAAGGGTTGCTTCTAACGATGCCAAGATTCACCAAGACTTCATTTTAGTCTGCCTTTCGAGTAAGAAATGAAACATGTAAATGTTAAATTTAGTTAATTGACATACTTCTACTGGAAACCAACCTGTAGATTTTTAACTCAAAATTCTGGGTTAGTCCTGTGTCTGCTGTATAGGTCGACTCCCAAACATACAGTTGACTAAAAAACTCATTCAATAAGCATAAATCACGATAAGCTATCATGAAATTGCACTGATAAACAAAATACCTAAGGGCACCTCTGGTGGTGTAACGGTTAGCAAGCTAGACTAGCAGACCTACACGAGTGAGTTCGAGTCTCATTGGGCGCCCTATTCATTCGGCCTTGTGCCACATCAAAGCGAAGCGCTTTGTAAATTACATAAACAAAATACCTAAGTTGTCTGATTGGCTACCTGGGTGCTGTGACGTTCCGGTTAGTGTTTATAGTGTATAGTGCTATTATAATTCTTAATCTGTATTAGAGTTTTATTTCATATTAATCTTGATATCAACTCATTAAGTATGTTCACCAAACATGAGTTTAAAAGAATAAGTGTGAATATGAAGCTAAGTTTTATGGCAGGGTTAATATGGGAGCAGCAAAAAAATGTGTTGAGATAAATCACCTTTATATCTTTAATCTCCATATCTTCAATTGGCTTCTTGAGTTCAGCTGCAATCTGTAACTCAACTCTTCGTTGATTCTGAAAAAAAATTATTAAATACAGAAAATTGAAATGGAGTTTCAAAAGAGATAGAAATGACATTACATCTTCAATAATAAGTATCATGAATAGCAGCATACAAGTCAACAAAGATTTTAAACTCAAAATTCTGGGTTAGACTTATACCTGTTGTATAGGTCAACCCCCAAATATACAGTAGGCTATTGTGATATTCCAGTTGGTATTTACAGTCAGTTCATCAGCAGTTGGAAACGATGTTTGATATAGTGTTATAACAAATAGTGTTATATAGTGTTATTGCTATAACAATTTGTATTAGAGTTTTATTATTTTACATTAATCTTGATATCAATTCATTAAGTATGAACACCAAACATGAGTTTAAGCTGGAAATGTTAGCGGCAGTCTGTTGAAGTTACAATAAGAGGTTTATATCAATTGTTAGGAGTATTATTCCACTGGTTGACCACTCTGTGGTGTAAAGTTTGGGATTTTAGACTTGCTGTATGTATAAGTCGACCCCTAGTTTATATCAATTGTTAGGAGTATGGTTCACCTGGTTGATCACTTTGTGGTATAAAAGTTGAGATTTTAGCCTTGTTGTATGTATAAGACGAACCTTAGTTTATATCGATTGTTAGGTGTATTGTTCACCTGGTTGACCACTCTGAGATAATAATTTGGGATTTTAGCCTTGCTGTATATATAAGTCGACCACTAATTTTACAGAGATTTTTTCTGGCTTAAAAGGTCGATTTGTACGGTGCAATTTTCGAATTTGAACAGAAAGTTAGTCTAGGAAAAGTACATTATTGGCAAGCGTATTTTATTTCCAGAGCCCATTTCTTCTGATCTGCCAGGAAATGAACTCGATTAGCCGGGTTCAAATTCGGGACAAGTCTGTATGTCTGTTCACGTTAGTGTCCTGGGAAAAGGCATGAATCCATCTTTTCTCTCGGCCAAGCTATGAGTAAAGAATAGCTTTAGTAAGACAACCAGTTTAGAAGGAAAAACAGAATTCAAAACCTGTTATTCAGAGAATTTGTGTCATTCTCGTACACCATTCTTCTGTTATTGGTTCATCCAGAATAGGGAGGATGGTTCTACGCGAACCTTTACCACAACAAACAAATCATCTATGTATTTATTTACCAAACCTTTCCGCCATGAGCAGGATACGACGCTAAGTCAATTTTTAAGTTCAGTAAAGTTGGTTTGAATTCAAAGTTTTCCTCCCTTCTAGTCGGGATACCGTACCAAGGCTAAAGAACCCAGTCTGTCCCATTATTTATCCACATATAAAGCGAGAATACATGGACTCACTCCTTTCGCAAGGTATTAACGTGAAGTGAAACGCAATTGACCTCTTTCAGGACTTGAGGGCTGGTCATCGCGTTCATTTCCTTAGATTTGCCACCATTTTGAATAGCCTCAAAACAAATATTTTTGCGAGATTAGAATAATTTTTGCTATAAACCAATTCCAAACAATACAGAGTTTACATTGATAGAAAAAATTCCAAGAAAAGAATTTATTTTGCCTTTTTTCCAAAAGAATTCCTCTTATTTATTGAATGAGTTTCGTTGATAGATAGATAGACAGATAAATTCCAATAATGAATAATCGGCATAGATATATTAGGCCACTCCTTAGTCAAACGAATTCCTTTTATTTGCTGAATACCCCTGATAGATAGATATTATTTATTGAATCAGCCTCTTATATGTACTGCTGTTGTACTTAGAATTACTCCGAGGAGTCGACTTATAAAGCAGGGCTAAGATCCGAATCTTAACCACAAAGTGATCAGCCAGTGGTAAAGGTTTGGATTTTAACCCTCCCGTATAAGTCAACTCAAGTTTTGTTGAGATTTTTTTCAGGTTTAAAAGGTCGACTTATACGCTGTAATCAACTTTGTATCGCATTTTGCTCGTGCAAGATGCAATACAACACACACACACACACACACACACACACACACACACACACATATATATATATATATATATATATATATATATATATACGTCGCAATTTATGGTAGCATTTAATTGTTATCTGTTTTACAGAGAATGATAATAATGATGAGTGACATTGTAATTCACCAAATATCCAACAGTCCGTACTACTAAAACTTTGCCATTTTCGGCTCAATTTTAACGAAACTTTCAGGAATTGTAAGGTCATCCCTGAAATAGTTTTAAATCATATTTGGCCAAGTTTAATTAATTTTTACTTCCTAAAACAAGAAAACTTCTAACGCCAGTAAGCAATTAAAAAAATTAACGCTGTTAATCAGCAAAATTTCTAAAGACACTTCATGCAGCTCTTAAGGCATCTTGTTTTGTATGAAAAAATTATTTCAAATGTACGGGGTGGGGGTTTATTCAAAAAGTTCTAAGCTCCATCTAGATTTTTAGATTTGTTGAACTCCCCTCTCGTTTGTATGGACTTCACCTGCACAGAAATTTAGAAAAAAATGCGAATTAGTTCTTTTCTAGTTTTATAACATGTGGTAATGTGTTGCCACAATAAAACTATGGCTCTTCTTTCTGGCTGAGGCTTAGGATTTTTTGCGTGACCCCTCGAAGTTTTATCTGTTCTAAATGGAAATGAGCACAATTTCCTTGGAAACTTTCAAACTCTCTTCCACCGCGTTAACAGTGACATGATAGGCTTGATCAAGCACTCTGTGACCAGGTCACCAAGTAGTGACGGGGGCTGGAAAATATCACCCACACGATGGGGAAATGAAGATAGGGTATTCTGTGACCCCCCCAGTACACACACACACACACACACACATATATATATATATATATATATATATATATATATAATGAGAGCGAATCACAAAATCCATTATATATATATATATATATATATATATATATATATAATGAATTTTGTGATTCGCTCTCATTATATATATATATATATATATATAATGGATTATGTGATTTACTCTCATTTTATCTTTTAGTGTCTGGGGCGTGAATAGATGAGTATTTGCTGTGAGCGGAGGGCGTAGAGCAAAGATGCAGGAAGAGACATGTTTCTAAAATAACTAAATAGCTAACCACGTGGTATTTGGTGTCCATTTCTACAGAATAAAACAACGAAAGGTCCTGACGCTAAGAGTCGAGTTGTATTTTTGAGTGATTTCCTCCCCGGCCGACGAATAACCTCACCGATATATGGATTATATCCATGAAGGATCTAGTAAATCTGCAACGAAGCTAAATTTTGAAAACTTGCTACCTCTTGAAAAAAAAACCCATCTGGTTATTAAAAAAACCCATACAAATAAACATGTTTGTTGTTGTCAATAATGACTATTCGGCAGATTATTGACACCACGTATCCATAATCTGCTGACGACGCTACATCAGTTTAAAAGTTGAAGTGATTGAAAGGACTTTAAAATCAGGGCTCGATTACAATATATATATGTACTGGGGGTTCACAGAATAACATATATATATATATATATATATATATATATATATATATAATGGATTATGTGATTTACTCTCATTTTATCTTTTAGTGTCTGGGGCGTGAATAGATGAGTATTTGCTGTGAGCGGAGGGCGTAGAGCAAAGATGCAGGAAGAGACATGTTTCTAAAATAACTAAATAGCTAACCACGTGGTATTTGGTGTCCATTTCTACAGAATAAAACAACGAAAGGTCCTGACGCTAAGAGTCGAGTTGTATTTTTGAGTGATTTCCTCCCCGGCCGACGAATAACCTCACCGATATATGGATTATATCCATGAAGGATCTAGTAAATCTGCAACGAAGCTAAATTTTGAAAACTTGCTACCTCTTGAAAAAAAAACCCATCTGGTTATTAAAAAAACCCATACAAATAAACATGTTTGTTGTTGTCAATAATGACTATTCGGCAGATTATTGACACCACGTATCCATAATCTGCTGACGACGCTACATCAGTTTAAAAGTTGAAGTGATTGAAAGGACTTTAAAATCAGGGCTCGATTACAATATATATATGTACTGGGGGTTCACAGAATAACATATATATATATATATATATATATATATAATGGATTATGTGATTTACTCTCATTTTATCTTTTAGTGTCTGGGGCGTGAATAGATGAGTATTTGCTGTGAGCGGAGGGCGTAGAGCAAAGATGCAGGAAGAGACATGTTTCTAAAATAACTAAATAGCTAACCACGTGGTATTTGGTGTCCATTTCTACAGAATAAAACAACGAAAGGTCCTGACGCTAAGAGTCGAGTTGTATTTTTGAGTGATTTCCTCCCCGGCCGACGAATAACCTCACCGATATATGGATTATATCCATGAAGGATCTAGTAAATCTGCAACGAAGCTAAATTTTGAAAACTTGCTACCTCTTGAAAAAAAAACCCATCTGGTTATTAAAAAAACCCATACAAATAAACATGTTTGTTGTTGTCAATAATGACTATTCGGCAGATTATTGACACCACGTATCCATAATCTGCTGACGACGCTACATCAGTTTAAAAGTTGAAGTGATTGAAAGGACTTTAAAATCAGGGCTCGATTACAATCTACGTATTATACTAAAATGAACCCTGATTTTCTCTCCACATTCATAACAACAGATGTTTAGTTCACAATGGTAAATTGAACAGCTGTTATTATAAAGATACTCTTGAAAATATTTTTATGCAAGTATGTATGTAAAGAGGGTTTTTTTTTTTGCTAAATCACAGAAGCCAAAAAAACATACATTTTTATTTCTTGTGCCTTCGTGTTTGCCTTCATGTATGGAAGTTTGTTGATTGTTTCGCAGTCTATGACATAAGTGTCTTTCTCTGTACTTTAAACACGTACGAGGCAAGCTGAGTCATACAAGTGTAAAGAAGGAACGTGTGGTACTCCACGTCTACGAAACGGTGAAGCAGAAGAGACATCAAAGTATATCTTAGTCAATTCGTGATCTATTTGCTTTCCTTTATTTTGAGGGCGTGATAACATAATCCGCGACCCGAATTCAAGTCCCAGACGAGGCTGATGCATTTCATTTCGCGCTAATGCCCTTCGGAAAGGCTTGAATCCATCCGTTCTTGCTCTAGCTCTGAGTCAAAAGTTAGAAAGAATAGGTTCTTTGGCCTGAATTAGACAACCAGTTTAAAAGGAAAACTCTGAATTCAAACCAGCTGTACTCCGCTCAATAATTGACATCTAGCTCGAAGCGAAGGAGTTGTGTAAATACATACTAGTCTTCCTGATGCATGAACTTGTGGATCAAATTACCGTGGCTAGCTGCCCCCTGCGAAACCATCCGGGTTGTGGTACTCGGCCAGGAAGAGTCTAAAATAGCCATGCAGTTGAATAATTTGCGAAGGCTTTTTTTAAAATCAAATCTTTAAAATGTTATTTATATCATTTGATCTTTACTCGCTCGGAAAACCAAATTATTATCAAAAGTGGAACCTCTTACCTTATGTAAGAGCAATCCTGCCAAGTAGGTAAGGCTTGGTTCCTCTGGTAATAACTGCTTGGCAGAGCTGAGTTTATTGTTTAGCACCAGAGTTGTTTCAAAAATGGGGATGCCGACGGGATCAAGCATTTTTTAAATAATGACAGCACATTAAATTCCATTCGTGCATGGCTTCCCACTATAAAATAACTCCAACTCAATTCTAACTTGGGGGAAAAATCTACCAACATATATCTAATTTCATAAGTCCATTATACGTTTCATCGTTTCTAAAAAAAAAATTTTTTTAAAATGAGCAACTGAAGCATTTTTAAGTCTGTTATCAAATGTTAAATTCTTAATAGACACATTGAAAGCAAATTGTTCCGGGGTGCAAATAGATAAGCCAGCAGCCAAAAGAAAGATGAGTAGGCAGAGTTCAACATCTCTTCCAATAGGCTAGTTGTAACATGATATTCTTGATCTACCACATGGTCTTGCAGAGGTCTCCATTTAAAGTGTCATCCACCCGAGGTGGAAGTGAAAGTGAAGTGTTCCGGGGTCCCTAATATATTTATATAGTCATCCACAGTCAGACAGTTTCGTTATATGACAACTCTTCAATGTTGCTAGACTCGCAATATATATATATATATATATATATATATATATATATATATATATATATATATAATACTTAGTCCAGTTAAACCGGAGTTGGGAGTAATTCCATCAGGACAAGAAATTATTCGTGAATGAATATTTAAATCTTCCTGGTAAAGAGCTCAATGTACCAATTATACAGAGCAATAATTTCTTTAAGAAAAAAAAAAAAACAAAAAAAAAAAAAACAACGAAACCAATCACAAAGGATTATAAATTTATTTCAATCAATATTTATTACTGGATTATAAATTTATTTCAATCAATATTTTTAGTTATGGAAGGATAGAAATCAATGATGTCAAATTGTATAAAAGTAGCTTTACTCTTATTTTTTATCCTTCTAAACCATTCAATGGTCTCATATGAATTCTCCCAAAGATTGCAATGGTTAGCCTTTTTTACACTATTGACAATATTTTGAATAATAATAATAATAATAATAATAATAATAATAATAATAATAATAATAATAATAATAAAGCTAATAATAATAAAGCTACTTTTATACAATTTTCAAGGATAGAAATCAATGATGTCAAATTGTATAAAAGTAGCTTTATTATTATTACAATTTGACATCATTGATTTCTATCCTTCCATAACTAAAAATATATTAATAGATAGCATTAACTATGCCCGTAAATATATAGATATAACTATTGAACAATACGAAATAATATTAGCTTGTAGGAAAACTGTTTTAAAAAATAACGATTCAACTTGGGTAAAAAATGGATTAGATAACTTTGACGTTCCAATGGGGGGGTATGATTCCTCCCAAATAGCAGACCTTGTAGGATTATATATTTTAAATATGCTTACTAGAATCATTAGTCCTCAACAAGTAGGTTTGTACCGAGATGATGGGTTATTATATATCCCAAATAGTAATGGCCCTCTTAGCTCTAGCATACAAAAGAGGATTATAAGGGCCTTTAAGTTTTTGGGATTTAAAATAGAAATCTCATCAAATATTAAAATAGCCAATTTCTTGGATGTGACTTTAGATCTATCAAATAATTCCTATAAACCTTTCATAAAACCCAATCAGAACCCATCGTACATTAATGTTAATTCAAATCACCCTAAAAACATAATCAAGCAAATCCCAAAAGCAGTAAATTTAAGAATAGGTAAGCTATCTGCAAATGAAAAGATTTCCAAAGAGAGTAGTAAAAGATATATAGATGCTCTTAAAAATAGTGGTTTTAAGGAGGATTTTAGGTATTTAAAACAAAATATAACAAATGAAATTACTAAAGAAAATAATAATTACGTTCAAAAAAATAAAAATAGAAAAAGGAAAATTATATGGTTTAACCCCCCCTTTTTATAAACTAGCCAATATAGATGTAGGTAAATATTTTTTGAGACTGATAGATAAACATTTTAAACAAGATAATATATTACATAAAATATTTAATAGGAAAACCTTGAAAATAAGTTATTCTTGCACTAAAAATATTTCTCAAATAATAAATAATCATAATAATGAATTAATTAATAAATTTCATAACCGAGTAAATAATAATAATATTAATAGTAAAAAAATAGAATGTAATTGTAAATCTCGAACTGATTGTCCAATGGATGGTTTGTGTAATTTAGATAACGTAGTATATCAAGGTATTATTTATCCAAAAGAGGACATAAATGATAAGAAATATTATATTGGCGTTTCATCTACTAATTTTAAGATTAGGTACGGAAATCATAAATATTCCTTCTCCCATGAGCATAAAAAAAAATCAAACTGCTCTATCAAAACATTATTGGGGATTAAAAAATAAAGGGTTAACCCCTGACATTCAATGGTCCATATTGAAAAGATCTAGTACCCCAAAATCTTTCGATAGTAGGTGCAATCTATGTCTTGAAGAAAAGATCCACATTTTGCTTTTTCCTGAGCCAAAAATATCACTAAATAAGAGAAATGAACTAATAGCCAGGTGTAGACATAGGGCCAAATTTAAACTATAAATAATTAAACAAGTAAAATTTTTTTAAAAAGCATAAATCTATTTGAGAATTAGAGTTAATTTTGAGAATAAATAAAATTAATTGTTAGATAGAAAATTGTGAAAAAGCATATAATACATATGTATTACGCATAAAAAATGTAACTAAATATTTTTGAAATTTTTGAAATTTTAAAATATTTAAGTAAATTAAATATTTGTTTTTGTTTTAATATATCTATTACTGCATCTTTACGTGAGATTATTCATTAAAATTTAAATCTAATTAAAAATATCTGTAATTTAAGTCTATATGTAAAATTAATTTAAAAAAAAAATTGTTTTAAAATAAATTTACTACATTGCCAACCGAAAATTTAAATTTAAAACGGAAGTGGGCTTAATGAAGAGATAACTCTTCACCCCTCTTCTATCCCCTCCCACTCTTCTATCCCCTCCCACTCTTATGTGTCTACTCTAGTTTTTTTATCTAATTGATCTGATGAAGTCCTGTTAATTTTTTTTCGTGTTTTTGATAAATTTCAAAAATGCGTAACAGGATTGAAATAAATTTATAATCCTTTGTGATTGGTTTCGTTGTTTTTTGTTTTGTTTTTTTCTTAAAGAATATATATATATATATATATATATATATATGACGGATTTCTCTTCTGGTGCCTGGAGTGCGCGGAGTCAAACGTTCGCAGTGGATGGAGAATTAGGAATCAAAGATACGAGAAGAGTCTAGTTTCAAGAATAACGAAGAAGATAACCACGTGATGTCTAATGTTCATTTCTTCCGGCTTCTACGTCCTCAGAGACTGAATGAAGAAAGAGAATAAAACAAATGCCATAACGCTAAAAGTCGAGTTGTGTTTTTGTGTTTTCCTCTTCAACTGTGTTGTTGTTGTTGCTGTTGTTGTTTTAATTACAGGATTTCTTTCTTAAAAATTAGCAAGGTTTCAAAATCTTATCTTTGTGGCAGATTTACTACATATTTACTACAGTGAACACAATAATAGCCCAGTCGGCTGGCGCTGTAGAACACACCAATTGAATCTCTGCAGAGGGGTTAGACCTCTACCTCCAACGAGTGTTCTGTATATGACACTAAACCATCTGATAGAGAGGCTTCAGCCCTGGACCTTTTGGGAATGTAAAGAACCCTTTATTGCTATTACTTTCCGGTTCACTCTGACAGGGAGTGGTAGTGCCTTTTACGGTCCTATATGTGGGTCAAACAGAACTGTTTAAGCACTTACTATACTTGAAACCATTTAATTGGGTGCAAACAAATGATTAAGATAAACTTGAATTATTAGCATTAGATAAATACTTGAGACCATTTAACTGTGTGCAAATAGAACTATTAGCGTTAAATATGTGATGCCTTCAATAAGTTTCCAGACTTTTTTGTATGGCCATTTAAAATTGTCGTACCCTCTTGAAAAGTCAGTATGTTGTTGCTATACATCTTATAAGATGACTGACCAATTTTTATGATTTCAGCTTCAAATGAACAGCGACAGCAGCAATTGGAATACACCCTACTAAACCCTGATTGTCACAGCTGGTGAATTTCAAAACTCCAATCTGGACGTGATGACACTTTAGAAGAATGATATGCAGTAAAATTCTGTTATAAACTTGGAAAAAATACCACAGAAACCTATGGAATGCTTCAGACTGCTTTTGGAGCATCTTGCATAAATCGAGCATCAGTTTTTGAGAAGCATAAGAGATTCAAGGAAGGCAGGGAGTCTGTGAGGGAGGATGAGAGGTGTGGGAGGAGTAAGCAAATTGATTGGCCAAAGGGTTAGGGTTATGGTTACTATGTTGAGGTTTTAAGGGAGTTGAGGAAGAGATTCCGTCGGAAGAGGCCAGCACTCTTCAAATCGGGTCAGTGGCATTTAAAACAGGACAATGCACCAGTCCACAACTCCATCCTTATCACAGACTATTTGACTAAGATGGGCATCAACACAGTTCCTCAGCCTCCCTATAGTCCAGACCTTGGTCCCTGTGACTTTTGGTTATTCCCTAAGCTCAGAGGCTGTCGTCATGAGAGAATTGAGGAGATGAAAGAGGCTGTGACGAAGGTCATTGACACGCTCACAGAAGAGGACTTCCATGGGACCTTCCAGAAGTTGTTGGAACGGTACAACAAGTGCATTTCAGCCGGAGGAGATTACTTCGAAGGGGACTAGACTTTCTTGTGTGTACTATCAATAAAAGTTCCCATACGAAAAAAGTCTGGAAACTTATTTAATGATCCTCGTAACTATATTTGAAAAAATTTAACAAACAATAAATAACAATACTAGAAGCTCGTGTGAAAACAAATGAGATCTGGCCGGTTTAAAAAATAATATTACCTTCAAACTATTCACTTAAAAAATTGCATATATATATATATAAACTGGATTTGGCATTAAATAACGATGAAGGCTTGATATGCCGTTAAGCCAAATATCCTTGAACGCATAAAAAGAATTATACATATTTTCAACATGTATCAATCTGAAAAAGACTGTATTCTCGAGACTCAAATTTCATCCATAAATAATGATAAAAAAAATTATAGAAATTTTCTACATTTATCAATCTGAAAAAGACTGTATTCTCGAGACTCAAATTTCATCCATAAATAATGATAAAAAAAATTATAGAAATTTTCTACATTTATCAATCTGAAAAAGACTGTATTCTCGAGACTCAAATTTCATCCATAAATAATGATAAAAAAAATTATAGAAATTTTCTACATTTATCAATCTGAAAAAGACTGTATTCTCGAGACTCAAATTTCATCCATAAATAATGATAAAAAAAATTATAGAAATTTTCTACATTTATCAATCTGAAAAAGACTGTATTCTCGAGACTCAAATTTCATCCATAAATAATGATAAAAAAAATTATAGAAATTTTCTACATTTATCAATCTGAAAAAGACTGTATTCTCGAGACTCAAATTTCATCCATAAATAATGATAAAAAAAATTATAGAAATTTTCTACATTTATCAATCTGAAAAAGACTGTATTCTCGAGACTCAAATTTCATCCATAAATAATGATAAAAAAAATTATAGAAATTTTCTACATTTATCAATCTGAAAAAGACTGTATTCTCGAGACTCAAATTTCATCCATAAATAATGATAAAAAAAATTATAGAAATTTTCTACATTTATCAATCTGAAAAAGACTGTATTCTCGAGACTCAAATTTCATCCATAAATAATGATAAAAAAAATTATAGAAATTTTCTACATTTATCAATCTGAAAAAGACTGTATTCTCGAGACTCAAATTTCATCCATAAATAATGATAAAAAAAATTATAGAAATTTTCTACATTTATCAATCTGAAAAAGACTGTATTCTCGAGACTCAAATTTCATCCATAAATAATGATAAAAAAAATTATAGAAATTTTCTACATTTATCAATCTGAAAAAGACTGTATTCTCGAGACTCAAATTTCATCCATAAATAATGATAAAAAAAATTATAGAAATTTTCTACATTTATCAATCTGAAAAAGACTGTATTCTCGAGACTCAAATTTCATCCATAAATAAAACAAATGAAACAAAGAAACAAACAAAAAAACTAACAAGCCAAAAAACAATCTCACAAATGAACCATGAATGAATTCTTTTTTTAGATGAGAAGGGAACTGCTGGAAAATTTTGACAAAATTAACCAATAAATATCAAATTTAGACCCTTTTTGAGCCTTTCTTCGTCTAGTTGGACATCTCTAGCTATTTATCTTTAGAAAGGTGAATATTTTTTATAAAGTTTTTTGTTAATATTAAGATGTGTTTTCGTTTCTCTTAGCACAAAAGAATCTTATAAGTACATTCAGAGAAAGAAAACTGCCTTCTTTTGTATGATAATTAACATATCTGTCTAAGATTTCACTTGACACCTTTCTAACAATATTGAAATATGATACAAATCATAATGTTATATTTTAGAATAGATACTACAGCTAATGTAATAAATATTTAGATATGGAAGTGTAAAGAGACAGTAAACCCCTGCAATGGAAAAGAAAACCTACATAGCTATGACCATTTTTCTTCATATCAACACATACAATCTGTTTCACAATTTTCGAAACGCAGTAATCTAGCAAAAATCAAGGACCCAAATGATAGAGTAATGAAAATTACATTTATTGAAAGGTAAATAAATAACATTTTAGGATCTGTAACTATTTAGTCTCAAATATGAACCAAGAGGAACCCTAGAGTACATGTTCCAGATATTCGCGGTTCAGTTGAAGGCACTGTTTAATGTGGCGCACAAAGTTTTTAATATCGCGTGCTCATTCCCCAAGGGTGATCGGAGGCCCATATTGTGAGGAACCCATTACCCTATCATCTTCACAAGTGCCATGAGCTTCAAAGTTCTTGACCAACTTGAAAATCTGACTCCTGTTTGAATATTGAACTTCCTTATTGCATTTTTTAAAACAAACTTAAAATATTTACTTTCGTAATATGCCTTCAGCGCCATCGTTCAGAGAATGATTTCGCTATATTTTATTAAATATATCAAAATGTTAACTATTTCTCAGCAATAATCTTAAAAGAGAAAGAAAATAAAGTCAACAGGGAAGATCTAAGTGGCCACAGCTTTGTTTCAACAATTGTGAAACTCCATGTACTGCTTGTACATTGAACAATATGTGCATATTTCAAGCTGTTGAGAGACACTAGTGTATTCTTTCATAACTAATTGTGTGTATTATGCATATACAAAATGTTTCTGAGTGTGTAAATGAACTTTCCTTCCGTTGTGTGCAGTATTAGTATATCACGGATATACTAATGCTGATATTGGTCTTTAGTGGGCGGAGTAACTTCCCAACAACCAAGCAACCCCATGGAGTAATACAGTAAGAATTTGCTTTTTTTATTACTTCATATTAAAATGTAATTTGTTCAAAATTTGAATTTAAGAGAAAGGCTCAACGTCGCTGGGGTAGGTGTAGGGACAGAGTATGGTTTACATGCCACTAATCGATCAGATGTCATTAATATCCATATTTACCAATCCCTCCGCTTGGGCAGGATATGACACAATTTTTAAGCGGAATTTAACAGGTTTGAATTCAGAGTTTTCCTTCTCCTAGACTAATTGCCTCACCAAGGTTGAAGAAATCAGTCTGTCCTACTATTTACCTAGCTGAAAGGAGAATAATTGGATTAATACATTTCCCAAGGGTATTAGTGTAATGTGAAATGCAATCAACCTGGTCCAGGATTTGAACTCGTATCGCCGTGTCCATTTCCTACGACGATAACCATTACGCCACTCGATAAGAAGGATCTTAAGTGATCGATTGATTTTAATGGCATATCAACCCGTCTATGGTTATTTCATGCTAGGTTAGAAAATTGTACACATTTCATGCTGGGTTAGAAAATTGCGTACGGTATATATCCATACCTATATTTTTGTGTAGTTTTTTTTTTTTTTCACACAATGATCCGATATCAAATATTCCTGTCGAATACAAATAATTTGCAAACAGTTCTATTTCACCCGTAGATTGAATCCTAACAGGTACTATCTCCCTGGATCAGAGTTGACCCGAGAGTAATGGAAACGAAGGGGTACTCCACACTCCCTGAATTGGAACCTCACAATGAGATGCCGTCTAATATCCTAGACACTTCTTTGTTGAGGGTCTTACCCCTCTGTTAGGTGTTTTTTTTTTTTTTTCGTTTTTTTGTTTTTTGTTTTTTGTTGTTTATTTTTGCTTGGAATTTAAAAGTGCACGGCTCTTAACCAATGTTTAATATTTTCCGTTAAGAGCGACTGACTGAGAGATTGATTTTAATGGCATGTCAACCAGTCTAGGTTTATTTTATGCCTAGAGATTGAAGAATCACCATCAGATGTAGTTTAGAGTCATATCAAGAACACTTTTTTTTTTAGAAGGGGTAATGTCTAACTCCTGATGCAGATGATGCAGTCCGTGTTAAAATAAACATAATTTTATTTAATGATTGTTTAAAACATTCTGCTTAAAATAACGGAATAAAAATAAGGATCTACTCTTTAACAGTACAGACGACATTCAAAATAACAAACAGTTTGTTTGTTTGTTTGTTTGGATTTTATGGCATATCAACCTTTGTTGATTATTTAACGTCAAATCCATTTTTATGTAAATAATCAGTTCTATTACAAACAATTCAGTTTAGCATGAGTACACAGTTTAATTGTCAAGAACATTTCTATTTCAAGCTATTCAGTTTAATCAAACAGTTCTAATTCAAACAATTCAGTTTAGTATATATATAGATTTTGTTTACTTGCAGTTAAATGTCAAAACAGTTCTATATTAAACAATTCAGTTTAGTGTAAGTACAGTTTCAATGTCAAAAAATAGTTCCATTTCAAATAATTCAGTTTAGCATAAGCACGCAGTTTAAATGTAAGTACGGTTTAATTGTCAAAAACATTTCTATTTCAAACAATTCAGTTTAGTCAAACAATTCAGTTTAACATAAGTATGCCGTAAGTTCTATTCAACCCATAGATAGGGCCCTATCAGGTGCTGCCACGCCGGGACAGGATGGACCTGGGAGCAATAGCAATTAAGGGGTGCTCCGCATCCCCCAAAGCCCTAGCATTACTGGAACCTTACCATCAGATTGTTTAGTGTCATATCTAGGACACTCATTGGGGGGTCTTACCCCTCTGCGGAGGTGCAAGTGGTGCATTCTACAGCCCCAGCCGACTGGGTAAAATAATAAACAGGTACATCCACTCCGGGTCAGAGTGGACTTGGGTGTATATACTTACCAAGTCCTCCGCACGAGCAGAATGTGACACGAGGTCATTTTTTTAAAGCGGAGTTTAACAGATTTGAATTCAGACTTTTCCTTCTCAAGACCAGCTACTATACCAAGGCTAAAGAGCCCAGTCTGCCTATTCCCGGAGGGAGAATAATTGAATTTATACCTTTTCCAAAGATATTAGCGTTATGTGAAATGCAAACAGCCTCGTCCAGGATTCGAACTTGGTTTACCGTGTCCATTTCCAACGACGATAACCGTTACACCACGGCCACCTCTGTGGTCCTGGGAGTAATGGTAATAAAATGATACCCAATACTTCACAGATCTCCAGTTTTTACTTGTCAATAACTGATGTTGTTAAATGTATTAACTATGTCCTTTACCTAACAATATCAGTACTCACCTTTCAATCAAATATTTACCTTCGGGGGCGAATAAGCAAACTCTACGAAATGACAGTGTGAAACTCACTAACATAATAAACGCACCCATATTTGACTTTTGTGGAAAAGATAAACGAAATTGAAAGAGATTGGGTGGATGACTCTTACCACCCTGTCAGCAGGGCTTAGAATACGTCTTGGGTTATTTTATGTCTATTTTAATATACGTTCGTATCTATATGTTTTGTGTTGAACTTTCCTTCATGATTGAAGAGACTTTTCCCAATCATTTTTAAACAGATCAATTTGACCTTTAGATAGAGCGTTAATAGGCACTCTCACAACAGGTCAGAGTGAACCTGTGAGTAATGGGAAGGAAGGAGTTCTCAACATACCACAAAGCTTCACCAGATGCGGGACATTCAATTATTTTTTATCATTTCTTCTCTTTTATTTCATCAATTTCTACTCTTCGATCTTATGTTAATCCTTTGTGTAAAGTTATATGAGTTGGTTGATAGGTTAGCAGGGTTTTTATGGCATATCAACACTTTTTGTTTATGTAATGCCAAATCCTGTTAATGTTGTATCGCAGAGAAATACAACAATGCTGATGTATAAAGATGTAATCTGCTTCTTTTCTTTTTATTACCCAAAATGTGCATATGGGTAGAGTGAGTGAGAGAGAGTGGGGGGAGAGAAAGAGAGAGTCGAAGACAGCTGAGTTTGCACATACATAGGGGTCGAGGTACGAATCGGCAGTGAAAGCTCTTCTGCTTTGTTCTCTACTTTCGCAAGACTCGTGCAGGGCCACCTTAAAACATTGAATCATCTTAGTTTATCCTCGCTTCTCCACTTTCACAAGTCTGCATTATCTCAGACCCCTCTCCACCACTATCTAACTCTGGGCATTCTGGTTTAAAGTCAGAGTCCAGGGTGACATGACGTCTATTAACTGTCTTCCACGATCGTCTGGTCTCCGATCGTCTCTGCTGGTTATGTAATATTCTGCACCCAAATTCTCCTGGTCACCTCTTATTCAGCCTGTCACTTACGCGTTGCACGTGGACACGCCTCCTTCTAGCATGCCATCTAGGAAATTTATGCGACACTTCTACAGGGGAAAAACCTTTAGGAAACAGGTGCACTTCCTGTTATGCACCTCACGCAACTTTTGTGGCATTTCGAACGAGGTGTCTGCGTCCTGTTCTCTTTAGGCAACAGGTGCATTTCTTGTGATGACCCCCATGCAATTTACGCGGTATCTTAAAGGGATCTTCGAGTCAATACCTACATTTATGCATATATGTAATATGTATGATTTGTAAACAAATAGTTTGTGGGTAACATTTTTAAACGAGCTAGATCTCATTTGTTTGCACACAGTTAAAATGTTTCAAGTATTGCTATCTAACTCTAATAATTTTATTTAATGTTAACCATGTGTTTGCTCATAATTAGATTGTTTCAAGTATTGCTATTTAACATTAACAATTCAATTCATTGTTTGCACACTGTTAAATGGTTAAACGGACCAATCTGATCCATTGATGGAACCCTAACAAGTACTACCACTCCCAGTCAGAGTGCACCTGGCAGTAATGGCAATGAAGGGGTACTCCACATTCCCCAAAGTTTCAGAACTGAAGCCTCATTATCAGATATATCTTAATATCATATCCAGAACACTAGTTATATTTGACCCATTAATGGAACAAGTACTACCACTCTGAATTAGTGAACCTGGGAGTAATAATTATGATGGTAAAGGCATGGTCTTAATCCTATGCAGAGATGCATTCGGCGTATTCTGCAGTCCCAGCCGACTTGATTTATATGTGTTGGATTATCTTCTCTTATAATCGCTATAAACTGCTTCCTGTTCAAACTACATAGCAACTTGCTGTCGCATTCTGGAAAAATCAATCTTCTAATTACTACAAAATACCTAGGTGGTATCGGTCATTTTGGATTTCAAGTGTTACCAACATCTTGTAACTGTATACGAATGCCGAACACAGGAAATTGCCTTGGGACATGGAAAAACCCTTTGTGAGTTCACAAAGTTTATTGTCTGTATTGTCGTATAATCATGTCAAACTTATCAACAGTATGGTCTCAAGTACGTATTCCTACTAAGTAGTAATAATGATAATAATAACAATAATAATTTGTTTTTATGCAGTTATATGGTTTCAAGCATTCCTTTCGAATCTGAATAATTTTCAAACACATTTGACCCACAGACGGGACCCAAAAAGGTACTACTACTCCCTGACAGAGGTAATGACAATGAAAGGGCATTCTACACTCTTCCAGAGCTCCAGAACTGGTGCTTTGGCATCAGATGCAGTTTAGTGTTATACCTAGGACACCTCTTTTTGAGAGGAAGTCTTACTCCTTAGTTAGCGTATTCTAACCTTCACCGACCAGGCAGTTGTGCCATTTTTATAAAATTACAGTTGTATATATACGCACGCACTCACACACACAAATATGCAATTACACACACACACACACACACACACACACACACACACACACACACACACACATATATATATATATATGTATATATATTAGAAGATCTTAATTGAGGGTGACCAAAGGCTCCCGTTTCAATAGCTACTACAAGTGTACGGGAGAGCGCTACTCCTTTCTTTACCCTTGTTTACGTATCTTTACCCTTGATTATATCTTATAATGCAGTGTTAAGCAAGGAGGCATCAAGTACCATATTTTGAGTCTTTGGTATGATCTGGGATTGATCCTCGGTCTCCTGGACCATTGACGAACACTCTACCACTGTGCCAATGGGCCGGTATATATATTTTCCAACCTTTCCCAAGCCTTCCGCCGGATGTGACAGGAGATCAATTTTAAAAAGAAATAAAGTTGGTTTGAATTCAGAGTTTTTCTTCTCTGAAACTGGTTGCCTAACCGAGATTAAAGAACCCAGTCTGCCCTATCATTTACCTAAAGCTTGTGGAAAAGAAGAAGTGGATCTATACATTTCGAAAGGGCATTAGCACAAAGAGAAACGCAAATAGAGATATGTATATATGTCTGGGTGTAAATATAAAGATGAGGATTTTAGTAATATATAGATTGTTTTCTATTTCTTTTAACTAAATTTCTGACGGTGATTACAGGATAACAAAAGGATTTTCCCCTTTACAGCAAATATTATTTTTCAGAATTCTTTTCAACTTATCTATTTGTTCCTCGAAGTTCACGTAATCATTAGACGATTTGAATTTTAAAAAAACAACTCACAGCTCAACGATTTGTTGTCACTTGTAAAATAAAATGGATGGCAACTGAAAATTTAAACAAGTAGTGGCCAGTGCGCGCGCGTGAGTAAACTATTTTCTACTATTTTTTACAAAGGGTCCTAAATGCAACCAACTGGAGAGAGACCGACAGACAGACAGAATCACAGGAAGGTGGGTAAGAAACAGGATAGTAGTAATCTTGACAGCTCAAATAAAACGTTTCCTTTAAAAGAGATATACATATTTCTCTTGAGCGTTACTCTAAAATTATCCGCCCAGTCGATGTGGCTTAGAATATGCTAGCTGAATGTTGGTAAAACCCTCTACATCACTGGATAGTGAGGCTCCAGTTCTGGAGATCTGGGTAGTATGGAGTATCCCTTCATTGCCATTACTGCTCCGTCCACTTTGACAGGGTGTCGTTGTTTCTGTTAGGGTCTCATCTATGGGTTAAATAGATCTGTTTAAAAAGTATTTGTATTCGACTGAACAAAAAAATTAAAAATTAGAAAAATTAATCTTAAGAAACAACTACACAAAAAAATTTAAACATAAATATACGATGAACACAATTCCCTAACCAATAGGCCTAAAATAACTCTGGACGGTTTGACCTTCCGTTAAGATTAGTTAATCAAGCAATCATTCTAAGAGTGTATTTTATAGACGAAAGAGAATCAATTGGAAGAAGAAGAAGAAGAAGAAGAAGAAGAAGAAGAAGAAGAAGAAGAAGAAGAAGAAGAAGAAGAAGAAGAAGAAGAAGAAGAAAGGATAAGGACAAGTAGAGATGGATGAGAAAAAAATAAGGGAAAAATTATAACTAGAAGAAGCAGAAGACTTTTGAATGTTATTTATCACACCTCAGTTATTCCCAATGATATATACAAAATTTAAAAAATCATTTTTGATTTATAAACATTAGTACAAATAAAAATATGCTTCTTCCGGATACAAGTGTGTGAGTTCTAATGTAATAAAAATGATATTGGGTTAAAATACATTCGAGAATAAAACAATTGTATTTTATATAAATAACAAATCATTATTTATTGTCGTTACCGTTCACACCAGGTGGGCCATTGTAAGTTGATTACTTGCTCCCAAGGGGTCTACCCTCCTAGGAATACCTGCTAGTCTCGATTCGTGCGCGGTCCTCCACTTTAAAATGACTTCATATCAAATCTGACTTGGTAGAAAATCGGATAAATGTCCCACCCCCAAGTAATACCTGCTTGGCGTGGCTAAGTTTATTGCTTAGTGCCTGACCGCACCGAGAGGGTCAAGAAATTTTTGTCTCGATCTGTGCGTGCCCTGCCCCAATCATTATTAGATGATTTAATGTCAAATCTGACTTGGCAGGAAGTCGGATAAATGTAAACAATATAAGCTGTTTTGAGGCAAATCTAAATCTAACTCAGCTCGTGATGTTGTGTCCATGTGGCGTAGTGATTAATGTGCTAGACTACGATGTCTTAATAACCGAGTTCGAACTCAAGTGACGCTATTAAATTCACTTACGGGCAAATACCCTTTGGGAAAATCATGAGCACCCTTATATACTTCAGCTATATTCTAAACAGTACCACATGTTCTTTTGCATTAAATAACCCACTAAAGTTGATGTGCCATTAAAGAAAGAAACGAAACCAACTAACTCAGCGAAACTTTAATGGTGACTTCGTTAATAAATAAGATGCTAATTCAGATAAAATTATTATTCAATAATCATTGGAATATGCAGTAAATAATTAAAGGAAATTGTGATGTCAGTGATGACGTAATTTCAGTCACAGACAGACACATAATTTTTTTCATCATACAACGTGTGAAAGCACGTGCGATACCCTGCCCTCATCAGCCGCCAACTAGGGTGAAAACACAGTTTCGGTAGCTTATGACGGTACTGCCACTCCTGGCGCTACCAAGCAGCTTTTGCCACCGGACAGGGTATTTAAAAGAAATATATATATATATATATATATATACGCCAGATCAACGAAAAGCAGAGATTAGATTGGACGTTCGTTCATCTTCATTTTAGTGCAGTTTGTGATTTAAAAACGCATTTACTTTCGGCCGTTGATGTCATAGCAACCGTTTCTTGATGTTGCGTAATCACACGGGAATGGTGGTCCCGCGTGCATTTCATTTATGTTGAAATCCCTTCTATGTCCGTCGTCTATTCGGTTCGTTTTCCTTCAGTTTTATCTCTTTTTATGCATTACCAAATGCACCAAAGCACTCGAGATTAACATCATATATAATTCTGCAGAAAAATGTTATTTGTTGATAATAGGTCCCTTAAGATGGGTAGTGAGCAAAAAGAAAGCTCCTGGTCTAAGTTTGTCCCGGTAGCTATCTGGTTAACCTTGGGCCACTAAATTCTTGGCTTGCTAGTAATGTCTCCAGGATACTGACGCTCAGCAATGGGCTCCTGAATACTGTGGGGGTATTCTTGATTTAGAAGCCCATCATTCGATTTACATTCTAAGATTGGAGAATTACGTTGTTTGCACCAGCGTACCTTGTGGATTCGTAACCCTCGCAAGCAGTTTAATTTTCTGCCGCAATCACACGTTGTAGCCGGGTACATATCCAGATCGTTACCGTATGAGCAAGAATGATGGGTGATATATTCTCCCTCCCCGCTACAGACACCATGAAGGCATTTTTTTCGCTTTACTTTAATATGAAATAATTTTTAAAATATTTCAGCTTCATTTTAAATGTAATCACAAGATTTACGCAGGTACTATTGCGGAAATATGGGTAAGATTTATCGATAGAAATCTGAATCCATATCGTTATGTACTAAGCTTCTTTTAGTTGTAGTACAAAGCTAGTAGTATGAGGTATCCAGTGGGAATCGGACTCACTAACAAGGAAGGGACAGCTAAATCTAGCTTACTCACCATTACACTACGTGGAGGGTTAATCTGAAGCGCTACTGTTATATACTAAGAATTGCTTCGTTGTTGCATTAGACCAGAAGTATGAGACACCCAGTGAGAAGCGATCGCACTAAAAATTGTCTGCTAATGTTGTTAGGTAACCATTACATCATGTGAGGTGCCCATCTGAATCCATATTATTATTTCAATAAACAGAATCCAACCAATCCATATAGCTATTTACTAAGCTTCACAAGGCCAGTAGTATGGGGTGGCCAGTGAGAATCGAATTCACTGATAATGGCCAGCTAATCTACTTGCTAACTATTGCACCACATGATGCGCCCAATTGAATCCATACATGGTTGATTGATTGATTGATTTTAACATGTCAACCTGTCTTGGGTTATTTTATGATAAGCAGTTAGGGAATCGCGTTCATATCCATATTTCTGTGTAGATATTTCTTAGGAGTTTTGATTTTTTTGCGGGTTGCACGCAGTCCAATAAAGTAGGAAGGATTTTAAACAGATCTATTTGACCCATAAAATGGATCCAAACAGATCAGAGTGGACCCATTCCGGGTCAGAGAGAACCTGGTAGTAATGTCGATATAGAAGTGCTCCAGACTCTCTAGTTCTCCAGATCTGGAGCCTCACCACCAGGAGCAGTTTAATGTCAAACCTAGGATACCACTTTTTACAATCAGCGTATTCAGTATCCCGCTGACAGGACCGTTAATCTATGTACTTGGTATGCAATATTTAAAACTTGTCTCTATGTACTTAGTTTATTTCACATTTTGTTTGAAGTAAAATTCATCAGCAGCAGCTTAGTCAGTGTCACTTACAAGTGCGAGAGACAAGTTATTTTTTATTTTACCCTTCAACTCTCAGTATAACAGAAATTAGTGAAATAAGTATTTGGTGAAACAGTTCAACCAAGAAGATAGATAGATAGATAGATAGATAGATAGATTTTTTATTGTGTTTTAATTGAAGTGATAATATTTCAGTATAATGCCAAACCTTTCAATGAATAGGTTTATATTTGAATTGTCTATTAAGTTTAATACAAGTTTGTGTGTAAAGTTCATTTTGTTGGGCCAGTTGTGTATCAGTAACGTAATCGATACACACATTTTGTGAATGTAAAGTGTTAGTGAGTGACGTGGATTCCGTAGGAAATCAACCATGCGCAATATTCATTGTATAGAGAGATATGAAGGAGTTACTCGTGGAGTGACGTTTATCATCGAAGGACGAGGGTTCGGAAGCTCGGGTTCAAACCTAAACGAGACTGTTTGCGTTTCTTGGGAAAGGTATGCATCCAACTATTCTCTCTTCAGCTATGGATAAATAACAGGGCAGACTTAACTCTTTAAACTTGGTATGGCAATCGGTCTAGTTGAAGGAAAACTCTGAATTCAAACAATTTGTAGACCTGGAGAGGGATGGGCTCCGCTAAGCTATTCCTTGTTCAAGACACGCTACATGAGTTGCGCCTCAAAAGCCAAATCAATAAATAACTGATGCATACAAGTCGGCACAAGGCCTTTGATTTGTGGAGCAATTTCTGGCATGTCGATCTCCAGTCTCGCTATTATGTTCACTTTTGGACTAATATGCATAGAAAAGGTATGAACCCCCTTATCCCCCAGGTATTGGTTAAATAGTACCACTACTGTTGTTTAGGGGAAGCCGTCGTAGCGAGGTAGTTCACGTGATGGACTGCGACATTGTAGTAAGTGAGTTCGATCCCCTGTCACTTTCGGACTAATACACTTAGGAAAAGAATGAACCTCTTCATCCTCCTAACTAAAGGTTAAATAGTACCATCACTGGGTCTGCAGAATACACTGACTGCATCTCTGCAGAGAGGTAGACTCCCCCAATGAGTGTCCAGGATATGGTACTAAACAATCTGATGGTGAGGCTTCAGCAATGCTGGAGCTTTGGGGAATGCGGAGTACTCCTTCATTGCCATCGCTCACAAATCCATTTTGGCCTGGAGTGGTAGCACCTTATAGGGTCCTATCTATGGGTTAAATAGAACTAAACTGTGAAATAAGGCAAAGCTGAATTGTTTGAAATTATCAGTTTTTACATTTAACTGTTTGTTTAAACTGTGTATTTATGTTAAAATGAATTGTTTGAAAGAGAACTGTTTTAACATTTATACTAAACTGAATTGTTTGAATCTTTTATCAAAATGGCTTAATTGCAGAGGGGTAAGATCCGTCCAATGAGTGTCCAGGATATGACACTAAACAATCTGATGGAGCTTTGGAGAATGCGGAGTGCCCCTTTATTACCATCGTTCCCGGGGGTAGTAGCACCTGATATCTATGGGTCAAATAGAACTAAACTCTGTACTTATGCGAAGCTGAATTGCTTGAAATAGAACTGTTTTGACATTGAAACTGTACTTACGCTAAACTGAATTGTTTGAAATAGAACTGTTTTGACATTTAACTGTATGTGGACAAAATCTATACTTATACTAAACTGAATTAGTTTAAATAGAACTTATTATATGTATAAAAATGGGTTGGGCGTTAAATAACCAACAAAGATTGATATGCAATAAAAACCCAACCAATTAACCAAACAACCAACCAAAATGGCTTAATTTGGCGTTAAATGACCCGAAAAGGGTTGATATGCCGTAAAATAAAACAAACAACTAGCCATCACAGATCTTTTACAATTCTATCTTTGGCATTAAATAACTCACGAAGGTTGATATGCCAGTAAACAAAGAAACCAAACCTAAAAAGAGTGGAGTTTTTTGTTTGCCTGTTTTGTTTTTTGGGGGTTGGGGGGGTTGGGGGGAGGGGGTTTGTTTTTTGTTTTTTTGGCTTTTGTTATACGGAAGTGATTATAATGATAGTAGACTTCAGAAATAAAACAAAAATCTTAATTAATTTTCAAAATTAGAAATTTCATGAAAATAAATCATGTGAATATTTTTCTAGAAAATATGGCAAATAAATCTAAAATAACTTTCTTTTACTAAACTCAGTAATATCACGTTTTATTTTGCAGTTAAATTTTCCATTTACTTTCTGCAGCAGTTTAGCTTGTATGGGGGATTTTATCTAACTTTCAAATCTATCTTGTAGTAGAAAGAACTTCGTATTTTTGTTTGGCGCGTAATTTAATTTGACCCTTAGGGTCGCCGAATATTTTCACCCAATCAGGATGACTTATCCTATTTAACACGGACCATCTTTCCGAGCAGCACCAAAAATTGGAGAAAGCCGCCCAAACCCTTTCTCTTCCTCAGAACTTTTCAATAAGAACAGACGTCTTACTGTCTGCTCTTCAATAGCGGCAGCAGCAGCATCATACCACCATGAGGAGAGCCATCTAATTCATGGACCCCTCGCTTCTATTCTTCAAGACCAAGGACTCCTAGTTGAATATGAATTAGATGATACTCTATAACAACTTCCTTCCTTCTTTACTTCGTACGAGACTTGCAGCATACCAACGTAAACCCTTATTTCATGCTGCCATTAAAACCTTCATATAAAACCTAACGGCGTCTTCGTTCCTCTCCAATACCTTTTATTTTCCATCAACATTTAGCGAGGGGATAACAACCAACGTAATACCAACATAACCAACGTAATACCAACATAACCTAATGATAATATCCCTATCGCTAAAATCTACAAATAATAATCGTAGTTTTATAGATAACTTGTGAGCTTCTATTTTCACTTTTAACTGCGTATCTTGTCTGGCATATGCAACAGGCAATAATTGTTTTAATATTACAACCTCCTTTGTATGAATAATGTGTATAGTCAGTTTAACATTTTAAAGTAAAAGAAATAATTGTAACGGAACTCTAATTGAGATAAAAACAACTCTTTTTTTTTTATTGAAGTTTTAGTAGGCAGTTTTTTGTTCATTCAGAAGGTATTTTCAAATCCCTCCTTCAAAGGCAAAATGTGATACAAGGTCAATATTTAAGTGGAGTAAAGTTGGTTTGAATTTAGAATTTTTTTCTTAGGTCAGTTACCGTAGTAATGCTATAGAGCTCAGCTTGCTATTTTATTTCCACATAGTTGAGACAAGATGGGATGGATTCATGCCTTTCCTAAGGGCATTAGTACAAAAGTGAAAGACAAAAAAAAAAAAACTCGCCCAGAATTTCAACTTGTCTCTCGATAACCATTACGCTACACGCGAATAATTATATGTTTGGTTTGGTTTGGTTCGGTTTCTTTGTTTAATGGCATATCAACATTTCTGGGTTATATAATGCCAAAGCTATCTTTGTAGAATAACATTAGTGGTACTATTTAACCCAAAAGTAAACGTAACAGTGCATTTTGAGTTCGAACTATGACGCCACAGTCCAGTACATTAGCCTCTATGCCACGGGGACTACACCGGGGGAGGACATTTTAGTTGAAAATTTACGTACGTAAATTTTAACTTATCTTTTAGTATTACGTCATTTATGAAACTCTCTCTCTCTCTCTCTCTCTCTCTCTCTCTCTCTCTCTCTCTCTCTCTCTCTCTGAATTTGAAAAATGATGCATAGCACATAAAAAGATCTGTGTTTGAAAAAAACAAATTTGTACAAATAATCTTGAGAATCCTTTTATCACACCAATTCAAAGAGTCCTTCATTAGCATCAATGGCTGCTTCAATACCGAGTCGAAAGCGTCGACAGGCTCGAATCAGATCTTTATCAATTTAGGACATAGTGCTGATTATGGCGGATTTGAGAGATTATATTGTTTTATGGAGTGTTGATTGACCTTTCTCTCGACTATACTCCATACGTAATAGTCCAGTGAACTGAGATCTGCTGTCTAGAATATCATAGAGATTGTCATGCATCTACGGAGATCATTAAATAAGTTTCCAGACTTTTTCGTATGGGAACTTTTATTGATAGTACACACATGAAACTCTTGTCCCCTTCGAAGTAATCTCCTCCAGCTGCAATGCAATTGTTGTACCGCTCCAACAAGTTCTGGAAGGCCCCATAGAAGTCCTCTTCTGTGAGCGTGTCAATAACCTTCGTCACAGGCTCTTTCATCTCCTCAATTCTCTCATAACGACAGCCTCTAAGTTTTTCCTTGAGCTTAGGGAATAACCAAAAGTCACAGGGAGCAAGGTCTGGACTACAGGGAGGCTGAGGAACTGTGCTGATGCCCATCTTGGTCCAATAGTCTGTGACAAGGATGGAGTTGTGGACTGGTGCATTGTCCTGGTGGAAATGCCACTGACCCGATTTGAAGAGTGCTGACCTCTTCCGACGGAATCTCTCCCTCAACTCCCTTAAAACCTCAACATAGTAACCCTAACCCTAACCCTTTAGCCAATCAACTGTGGTGTATTGACTTGCTTACTCCTCCCACACCTCTCATCATCCTTCACAGACTCCCTACCTTCCTTGAATCTCTTATGCCACTCAAAAACTGATGCTCGATTCATGCAAGATGCTCCAAAAGCAGTCTGAAACATTCCATAGGTTTCTTGGCATTTTTCCAAGTTTAAAACACAATTTTATTGCATATTGTTCTTCTAAAGTGTCAGATTGTATTTTTGAAATTCACCAGCTGTGACAATCAGGCGTTAGTCGGGTGTATTCCAATTGCTGCTGTAGCTGTTCATTTGAAGCTGAAATCATAAAAATTGGTCAGTCATCTCAAAAGATGTATAGCAATAACATACTGAAAAAAGTCTGGAAACTTATTGAATGCACCACGTACGTTTGGATTGTCCTAGCCTTATGAGATGGCGCATATTCTTATTGGAAAATGTGTGGTCTCCCGTTTTGTACGATGTACATAAAAAGTGTCTGCATTATGTTTTGTATAGAGATTGAATGTTTAGTTAGTAAAACTTGAGATAAAAATCTTTCTTCAAATAAATAAATCTCTAAAAGAAAAGATCTATTAAAAAAAACAACAAACGATGTCCTCAACAGAATAATATTTGATGTGGTGTTTAAGAAATAAAAATTCAGATTTAAGAGTGGAATTGATTGCTTGATTGATTAGGGTTATTTTATACTTAGAGATTAAAAATTACAGATTAAAGATTACAGATTAAAGATTTGTGTTCATCGTACAGTTGTATTTTATGCTAAGAGATTAAAGATTCGTTTTCATTATACAGTTGTATTTACATTTTTTGTGTAGTTAAGAGTTTTTTTGCATATGGTTAGATGATATCAAACATTCCTATCTAATACAAAAAATCTTTACACAATTCTATGGTTTCAAGTATTCCTATCTAATACAAATAATTTGCACTCAGTTGTATGGTTTCAAGTATTCCTATCTAATACAAATAATTTGCACACAGTTGTATGGTTTCAAGTATTCCCATAAAATACAAATAATTTACTCTCAGTTGCATAGTTTCAAGCATTCCTATCTAATTCAAATAATTTGCACTCAGTTGTATGGTTTCAAGTATTCCTATCTAATACAAATAATTTGCACACAGTTGTATGGTTTCAAGTATTCCCATAAAATACAAATAATTTACTCTCAGTTGCATAGTTTCAAGCATTCCTATCTAATTCAAATAATTTGCACTCAGTTGTATGGTTTCAAGTATTCCTATCTAATACAAATAATTTGCACACAGTTGTATGGTTTCAAGTATTCCCATAAAATACAAATAATTTACTCTCAGTTGCATAGTTTCAAGCATTCCTATCTAATTCAAATAATTTGCACTCAGTTGTATGGTTTCAAGTATTCCTATCTAATACAAATAATTTGCACTCAGTTGTATGGTTTCAAGCATTCCTATCTCATACAAATAATTATATGATTTCAAGTAATTATTTCTATTTAATAATATTCATTTGTTGACACTCATTTATTTGGTTACAAGTAACCATTCGCAATACAAATAATTTGCAGTTATATGGCATCAAGTATTCCTAATAAATACGAATAATTTTTAAACGGATCTAAACTCATTAATGGAACCCTAACCTGTATAATCACTTCGGGTTGGAAAAGAACAAGGAGTAATAGCAATGAAGGAATTATAGCAATGAAAGAGTACTCCATACTCCCCAGAACTGGAGTGTCATCATCAGATACAGTTTAATTTCATACCCAGAATACCTTTTTTTTTTGGTGGGGGGGGGGAGTGTCTTACCCCTCGGGGTATACAATTTACATAGTTTCAAGTAAGTACTGATAACCATTTGTCAACAATTATAACTACAATCAACTCACATT
Organism: Sepioteuthis lessoniana; assembly: GCA_963585895.1. Classification (NCBI taxonomy): domain Eukaryota; kingdom Metazoa; phylum Mollusca; class Cephalopoda; order Myopsida; family Loliginidae; genus Sepioteuthis; species Sepioteuthis lessoniana. Next base: position 30,863,621 of record OY757932.1, on the reverse strand, counting down.
TTAGCTGCAACTTTTAAATAATCTGTATTTTGTAAACCACAATAAAAGAAATTTCTTAATTTCCTGGTGCATTTTCCCCCACAAGATATTTTGAGAATCTGCGTAGAGTCGGCTTGTGATAAGTACTATTGATACATTTATGCCTATATGTAGCATATTCAAAATAGGACCAAGATACAAATATGTAAAATATTAAGATATGTAAAACCTTCGTATGCATAGGAATCCCGAAACACTGACGACTTGCTTTAGTTCAGATACGAAACTTTTATTACCATTTTGACTTTTAGGCTTTTCGACACGAGGAGAGAGAGACACAATCTTTACTATGTTGACTGTTCCATCTGACCCAACAACGCGCGGGCATCCCGTAGTCCATAACTGGACTAGCCTCGCCCAGGTCCAAAAATCAACTCGCTTCGTCCAGGTCCGAATCTCAACTAACGGCTTTTTTTCAAAAATCACCCCAAATCCTCTGCCCATCGCTTCCGGGCATGATGTCATTCACATCCCCTGTCACATTTGCTCTCCGGGGTTTTTATTATGACATCTGTGATTGTCATATCCTCCCCACGCGAGCGTGAACACCTGCGCTCAATGTGTGCCCCTACCCGTGCACTAAGCCGAATAGTTCTACGCCTAACTAAACCGAAAGATAAGATATAACCAACGAAAAATAATAATATAAAAAAATCCTTCCGCAATTATATAACATATAGAGTTTTTATAAATCTTTTGGTAATCTTTCGGTAAATGTGTGTTTTGGATTTTTAAAGTGACTTCTCACTGGTCCAAAAATCTTGGTGGATCGATTGATTTTTAATTGGGAGTAATTTTTGACGGGACTTGTGCTTTGAATTTTTTCAACACGAAGATTTTGAGACCCGTTGTTTTATAACAAAAATTATTTTATTCTCGCAAAAATATTTGTTTTGAGGCTATTCAAAAGGGTACCAACTCAAACAGAGTTTTCCTGACTTGAATAGTGCAAACTATGTGAAATTAACAGAAAAGTGTTTTATTCAAAAAAATCTTCACAACTGGGTTAAACATCGCTTTACCACAACAAAACTGAGTAAAAAAGACAGTCCGTAAAGTGGAAATACACAGACTTTCCGGTAAATAAAAGGTTCCGGGTGTAGCGGTTACTAAAGAATATCATGCTGACAATCTTCTGGGACATGAAATAATCCATCACTATTGATTACTTTGGAAAAGGGTGCAACTGTAAACAGCGCTTCCTATTACCAACCCCTTTGGCAAGATTCACCTTATTTATTGAATAACCCTGTTATTATTCTCTATTTTTCGATACCGAGCAGTGATTCAAGAACAGTTGGATTTTGTATGACATTAAATTAAATGAAAACTGCATAAGTGTAAAAAATACAAAACTTCATATCAAATCACACGAACATTCAAGTTTATAAGGAAAAACTATTTATGTATACATACGATTTTTTTTATCTCACCACTAAAATACATACACCTGCATAATAATTATCTCCCTTAAAGAATGGGCATGTTCATTAGGTGCCTCGCAGGATATTGCATCACAGATTCAGAAACCAATTCTCGACCTCTTTTTATTCGATCCTTTGAGCAATAGAAACGTTCTCTCCAACCCCTATTGTAGAACGGTAAAGACTCAGGGTTATGGTAATTTTTGTTTCTTATCATCAAGTAAGCCCTTAATCCATTTTTGTAACTCTTTCATATACTGCTTGTGCATGGAACAATATGTACATATTTTTATCTGTTGAAATACATTCATGTATTCTTTCTTTCAATATTACTCGATTATATATTATGTATAAATTAAGAGTTTCTGTATTTGTAAATGAGGTAATCGTGACTTTCTTTCTATTTACCCGGTGTCAGTATATATCTTTTCCGGACAATTCCACCGGGTTGTTTCTCCCTCTCTCTCTCTCTCTCTCTCTCTCTCTCTCTCTCTCTCTCTCTCTCTCTCTCTCTCACACACACACACACACATACATATGAAATATATTGCATTTTACCTTTTGAGATTTTTGAATATGTAAATTAGTTATATGATTCATTTTCTCTATTATTTTCTAAACTTATTTATATTAAAGAAAAAGTAAACTGCTCTGACAAAGGCAAAAGAGGTCGAGAATGAGTTTCTGGAGCTGTCATGTGTCACCTTCCGAGGTACCCATTCTTTAAGGGAAATGTTCAGACATTTTATTATAACTGAAATGTCTTCCAATCGCTTTTCTGTTCGATTCATCGATCCTAGCGTTGTGACTAACATGCTGGACTATCTCATCGTAGCAAGCGAGTTCGAACACCTGGTATAAACTCCCTTATCCCCCCTCCCAGCCAGGGTTTATATAGTACCACAACTGTACTTTGGCATCTTTTTGGCATTAAATAATCCCCGAAGGTCGATATGCCTTTAAACAAAGAAAATGAAACTGATCCATCAAAATGTTCCTGTTTATTAAGAGAGTTAGGTTTTTTGGCACATAGTCCAATCAAATACGAATCATTTTTAAACAGATCTATTTGACCCATAAATGAGAGCCTAACAGGTACTATCACTTCGGTCAGAGGTAATGATGAGGTACTCAAAATTTCCCCGGATCTCCACTAATGCCAATGAAGGGGTACTCCACACTTCCACAGATCTCCATTAATGCCTATGAAGAGGTAAGAATGCTAATTTGTATTAGCATCCAAATTTTTTTAAATGAAATCAAGCTATTTACAGGAAAGAATTATATTGTTTGATCATCAAGTAAAGTTAGGATGGACAATGAGCATATAATAAAAAAAGAAATTTCCTTCTAGTATAAATTTGCTAACTTCTGATTGAATTTTTTTTTTCTGGGGAGAAAAATATCGTTGACGTCTTGAGTAGCCAAAGCAATTGAGTCACCAACCAAAAGTAAAGCTATAAAAAAAATTTAAAAGACGAGAAAAGTGATTTTCTGTCGGTATCCAGCTGTATTCGTCCATTGAATTGGTTGATAAAGTGGCTCCTAATCGATAATTCACAGCGCTCTAAAGAAATGTTTGGAACGCTGTGACTATAAATAGATTGGAAGTGAACGAAGAAAGAGTCACTGGTAGAAATAATCCTCTGCAGAAAATCATCGAACGTCTTTAAAAAGTGTGTTGGCTGATTTCTCTGACAAACCTTGTAGAGCCGACTTCCTGTCACTAAGCCATCTCGCTAATTCATCTTCAATACATTCCTACACAATACCCTGCAGCCATGTGTCACCTTTTAACGCGAGAAATAATTTCGTCTCTCTGTCTTTTCAAACTTCTGTCTATCTTTAGAAACTGTCTGTTCTTATGATTTTGGGAAATTGGATGTATTTTTGTTATTCACGCATTGTGCCATTTAAATAATCATTTAATTCTACGTCATTAAAATTTGGTAACGTTTATGTCATTAAAATTTGTTAAAGTTTACGTCATTAAAATGTGCTTACGTTAAAAGCTTCAGGAAGAAATTATTTTTGAGTTTTCACTGAAAGAATTCTTGGCAATTGAAGGAAAAAAGAACAAGAATATTTAAAAGCTCCACCTCCGTGAGGTATTGAGCAAGGATATTAAAAAAAGACGTTACAGATATAAATTTTAATTAGGACATGTGTTCATATGAGAGATTTGGTGTTGTTTAAACCTTTGTCATCTATTTCATGCCAAATCCTGTATATATATATATATATATATAAACGAAGAATTTGTAGATAACATTATTTTAAAACAAGCCAGAGCTTATTTATTTGCCCACAGTTAGATGGTTTCAAGTTTTGCTGTCAAACACTAATAATTTTATTTGCACACAGTTAAATGGGTTAGTTAAGGTTATTTGATTTAATAGCATATCAACCCTTGATGGTTATCTTATGCCAAATTCTGTTTATACATATGATCTTTAATCTACTAGTTCGTAGATAACATTTTTTAAACGAACCAGATCTCATTTGTTTACACATTGTCAAAAGGTTTCCGGTATAGTAAATGATTGAATAATTCTATTTAACGTATATATGGGATTCTAACAGGTACTACCACTCCCAGTCAGAGTGAACCTGAGTGTAATGGCGATGAAGGAGTACTCCACATTCCTCAATGCTTCAGGACTGAAGCCTCTCTATCGGATACAGTTTACTGTCACATGTAGGACACTCATATGAGAGAGCAATTTCTCTCACAACAAAAGATTATCAAAACAGGTTTTTAACTAAATAAATTTTAATTATCTCGTTGTTCTAAAATTCTTATAATTAATTAATTAATTTGGTATTAAATAATCCCCGAGGGTCGATATACCTTTAAATGGAGGTACCCGTGGTGTAATGGTTATCGTCGTAGGAAATGGACACGGCGACACGAGTTCAAATCCTAGACCAGACTGATTGCATTTCACATAGCACTAATACCCTTGGGAAAGGTATGAATCCAATTATTCTCCCTCCAGCTATGGGTGAATTGTAGGGCAGACTGGGTTCTTCAGCCTTGGTTAGGCAACTAGTCTAGGAGAAGGAAAACTCTAAATTCAAACCTGTTAAACTCCGCTTAAGAATTGACCTTGTGTCATATCCTGTCCGAGCAGAGGGGTTGGTAAATATGGATTTGCCTTTAAACAATGAAAACGAAACTGATCCATCAAAATATTCCTGTAAATTAAGAGAGTTAGGTTTTTTGGCACATAGTCCTATCAAATATAAATCATTTTTAAACAGATCTATTTGACCCATTATTGAGAGCCTTACAGGTACTATCACTTCGGTCAGAGTGGACCTGGAAGTAATCACTCGTTCTTTATGATTGTCTTAATTTTGGAGGTTTTGTTTGGTTTCTTTATCTAATGGCATATCAATCTTCATGGGTTATTTAATGCCACAGCCATCCGAGTAGAACAGTTGTAGTACTATTTAAACTGTAGTAGTGTAGATAAGAGTGTTCATACCTTTACCAAGGATATTAGTTCAAAAGTGAATGCAACAGCATAATTATCGTTTGAACTTGCTCGCTACAATGTTGCATGTTAGCTGTTATGCCACAGGGACTTCCCAATTTTGGAGATGCGCTTAGCGTAGCGGTTATTGTCGTTGGAACAGAAATCGGTGACCCAAATCTGGACAAAGCTGCTAGTGTTTCTCTTTGTGCAAATGCCTCTGGAAAGGGCATGAATACATCTGTTCCCCCAAACTATGGTTAGATAGTTGAGTTGACTAGCTTCTTTAGCGTTGGTAAGGTTGGTTGGTTGGTTGGTTGTTTGGGTTTTTATGGCATATCAACCTTTCTAGGTCATTTATCGCCAAATCTATTTTTATGAAAATAGTTCTATTTAAAAAATCAGTTTAGTATGAGTACACAGTTTAATTGTCAAAACATTCCTATTTCAAACTATTCAGTTTATTCAAACAGTTCTAATTCAGCTAATTTATTTTAGTGTAAGTATAGGTTTTGTTTACTCCGTTAAATGTCAAAACAGTTCTATATTAAACAATTCAGTTTAACGTAAGTACAATCTCAATGTCAAAAACAGTTTCAGTTAAAACAATTCTGTTTAGCATAAGTACACTGTTTAATTGTCAGAAACATTTCTATTTCAAGCTATTCAGTTTAGTCAAACAGTTCTAATTCAAACAATTCAGTTTTAGCATAAGTATGCAGTTAGTTCTATTTGATCCATAGATAAGACCCTATGAGGTGCTACCACTCCGGGCCAGAGTGGACCTGGGAGCAATGGTAATGAAGGAGTGCTCCACATTCCCTAAAGCTCCTGCATCACTGGAACCTCACCATCAGATTGTTTAGTGTCAATTACAGGACACTCATTGGGGGAGGTCTTACCCCTCTGCAGAGAAACTGTCGGTGTATTCTACTGTCCCAGCCAATTTAGCGTGGGTAAGGCAACCAGTCAAGGAAATGGAAAACTATGAATTCAAACCAGCTTTACCCCGCTTAAAATTGACATTGGGTAAGTGTGAATCTGGGAGTACTGTTTATGAAGGAAATAAGGTGTGCTCCACTCTACTCAGATCTTCACCATCATGTGCAGTTTACATTGGTAGTACCTAATAGGTTGCCATGGGATTAAATAAATCAATTTAAATATATTCCGATTCGATTCGATTCGACTGTATGCAAAAAAAAATTATTTTGAAAAAACTACACAAAAAACGTAAATATAAACGTACAATAAACGTGATTCCCTAACATCACAAAATAACACAAGAGAGATTACTTTGGGGAAAGAACCTTCAAACCTATAGCATGGACCATCAATCTAAAGCACTTAAAAATATACTTTTGTCTTCTTACCTCTGACCATACTAACGCCGAAGACACTTTCATCCGTATCAAGAAATCCTTTTCTTTCTATTTTATCACCAATTGAAATCTGCCGATCTTCCTAACTCATATAGTTATTTTTTTATATCATTATACACACATCCACGTACATGCATATACATATGCTGCCTATGCGCACACACACCTGTACAGATATACTTACCTTCTCATGCTTATACATATTTTCTACACTGATATGCATACATATATAAACATGTTCTTACCTGCATGCATATGCATTGAGCCATCTCCACTTTAAGTGGGAAGCGTCTGAAATTAGTAGACCAATTCATATACTTCGGCAGCAATATCTCATCTACTGAAACTGATGTTAACATACGCATAGCGAAGTCGTGGACTACTGTCAACAGGTTATCAATCTAAAGAAAATCTAATGTCTTAGATAGAATAAAACGAAATTTCATCCAAGCTTTGGCTGTGTTTATACAATTGTATAGATTCACCACATAAACTCTAACGAAACGCATGGAGAAAAGCTAGATGGAAACTTCACAAGAATGCTGTGTGCTGTTTTGAACAAATTCTAGAAGCAACACCGCACAAAACAGTTCTATGGCCACTTACCTCCCATTTCATGAACCATCAAAGACGAACAAAACATACTGGGTAAGAATGAACTCATAAGAGAGGATGGCCAATGGTCTCCTACACATGGACACACCAGTGTTGACCAACCAACAAGAACTTACATGTATCAAATCTGTGGGGCCACTGGGTGTAGTTTAGAGGCCCTGTCAGGTGCGATAGACGATAAGGACAGATGTGGAGAGAGAGAGAGAGAGAGAGAGAGAGAGAAAGCATGAGGAGGAAGAGGAAGAGGGAGAGCAGAAGAGCTTATAGGGTCCCTTGTGAGTTTTAAGGGTCACATCATCATGGAACTAGATATTTCTTGGGGGGCTTCTTCTTACTGAAATACAAAATTTATTACCTAAATTCACTAAAGAAACCATGAATAATGAAATAACAATTTAATCGTTAGTTTTCTTAATTATGGTTTAATCTACAATACATGTTTAATTTTAGAATCTATTTCTTATCAATTTAGCTCCGAGCTAATCAGACATGATGATCAATCGATGCAGTAAATCTTAACAAAAAAGAAATACACCAAAACTGATGTTTAAAAAAATAGCTGATTAGTGAATTTTTCTACTGATCTTTTTCCGAATATAAGATGAAAGACTTAACATTGAATTAATTCCTCATATTTATAATGAGATCTTACTTGTCTGAAATGTTATCTACAAAGTACTCGTTTAGAAATCTTAAGCAAAAACCAGAATTTTGCATTAAATAACCTATAAAACCCAATCAACCTACCAATCCTCATATTTTCTTTAGGGAGAGTCTTCGTGGCACACTAGCGAACGAGCTGGACTGCAACATTTTAGTGAGTGAGTTCGAACTCCAGTTGCCTTATTGCATTCACTTTCGGGCTATTAACCTTGAAAAAGGTATGAACCCTCTTACCCTTTCTCAGCTAGGGGTTAGATAGTGCCACGACTGTTCTTTTACAATGACAGGTTTGACATTAAATAACACACTAAGGCTAATATGTCATTAAGCAAAGAAACCAAATCATGGATAAGGCGTTTGGTTGAAACGAACTTCTGCGAAATCATATGGAGATTGCAGGTTCAATCCCAACTACAGGTAAGATTAACAAGAAGTACTACTATAGATAAAACTTGAACCGGATCACGCTAAATGGAATTAGAACGATCTATCCCCGTGGATTAAATAAGGCGTTCAATTCGAGGTTCTGTGTAGGCTCCCAAGTTCGACATGAAACACCTGATGAAGGCTGAAGGGCATCCCTGTCGAAAAGTTGTGAATATAACAATAAAGATGAAGAAAATAGTCCGAATATTCTAAGAGTTTAAAATTATCTCAGAAATTTCGACAAAAATGAACTATGACACTTTATGCTCTTTTGCTTCTGAATACACATATATACAATAATGCTTGTGCATAGGTGTGTATTACCTAACCCCTCTCCACGAGCAGGGTGCGATATAAGGTTAATTTTTTAAACGGAGTGTGATAGGTTTGAATTCTAAGTGAGAAGTGAGACCCAACTTGCCGATCGATTATGTCCTCCTTCTGCATGACAATGTTCGACTATACACAAGCATCAGGACAAGAGACACAATTGCCTCATTCGGGTGGACAATTATTATCTCTTCAGAGGGTTTAAGAGGCAAATATTATGTTTCATTCGGGTGGACAACTTTACTGCATCCTCCATACTCAACAGATTTAGCGGCTTCAGACTATCATCTCTTCGGCCCATGAAAGAAGGTTTAAGAGGCAAATATTATATCTCATTCGGGTGGACAACTTTACTGCATCCTCCATACTCAGCAGATTTAGCGGCTTCAGACTATCGTATCTTCGGCCCCATGAAAGAAGGTTTAAGAGGCAAACATGCCAGTGACAAGGAAATGAAAAGTACAGTGATAAAGTGGCTTAAAGAACAATCAACAGAATTTTATGAGGCAGGGAGTCATGCTCTCATTCGAAGATGGAACATTGCTATAGAGAGAAACGGTGACCACGTGATCCATAGAGGACCAGCTTCATTTTGATGTACTGTGTCGGTACTTCTTCCTGTACAAAAGAAAAAGGCATTACTTTTTGACTCACCCTCAGAGTTCTCAAAATGCATCATTTCAATGTAAAAAGAGAGCATGGAATTATATTGTCAAAAACATTTTTCCTGAATTATTGTTAGGGGTTTTTGATCAAGCGATAGATTGATTAATGTTGAGGGCATGCCGACACGTCCAGGGGTATTCTATGCTTAGAGATTAGAGAATCCCTTTCTTTGTATGTTGATATTTAGGTTTTTTGTACAGTTGTTTCTTAAGAATTTTTTTTGGACGCAGTCCAATCGAAAATGGATATTTTTTTTCATACAGATCTATTCGACGCACAGATGAAGCTCTAACACGTACAACCTTCTCGGGTCATAATGGACTTGGGAATAATGGCATTGGGTCTTTTGAGGCAACTAAAGAACTAGCACTAAGGGCTTTGAAGTTGTCTTAATAAGGAAAATAAAGTGTATAAAAGTTAAGGCTATGAGAATGATAATGACAAAGAATAAAGCTTTCGAATATTATCATAATTATTCTTTCTTTTCTTTTGAGTTTTTTCTCTTTTTTTCTTTTTCTAGAGTATTCTTATTCTTCGTTGATAAGTATTTTTGAAAAAGTTGAAATCACTTTCTGACTGATTTTTGTAGGCAGATTTTCTCTACTTTTTAATCAAATAAGAGGAGGTCGTAGCGTAACGGCTATCGTAAGAAGTTGACTTGGTGACCCGAGTTCAATTCCTGAACGAGGCTGTTTGCATTTCATATAGAACAAATACAATTGAGAAAGGCATGAATCCAACAATTTTCCTTCCATCTATGGGTAAATAATAGGGCAGACAGGGCTCTTTAACTTTAATCCAATAATTATCAAATAAGCATATTCATCATCATGATCATCAAGTCGTGTTGATAACACAGAGTTTCTACAACTTTCTCACTTCTCCCTCCTTTCTCTCTTTCTCTCTCCCTTCCTTCTTTCTCTCTCCCTTCCTTCTCTCTCTCTATCTCTCTCCCTTCTCACTTTTTCTCTCTCTCCCCTCTCCCGCCCCACCTCTCTCCCTTCTCCCCTCTCCCTCCATCCCCTCCTTCCCCCTCCCCTTCCCGCACCTATCTCCCTTCCCCCTTCCCCCTCCCATCCTCTATCTCCCTCCTCCCCTTCCTCTCTTACTCCCTCCTCCCATTTTCCTCTCTTTCCCCCGCATCTCTCCCTTCCCCCTCTCCACCCCCTCTCCCTCCTTCCCTCCCCCTCTCTTTCCCTTCCCCTTCCCCTCTCTCTATCTTTATCCATCCCTATCATCTATTGCTTGGCAACCCATCAAGGAGAAGGAAAACTCTAAATTTAAACCAGTCGTAAAGCTGAAGAAAGACTGGTTCCGCCAGAATATTCCTATCCAATACATGTTACATGCGTAGCGGCCCCACAATCAAACAAGAACACAAGACCAGTGAGAAACTAAAAGGAAATGATTTATTAAGAAATAGTAATATAATAAAAAATAAATAATAACCAATAAATAAACCTTAGAAACTATGACAGACGCAGACTACGCAGATGATCAAGCACTTCTCACAAGTAACACCTACCCTCGTCAAACTCCTGCAGCATAGCCAGGAGCAAGCTGTGGAAGGCATTAGCCTCAAAGTAAATACAAATAAAACAATGTTCATGTGTTTGGAAAGTGTTCACATATACCACCTTGGCGGCAAATCTCGTTTATTAAAACCGATATTAACATACACATTGAGAAGGCGTGAACTGCATTCGACAGGTTGTCGATCCTATCGAAATTTGATCTCTCTGATATAATAAAACGGGATTTCTTTCAGGCTGTTGTCGTGTCAGTACAACTGTATAGATGCACCACCATGATTATAACGAAAAGTATGGAGAAAAAACTAGATGGGAACTACACCAGAATTCTGCGCGCAATTTGGAAAAATCCTCTAAACAACAGTGCACAAAAGGGTAATTGTACGGCCACTTACCTCCCGTCTCGTGAGCTATTAAAATATGACAAACTGGACACTGCTGGAAAAGTAAGGATGAACTCATAAGCGTCGTTCTTTTATGGACTCCTACACATAGACGCACCAGTGTTGGCCGACCAACAAGGTCTTACATACATCAGCGCTGTCTGTGCCGACACTGAACGTAGTCTAGAGGACCTGCCCGGAATAATTGGTGATAGGGACGAACGTTGAGAGAGAGAGAGAGAGAGAGAGAGAGAGAGTCAGGAAACCCCACACTGTCAGCATGACTTGATGATGATGATGATGATGATGATGATGATGATGAAGTTGTTAAAAGGATAATTGTTGAAAATCCATTTCTAAAAATACAAGTTTAATAGTAATATATATCACTGCATGCTGCCTCCAGACAAACACTCCAACTGCATGCTTGCGTGGTCTTGATACTCATGCGTTCATCTATATAACTGTGTGCATGTATATAATTGTGTGTGTGTGTGTGTGAAATCGTCCTCAGAAGAAGTCATCTCTAACATTAAAGCGACTGGAAAATGAAAATGGGTCGACAAAAGACGGAAATAATTAAAACATATGAGAATATTTAAAATAATAGAAACCGTACGTTTTAAAAGGAAACGACCCAGTTTCAAAGTAGAGTAAGTCCTCTGGTGAAAAAAAATGAACATGAGAAAGGGAAGGGGGAGGAAGAGGATACATTCATGTTAAGAGTAAGAAAAGAGAGAGGATCGAATTTCAGTAGAACTCAACTTTTAATAACTTTGGAAAGTGTAAAATGATATGAGAAACGCGCTAAGAATATATGGTCCCACTGTCAACGAAACATAGAATACGCTGACTGTAAACTCTTCAGAGGAGTAAGACCCCCACCCAAAAGAGAAAGGAATGTTCTGGGTATGACACTAAACTACATCTGTTGGTGAGGCTCCAGTTCTGAAGATCTGGGTAGTATGGAGTATTCCTTCCTTTCCATTACTCCAAGGACCACTTGGAGTGCTAGAACCTGTTAGGGTCCCATCTAAACTGCATCTGTTAGTGAGGCTCCAGTTCCGAAGATCTGTCTAGTATGGAGTACTCTTTCCTTTCCATTACTCCTAGGTCCACTCTGTCCTGGAATGCTAGAACCTGTTATAATCCCATCTAAACTGCATCTGTTAGTGAGGCTCCAGCTCTGAAGATCTGGGTAGTGTGGAGTACTCCTTCCTTTCCATTACTCCTAGGTCCACTCTTATCTGGAGTGCTAGTACCTGTTAGAGTCCCATCTATGGGTCGAATAGATCTGTTTAAAAGTTATTCCTATTCGATAAGACCGTATGCTAAGAAACAACGACACAAAAAAGGCCACGGTGAAAAATGCTAATTTTCAAGGAAGGCAAATATTTCCCATTCTGTTTAGAATTTATTTGTATTCGATGGGAATAGTTGATGCCAAATAGCTGTGAATTATTTATATTAAGACTAGTTACTTGAAGCAATAATTGTTTACTAAGGATTGTTATTATTAGTTATTTGAAACCATATAACTGTAAATTATTTATATTAAGAATAGCTACTTGAAGTTTATAATTGTTTACTGGTGATTATCATTAGTTATATGAAACTATATAACTGTGTACAAACAAATGATTATTATTAAATACAAAAAATATTGATATTAGATTTGAATACTTGAAACCATAATTGTCTGCAAATTATTAGTATTAAGTAGGAATATTTGATGTATAACTGTGTAACAAAAAATTCTTTAATTATAGCGAAACAAAAATTATAAATATTAACGTATTATGAACGCGATTCCCTAACCTCTAGGCGTAAATAACTCTTGATGGATTGACTTGCTGTTAAAAATCAATCAATCAATCATAGAAAAAGTATTTTTCAACAGTGTCAAATTTATTAAAAACTAACAAAAGTTAAATCCCTTATGAAATAAAAAAAAAACCTAGAAACATTATTTTTATGAATATAAAAAGCTGTATTAATATGTACTTCTAAAATGAAAACAAAATGCTTCTTTTTATTCCCTCTTTTTTTTTTATTGAACTACAGGATGTATCAATAAAGAGGATTTCCTCTCTGATATTTTTATTTTCATTATATATTTAACATCAAATTGATATCAATATTCTATTTTTGATATACTTTAAATTGCTGCATAAAAGTCAACCTTTTAAAACTGATAAGAAAAAGAGCCAATTAAGAGTTGATCTATACGGCAGGGCAAAAATAAAAATCTTTACCATAGAATAGTCAACCAAAAGATTTGGATTTTAGGCCTGCCATATAAGTCGACTCCCAGTTTTTATAGATATTTTTTTTTTACCAAATATTACATGTTGATCTTTGATAGTCGGTTAGCGCGGATTTAGTAAACAAGATGTGTAGTTGTGTCTTAAGGTAAACAAGGGACAGCAATAATGCCACGTGAATTGTGTAGATGGAGCGAGGAAGGTAATGTTTGGTTTGGTTTCTTTGTTTAATGGCATATCAACTCTTTGTAGGTTATTTAATGCCAAAGCCATTCTCCTAGAAGAACAGTAGTGGTTCTATTTAACCCATAGCTGGGAGGATAAGGGGGTTCATACCTTTCCCAAGGGTATTTGCCCGAAAGTGAACGCAATAGCGCGACTGGAGTACGAACTCGCGTACTACGATTCCGCAGTCCATCGCTTTAACCATTACACCACGAGGACACACCCGAAAGGTAGTGTGTGGACGTCAGAAAATTATATAATGACGGGAGTCAATCACGGAGAGCAGTCAGCAGAGTAGTCTGTTAGTCGTTTTGGGTGCTAGCCCGTAGGGTGAGGAGCGCCCCTTGGTTGAGAAGCACGTCTTGTATCAGTTTCCCGTGAAAAAAGCACAAAAAAGCAAGGCTCTGAGTATATCTATGTCAACGTGGTGTAAACTCTAGCAGTTCCTGACCGACTCTGTCTCTTTCACACGGTTTCGACATTTCCTTGTAAATAAAGACGAGAGTTTATGTTTTTATAAATAAGTGTTGTTGCCATTTGTTTCCCCGATATACAACATTAAAGGGTCGACTTATATACCGCACTTGACGGTATTTGTCATTCTTGGTTGTATATATGAGGGTGAGTGAAAAGTTTTGCAATATTTTAGTACGTGTTAGTTTGTGGCGCGTATATCACATGAAAGAAGCAGTTCAAGCTGTGGTAGGTACCTTCTGTGGTTGGCAGTATTCTGGTAGATGGTGCGCAATACGGATAAATGGCCAACACAGTCTAAATCGGGAACTTATACTTTACGCCACTGAAACAGCCAAATAGATTTGTCGCGCGAAAAGTGAAGGCGCATTTGATCACAGCACAGTACGCAGATGGTTCAAGAGTTTTTGCTCGGTTAGCATGAACTTGTACGATCAGGCAACGTCAGATAGACCTAAAACCGTGCTACAAGCTATACAGATAAATCGGGCTAGTAGCACTCAGAGAGTATCAGGCGAGCTCAGTATCTCTCAGTCCAGTACGGTTCGTCATCTTCATGACCTTGGCAAATCCAGCGTTTTGCACTCGGAGAGTATCATGCGAGCTCTGCATAACTCAGATCAGTATGGTTCGTCACCTTCACAAACTCGGAGCTGCCGATTGTGCCTCACGCTACCAAAATATTGCAAAACTTTTGACTCACCCTCGAATTAGCTGCCGTTATCTACGGCATCATTATATTAGAAAGTATGTTTATGCGTGTATCTAGTGAATATCCAAAGTTCCACTGTTAAGTACTCACTGTTTTATGCCCGCTGTTAGGTCGACAGTAGTTACGGTTATGTCTATGGCAGCAAATGTTAGGAATCTTTGTAGAGGTCATCAATGTAAAAACCAATGAAAGGTTTAGCGTTGTTGAAGTAGCCAGCCATTTTTGTTCTGAGGAAAGAATTCAGTATGACGTAGATAAAAGCAATCTAATAGGTTATCATATTTTACTACAATGTAAACAAGAACGACGATGCGAATAGAATACTAAATACTGGATGAGGATGTTTATGTCTCACTTTAAGCTAATGCTCTTGGGAAAGGCATGAACCCATCCCTGAAATGCTTTTTGATTGATTGATGTTAACGGCATGTCAATCCGTCAACGGTTATTTTATGCTTATTTTATGTTTCTGTTATATGCTGATACATATGTTTTATCGTGCAGTTGTTTCTTAAGAGGTTCGAACCTGAATACTTTTTACATAGATCTATCTCACCCATAGATAGGACTCTAACAGGTACTACTCCTCCAGGTAAGAGTGGACCTGGGAGTAATGGTAATTAAAGGAGAGCCTACACTTCCCATATTTCCAAAACTAGAGCCTCACCATTAGATGCAGTTTACTGTCATAACCCAGACAACCCTCTCGGGGGTATCTTACCCCTCTGCATGGGATACAGTCTTATTCTTATCCCGGTGACTGAGAGGGTTTCTTTTAGAAGAGTATAAAACTTGTCTGGATTTTAGAAGGTATTATAACGTTCATGATATTTGCAATAAACTTCATCATGGAAGTGACTTAGTTTAGATATAATCTATCAAGTGGCAAAGATTTTATCGACGTGAAATAAAAGTGTTGTCGTCATTGTACGCTACTTGGAAAACAAGAGCTTTGACAGGTTTATTCCTTTTTAAAAAGACGCTGTTGACCAGAGTAACCACAGTCACTTCATTTCTTTCTATTGAAAAATAGTTCCAAAGAAATGGTCTGTAATCGACAATTCTGTGAATAGCGGAACGCAATAAACGTTTTAACACAAATGAAAATAATGATAAATAATAATATTTGATTGAATTTTTGCTTGTGTTGTTCATTTTAATTACTATGATTCTCCACACTACACTTGATTTGGTTTGGTTTGGTTTGGTTTGGTTTCTTCGTTTAATGGCTCATCAACTTTCGAGGGTTATCTAATACCAAAGCCATCTTAGTTGAACAGTTGTGGTACAATCTAACCCATACGTGGGGTCCATACGAGGGATAAATATAAAGAAAGACCAGTAGAAAGACCGGTAGAAAGACCACCCTTAAGGTTTGTGAGAGGTATTTTAAAGAGGCACAACGGTCCTTAATACATGCATGTCCCCAAATTTTTCTTTTCTTTTCTTTCCTTTCTTCCTTTTTAATAGCATATCAAATTTTGTGGGTTATTTAATACCGAATCCAACTTTGTAAAAGAAAAGCAACGTTACTATATGATTTGCAACTGCAGGGATTTGAGTATTTATATCTTTTCCAAGTCCGAAAGTGAACGTAATAGCTTGACTGGAGTTCGAACTCCAGCTCGTTAGCTCCATGGGAACTCTTCCCTGTCACCAAATCGGAAAATAGAAAAAGACGCACCTGGTGGTGAAATGGTTAGCAAGCTCGACTAACAAACCGACACGAGTGAGTTCGAGTCTCACTGGGTACTCTTTTCATATGGCCTTGTGCCACATCTAAGCAAAAAGCTTAATAAATTACCACATGTATCGTGAATTTCAGAAATGATATTTTCCTAATTTGCCGCTACGAGCTGGTGAGGATGAATACTTGCTTTTTTTCTCAGTATTCAGTTGGAAACCAACAGTTGAAGAAGACAGGCAGTAAAATTCTTTGCACCGAACCAAAATTTCATGCCGGCAACCAGTTTTTATCTTCAAAGGAATTTCAGAACTGACACACAATTTAAGCATTTTAAAAGAATAATTAATCAGTTACGTACACAGTATATATATATATATATATATATATATATATACAACTTTTCCAAATTTTTATATATTTTTACACTTTTTATACATCCATCTACACTTAACATCACTAATAAAACCCCTCACATTTCTGATGATGGTTCAGCAGAACCGAAACGCTATAGTGTCGACTGACTTTGTTTCTCTAAAAATCCCTACTTTCTATTTGGATTACTTGTTGTCAATTTTTCTTCGCAAATTGTCGGATTACTATCCATTATTTTCTTCCATATATATATATATACAAAAATAATACTCACTCAACATATTCTTTTATAAACTATTTCTCATTACCAAAAAAATTAATAAATAAACAAAATAAAATTAAATAATACATAAAACGACACCGTCTGTTTTAACTCAAACTCCTATTATTTGTTTTGATATTTGTTTGTTTTATTTATAATTCATTTCATTATTAACCGTTTTATCATATGTCATGGGTACGACATTAAACTGCACCTGATGGTGAGGCTCCAGTCTTAGAGTTTGGATAATGTAGAATACTCCTTCATTACTATTACCCTTATGTCCCTTCTGATCCAGAGTGATAGTGCCAGTTAGGATCTCTTTTATAGGTCAAATAGAACTGTTTAATCTCTTACAAGGGATTGATATCAAATAGAATCATTTGTGTTGAAAAGCAATACTAGAAACCATTTAACTGTGTTCAAATAGAACTATTAATGTTAGGTAGCAATTTGACAGAAAAATAAGCATGGCTCGTTGAAAAATAATGTTACCTTCAAACTACTCATCTACAAACACTATATATTGTTCTTATTTTTATAACTATTTCTATAACTCTGGCGGCGGAGAAAAAAACGGCTAATGCAATTTAATATTATAAACCGATATGTGGAAAAATAATTAATAATCAATGAAAATAAAAGAAAAGCCTAAAAACATCCGTACTGCTTGAAAATAATCAAACACTATATATATATATATATTATATATATATATATATATATATATATATATATAAATTTCTGGTATAAACTAATTTACATATACAAATTAACAAAGACATCATTGGTAATAAAAGAGGGGGAACTATAATAAAATGGTAAAATAAACGAGGGACCTTTCGTCCGGACGAAAGGGCTGTCGTTTATTTTATCATTATTATTTTATTATTATCATTTATTATTATTTTATCATTATTATTTATAATCATTATTTTATTATTATTACTATTTATTATCATTTATTATTTTATTATTTATTATTTATTATTATTATTTTTTATTACTATTTTATTACCAATGATGTCTTTGTTAATATATATATATATATATATATATATATATATATATATATATATATATATATATATATATATATATATATAAACAGGATTTAGCATTAAATACCGTGCAAGACATTAAATGCCATAAAACACAACCAACCAACCATATTTATCACTATCCGTAAAACTCCTCAACAAAATTGAACTAATTTTCTTACGAACTCGTTTGGCTTAATTTCCCTTAACATTCGCGCTAATTTCGTAATAGATGTTTATTTTTTTAATAATCAGTGTTTTGCTTTTCATTCATGGTGTCGAGAAAAAGAAAGAGGAATGAAGATTACAGACTTTTAATTCACATACCCAACTGAAAATGATGGAACTTATTTTATGCTTAGTGCTATTAGCAGGATTTTTATTTTTACTTCATATCAAGATAAAATTCAGGAATCATCTGGATGTTCCACATAACATCCGGATAGCTCCCGGCATCAAGATGCCACGCATTTCAAATAAATTTGTATATTTTGTTACTTACACCTCTTAAATTTGGCCAGTTCGACTATTTTAAATTTAATTTTCTAACCTTAACGTCAAAAAGTGTGAGAAATATTTTGAAAATTTCAAAAAGATATAAACTTTGAAAGCGCTTAAAGCGTATTGCAAACACCTTAGAAAACATATTACACTCAATTTTAAAATATACTGACTTCAAAGACTTTAGTTTTCAAATTAAAACTTATGCAATTTAAAAAAAAAATCAAACCTGTTTAAATCATTCATTTTAAACTTCAACTTAAAATAAAGGAAAAATACAAATGAATTAATTAATACTATAAGTCCAAATTACAATAAAAAAAATCATTATTGATTCATTGATTTTGACGGCATGTCAACTCGTCTGAGGTTATTTCCTGCTTAGAAGTTAAGGAATTGCGTTCACTATACGATTATATTTACATTTTTTCTACTTTCGGACTTATACTCTTGGGAAAGGTATTGAACCCTATTATTCCTCAAGCCATAGGTTAAATAGTATCACTGCTGTTTTTCTACAAGAGTTGTTTTAGCAGTTAAATAACCCACAAAGGTAGATATGCCTTTAAACAAAGAAACCAAACCATCCAAATTATTAGATTGCTTTAAACTAGAACTATGGCATGATAGAATTTAACTACCAAAATGCTGATTACATTATTATTAAATTTTTGCACATAGTCCTATCGAATATGAATAATTTTAAAACAGATCTATTTTACCAATAGATAGGATCCTAACAAGTACTACCACTCAGGGCCAGAGTGGACCTAGGAGTAATGGCAACGAAGGAGTACTCCTCACTTTCCAAATGCAGTTTAGTATCATACTCAGGACACCCTTTTGAGAAGATCTTACCCCTCTGCAAGGGGTTCAGTCTTAAGAAACAGCTACATAAAAATTTTAATTTGAACATACAATGAACGCAATTCCCTAACCTCTTGGCTTAAAATAAACTAGACAGTTTGACATGTCATTAAGATCAATCAATTAGTTAATCAATCAGTCAAATAGCTTCTGATTTCAGCTTCACAGAGTCTAGGCTATGTTTCACGACAGCTCGTAATGTTTCAGGCTTCAACGCTCTAATTTCTTGTCGATGATGGTTCTTCAGCTTTTGGAGCGTTCGAGGTTTGTTTACGTAAACTCTTTCCTTAAGTTAACCCCAAAAGAGAAAAATCGGGAGCTGTCAAATCTAGCGAACGTGGTGACCAGTTAATTTCCGTTCCATGTGAAATTAGTCTGTCATTGAATATTCAACGGATGGCCAATTGCTCTATCCTGATAAAACCATATGTCATGTCTGTAACCTATCTAAAAATGCTCAGTCATTTCTCAGTATCACTCTCCTGTATAGTGAGGCTCAATAATTTGTTCTGTTCTGGTTCTACACAAAACTGTACATTTAAGGTGGTGCAGTAGATGATTCTGTTCAACTATTAGATTTTTAGAACCTCAAATTCTGCAATTCTGTCGACTGATGGTTTTATTATTTAAGTGAAAATGGGATTTATAGGATACGATTAGTCTGTGAATAAACCCATTTTTGGTTCTTGTTAATTGCTGAAAACAGCAAAAAGTAGACGTTCTTAAAAATTTATTTGTTTTATTTCTTGCACCAACTGAATCTTATACGGAAAGAGATGTAATTCCTTCAAAACGAACTGTAGTGTTCTACGGAAAATACCTTACATTCTAAAACGTCTTCGACTTGATATTCTTTGTTCTTTCAAAAGATTTTCCTGCATAAGTTAAATAATTTCCTCATTTCTCCCAGATCGTTGTCGTCTAGACTATATCAAGTTGGAAACAGATTCTTGCTCTTGAAAATGTTGAAAAACACATTGGATGGTTGGTCTTAAGGGCCTATTTCTGATATTAAAATAGTGGTGATATGCTCTTTGTAAAAGTAAAATTGATCGATCGATTGATTGATTTTAATGGTATGTCAACCCGTTTACGGTTTCTTTTTCTCCTTAGAGGTTAGAGAATCACGTTCATTGTACATTCATATTTAATATTTTCTGTGTTGCTGCTTTTTAACAAAAATTTCTCTCGAATATGAATGATTTTTAAGCAGAACTATTTTGTCCATGGATGGAACCCTATCAAGTACTCTGATCAGGGTCAGAGTAAATCTAAGAGTAATCAAAAGGAAGGAGTACTCCACACTTTTCAAATCTTCAGAATTAGAACCGCAACACCAAATGCAGTTTAGTAACATAACTTGGACATCGACATTGAATGGCTGTTATAACAATAAAATTGAACAATATTTGTCCTTTGTTTACTTGTATACTTATCCATGATAGATCTCCCAAAACTTTATTGAATATCACTGAAATAAATAAATTGATTAGTTAATTAAACAGATTATAATGAAAAAATTGTTACAAACTGTTGCCACAAAGTAAAAATTCATATATACAATAATAAGATGTAAAATGCAACGCAGTTTCTTCCATACTGCTATATGGATGCACTACCTGGACGCTAACAAAACGGCTGGAGAAGAAGCTAGACGGCAATTACACAAGAATGTTGCGAGCAATACGGAACAAGTCCTGGCGGCATCAACCCATAAGGCACCAACTATACGGCCACCTGCCTCCCATCACGAAAACTATTTAAAAAAAAGTTTGATATGCCATTAAACAAAAAATAAAATAAAACAAACCAAACCAAACAGGATTATAATGGGGGAACCAAATGTTAATATATGAATGAAACAAACAAGCTCAAAATAATAGCATGAAGAAAGAAAGAAAATATCAATTATATCTTAAAGATTATTAACAGGATTAAAGCGGGATATCCAAGGATTAATATGAGAAGAAAACTAACAAGTTCAAAATAATAACAATATTAAACAAAGCCAAATTGAGAAATAAAGAAAATATTAAAGGTTGATTAAAGGTGTATAACAGGATTATCGGGCGATATCTAAAAGCAAATATGTGAAGGAAACTAATAAGCTAAAAATAAAAGCAATATTAAACAATGGGAAATGAGGAAAGAAAAAAATTGCTTATAGATGTATAGCAGAATTATGATATGAGATCCAAGGGTAAATATGTGAAGGAAACTAACAAGCTCAAAATAAAAGCAATATTAAACAAAGGCAAATAAGAAAAAAAAAAGATATTAAAGATTACTTAAAGATGTATAACAGGATTATAATTGGAGATCCAAAGGTTTATAGAAGAAGGAAACTAACAAGTTCAAAATAAAAGTAATATTAAACCAAGGCAAATGCCAAAAGAAAGAAAATATTAAAGATTTTTAAAAAATATATAACAGTATTACAATGGGAGATCCAAGGGGTAATATGAGAAAAAAACTAACAAGCTCAAATAATAGCAATATTAAACAAAGGCAAATGAGGAAAGAAATAAGATATTAAACATTACTTAAAGATGAATAACAGAATTATATTGTGTATTGCACTTATGTGCGCTATGAACTGGTGGCTCAGTTGTAGAGTTTTGGCACTGCAATCTGTGGTTGCTGGTTCGAACTCTAGTGGATGAGATCACGATATACACTGCTGATGAAGCTTAATAAGATAAAAACAGCTGTCCAGTGTTTCCATATGTCATGCGTAAGGCCGGATTTTCTGGTCATAGTAATTCAATTCACAATATAATTCCTCTACTTAAAAAGGAAAATGTAGATCTAACAGGATTATAATGCGATATTCGAGGGTTAATATGAGAAGAAAACTAACAAACTTAAAATAATAGCAATATTAAGCAAATGAGGAAAGATAGAAAATTTTTAAGATCTTAAAAATGTATAACAGGATTATAATGGGAGATCCAAGGGTTTATATATATGGAGGAAACTAAAAAGTTCAAATAATAGCAATATTAAACAAAGGCAAATGCCGAAAGAAAGAAAATATTAAAGATTGCTTAAAGATGTATAACAGGATCATCATGGGATATCCAAGGGTTAATATGAAAAAGGAACAAACAAGCTCAAAATAATAGCAATATTAAACAAAGGCAAATGAGGAAAGAAAGAAAATCTACTGCAGATAACTAGGCCATCGGAGAGAAACCCTGTATTCTCACGAGTCTACAATTCCATTGAAGCTGTGGTTATTTATTTGGCGCCCCACAAAAAACAATGTGACACAAGGTCGATTTAATGTGGGTGTTAGGCAGATGGGAGTTTATTAGACATTAAATAAATATATTGGCAAATTTAATGCTCTAATTATTTAAGATGCTTTAGTTATTATTTATTGTGAATGTCATCTGATTTCATATCGCTCTATTGGGAAGGTTTAGATTATTTTGACTGTATTCCCCAGCAGAAGGGTCAGACTTCCGCCAAAAAAAAGGGGGTCTTGGTTTCTTTGGTTTATAGCATCTCAACCTTCGTGGCTAAAGACATCCTTGTGGAAGAGAGGTGGTGAAACTGTTCAACTCATATCTGAGAGGATAAAGGACTTTATACTTTTTCCAAGAGAATGTCCGATAGTAAACGTAATTGCAAGTCTCGAGTTCGTACTCGCTAATTAAGATGTAGTAGGCTCTACGCCATGGGAACTCTCCCGTATGTCTTCGGTATGATGCTAAACTACATCTGACGACCAGACTCCAAAACTGGAGATCTGGGGGTGTGGAGTACGCCTTCCAGGTCCACTCTGACCCGGAGTGGTAGTACCTGTTAGGGTTCTATCTATCGGTAAAATAGATCTGTTTAAAATTATTTGTATTCTGTAAGAAGAGAGAGAGAGAGAGAGAGAGAGAGAGAGAGAGAGAGAGAGAGAGAGAGAGAGAGAGAGAGCAGGATTCTGAAAATCTAAAGATTTTATACTTGAGAAAAAGAGAAAAGGAAGAAGAGGTCAGAAGAAAGAAAGACAGAGGGAAAAATGCTGCAAACTAAACGAAATATTAAAAAGAAAGAGTGGAAAAAAAGAAGGAGAAAGAAAGAAAGAAAGAAAGAAAGAAAGAAAGAAAGAAAGAAAGAAAGGTTGCAAACTAAAAGAAAGAAAGAAAGGAAGAAAGAAAGAAAGAGGAAGAAAGCTTGTAAACTAAACGAAAGAAAGAAAGAAAGAAAGAAAGAAAGAAAGAAAGAAAGAAAGAAAGAAAGGGGAAAAAGATTGCAAATTAAACGAAAGATTAAAAGAAAGAATGGAAAGAAAAAGTGAGAGAAAGAAAGAAAGAAAGAAAGGCAGTGGAAGAAAGGTTGCATACTAAAAGAAAGAAAGAAATATTGCAAACTAAACAGATTAGAAAAAAGAAAAAGAGAAAAAGAAAAAGGAAAGAAGAAAGTGCGAAGGAGAGAGAGATAGAAGAAGAAAGGTTGCAAACTAAATGGAAGATTAAAAAAAGAGAAAAGGGAAGAGGATATAAAAAAGAAATAGCGAAAGAAAAGGAAGAAAGGTTGCAATCTAAATGATGATTAGAAAAAAGAAAAAAGAAGAACGAGAGGAAAGAAAAGAGGGAGAAAGAAAGAGTGACAGAGGAAGAAAAGTTGCAAACTGAAAAAAAAAAAAAAAGGGGAAAAAACTTGCAGAAAAATGATTTATTATGTTAAATTGTAGCATTGAATACTTGAAAAAAAACCTCAAAAAGGTTATTGACGTTAATAAATCTAATAATGAAATTATTTTATTCTTTCCTTGGGGAATTTATTAATGGTTCGTTGATGAATGAATTGGTCTTTTAGTCACAGCCTTCAGCAGACCTTCACGATCAAGTGAAAGAAGAAGAAGAAGACGTGACTAATACCTAAAACAAAGCCCGTACTATCGTCGATTGTCACTTGTTCTAACGGTTCTGTTATATTGTAGATACGTCGTTAAGCTACAGAGTGTTGCACAAAGTCAGCCTTCTGCGGTGTCCAATTAGGGTTATCGGATAATCGTGTTGTTAACCCTTTCTTGAAATGCAAGGGAAATAAACCAGTCGTTGGTATATTATTTTTCCACTTTGTAAAAAAAAGAGTACTGTTTGACTGGCCAGTTAGCGTGGATTTCAAAAACAGGATGTGCAGTTGTGTCTTAAAGTAAGCAAGGAACAGAGGAAATGCAAAGTGAATTGCGTTAGAAGAAATGTGTGGGCGTCAGAACAATAGATAATGACAGAAGTTTTCAACTCCAACAGTCAATCGGGGTAAGCTGGTAGCAGAGTAGGCATGTCACGCTCTTTTGGCCGTTAGCCGAAGGCGGTGGCCCCCGGGTTGAGAACCAGCTCTGTATCAATTTTCCGGTGAAATAAACACGAAGAAATAAGGTTCTGAATACCTACCTCAACGTTGAGTAATTCTTCACAGATTCCGACCAACATTCTCTTTCTCATACCGCCGTTTTGCTAAGACTTTCATAAATAAAAAGACTGTTTACATTTTTATAAATAAGTGTTGTAACTTATTCTCTCCGCCTGATACACAACAGTACATGTGTTGACTTCTTTCAGCATAGAGAGAGAGAGAGAGAGAGAGAGAGAGAGAGAGAGAGAGAGAGAGAGAGAGAGAGAGAGTTGGTTGGTTAGTTGGTTGGTTGGTTGGTTGGTTTTTATGGCATATCAACAATTGTTGGTTATATCCTGCTAATACATATATATTAAATATACACGATTTGCAAGCACATTTTTGTGATAACATTTTTAAACGAGGATAGGCTCATTGTTTTGTTTTGTTTTGTTTGTTGTTGTTGTTTTTGCACACAGTTAAATGGTTTCAAATATTGCTATATAAAAGTCACCATTTAACATTAATCATTTTTTTGCACACAGTTTGTAGGAAATTTCATTTTTAAATGTGTTAGAAGTAATTTGCTTGCCGACTAGAATTGCTATTGTTTCTACAGAGTTGAATGGTTTCAATTATTGCTATCTAGCACTAATAATTCTATTCGATATCAATCATTTGTTAGCACGCAATGAAGTGGTTAAAAGTATAACAATTTAACACTAATAATTCTATTCAGCACCATTTATTAATTTGCAAATGGTTCAAAGTATTGCTATCTAATTCTAATAGATCAATTTAGGCAAACGGTTAAAACGTTTCAAGTATTGCTATTTAACATTAATAATTCTACTCAGCATTACTTATTCGTTTATAAACAGGTAAGTGGTTCAAAGTATTGTTATGTATCACTAACAATTCAATTAAACATCAGTCATTTGCTTACAAACAGTTAAATGATCAAACAGTTCAGTTTCTAAAAAAATGATTTAACATAAGTCATTTGTTTGTTTAGATATTTAACAGTACTATTTGACCCATAGGTACTACTACTCCAGGTAAGAGTGGGCCAGGAAGTAATGGCAATGAAGGGGTACTTCCCATTCCCCCAAATTCCGGCATTACTGGAGCCTCAGTATCAGATTGTTTAATGTCATATATTGGACACTCGCGGGGGGGGGGAGTCTTACCCCGTCTGCAAAGATGCAGTTGGTGTATTTTACAGCCCCAGCCGACTGGGTTAAAGAGAGAGAGAGAAAGAGAGAGAGAGAGAGGAACATAACGAGGCAGGAACATAATCATACATACATTGTATATATATATATATATATGAAAGTAAATATGGATCTAAATCTAACAGTATGAAGAAAGCAAAAAAACAGAATAATTCTGTTTTTCTGCTCTCTTCATACTGTTAGATTTAGATCCATATTTACTTTCATACTGTCCTTTCGGAAAAACAAGTACCAAATACATTCTTACACGACATCTAACATGGGTGACTTCAAAACGATCTGTATATTTGAAAATTTACCAATCTCTGCGTATTTCTTTAAGAGACGGGAGGATTTTTCTTGTCTCTTAAAAAATCCAATATTTTCAAATATCATTCCACGTGCCAAACACGTACTTAATACTTTTGAATTAATAATGCTGTGTGCACGTTTGTATCTTTTCGTTATAGACATTTCATTTGCTCCTGTTATCTCGACAAGCATCCACCGCTATGTGAACAATTCTCCTGATATCAAAGTCCTGATGAAGGTTATTGAAACCGAAACGTTAACGAGACTTTACATCACAATAAGTTCATCTACTTGGATTATTGTTTTTCTGCTTTCTTCATATATATATATATATATATATATATATATATATTAGCCTGGTACTATTTACCAACCCCTCCGCTCGGGTAGGATTTGACACAAGGTCAATTTTTAAGCGGAGTTTAACAGGTTTGAATTCAGAGTTTTCCTTCTCCTAGACTAGTTGCCTCAACAAGGCTGAAGAACCTAGTCCGTCCTACTATTTACCCATAGCTAGAGGGAGAATAAGGGGGTTCATACCTTTCCCAAGGGTATTTGCCCGAAAGTGAACATAATAGCGCGACTGGAGTACGAACTCGCGTACTACGATTCCGCAGTTCATCGCTTTAACCATTACACCACGAGGACACCCCCTATATATATATATTAGCCTGGTCCAGGATTTGAATTCGTGTCGCCGTGTCTATTTCCTACGACTGTTTAAACAGACTGAGATAGATAGATAGATATGCCTGTGGTGTAATGGTTATCATCTTAGGAAATGGACATGGTGACACGAGTTCAAATCCTGGACCAGGTTAATTGTATTTCAAATAGCACTAATACCCTTGGGAAAGGTATGAATCCAATTATTCTCCCTCCAGCTATGTAGGAAAGACTGGGTTCTTCAGCCTTCGTGAGGCAACTAATCTAGAAGGAAAACACTAACTTCAAACCTGTTAAACTCCGCTTAAAAATTGACCTTGTGTCATATCCTGTCCGAGCGGAGGGGTTGGTAAAGATATATAGATAGATAGATTGATAGATAGATAGATCAATCAAAGAGCACAATATGGATAAGGTGTGCGTGTTCTCATCCCATGTTCTTGGTACTCGCTTAACTATTCTACCATGACTGCCAAACTAGTACTCCTTTCCTCAAAACTAACTTAGCCCTGTCAGCGAGACTTAGAATACTCACTCAGACGAATATTCTCTGCAGACGGGTAAGACTCCTCTTCCCCAGAAAAGAAGCGTCCTGGGAATGACACCAAACTGCTTCTGATCATGCGGCTCCAGTACTGAAGATCTAAGGAATCTAGAATATCCTTGGCGAGTTCATCTCAATCAAAGAAAATGAACTATTTGATATATTAACTATCTCTTTGTCTACGGTAAACTCTTACGTCACTCAATTATTTCCTTTTATAAATCAACGACGTCATCAGTTTATTTCCTTTTGTCTCCAACGGAATCATTTATACGTTTTGTTTTGTTTTTTGCTTTGTTTTGTTTTGTTTTTCCCCTCAACTATTCTTTTCAATCAATATCAATAGAAATAATCTCCTCTTTAACTATTATAAATAATGAATGAATAAATAAATAGAAACTTCCAACTATTTCAGTAATACAGTTAATACTTTTTTCAAAAGTTCTTGTTTCCCTTTATTTGTACATAAATAACCTTTCATATTCTCTCCTTTCTCCTATTTGGAGCCAAAAGAAAGAAATAAAAAGTAAAAATGAAAACAAAATGATTCCCTAATTTTTTTTCTGGTATATAGTCTATCCTGATTGATTCACTGAGTGTGCTGCATATTGACTCTTGACCGAGCCATCAATCAAGAGATTCTGTAAACAGGATGCACCAGTGAAAATAGGCTGAAGCAGTCACGTGGTTGATCGGAAATCGTGAGCGTTAGGAAATGATCTTTGATATATGCTGATGCCCATGTGAGGCTCCGGAGTGAGTTGAGTCAGTGCCAACTTACAGCCACGGAGAACGCCCGCTAGGTCAGCGGGCTACAGCGGGCCTCTAGTTGAGTACGCCCCGGCTGAGAAGCAGAAGAAGTACTAAGTGGGGCCTTGAAGATAACACAGCGAGGGATGGTCAAGAAAAGAAGAAGTTATCGGTCGATATAGCAATCGGTCTTTGTCTCCGTTTATCTCCGTCTGTCTCTCTCATACCATAGAAGCTTTGATTCTTAGAAGAATTAAGGGAGTTATATTTTTATAAAGAAGTGTTATCGTTATTCTTCCTCCACGTCTATTCGTTCGTTATGAGTATACAACAATTGGTTGGTTGATTTTAACGGCATGTCAACATATCTAGGAGTATTTTATACCGAGAGGTTAAGGAATGGAAGTCTAACAGGTACTGCCACTCCTTGTCAAAGAGGACCTGGGAGTAATGGCACTGAGAGGGTAGTCCACACTCCCCAAAGCTTCAGAACTGAAGCGTCACCATCAGTTGTAATTTAGTGTCATACTCAGGATACTTCATTTTTTAGGGGTTCTTACACCTCTACGGGGAATACAGTCCGTAAAATCTAATCCACGACCTACGGGGCATTTTTTTTATTTTCTGTCCTTATAGGCATGTTGACATTGTCTCTAGTTCCAGTTCCTAGTTTCTAGTTTTCAATCCCTCAAGTAAGGTGACATATACGAACCTTGGATTTTATTTTTGCCCATATCCCACACCTTTACATGCTTCAGAAGAGACCTTCACATTTTCACTTATTAACTGAATGTCTGCAATATAAAATATTTTCTTTTTGCTCTTCATTTAACCAATACGATTCATTATGGACTCCCTAATTTTCCAACAAATTGGCTCCAGACCAATCTCTTTTTTCAATCCCTCATCAACTAGGGCGACATCTACGAACCTTAGGCTTTATTTTTTACCCATCTCCCACTCCTTTTCACGCTTCAGAAGTGATCTTTACATTTTCAATTATTAACTGAATGTCGGCAATATAAAATATTTTCTTTTTGCTCTTTATTTAACCAAAACGGTTAATTATGGAGCCCCTAATTTTCCAGTAAACTAGTACCTTGAGAAGAAGAAAATGATCAGAAAGAGAAATTTTCGCCTCAGCTCTTAGTTTCGTATGTTCCTTTGAATCTAAAAATGTAACTACCGCGCTTTGAGCCATATTGTTTACAAATTCGACCGACATAATAGTTTTTCACTGTGTCTGTAGATATGTGTCTCTCTTTTCCTTTCTTTAACACTATGAGACATTGTCAACCGATGTTTTGTGGTTACTACTATTTGGTTTTACTTATTTATTTACCAAGCTTAGCTTAGTTGTTACATAGTCGGCTGGGGCGGTGGTGTAATGGTTAGAAAGCTCGACTAGCAAACCTAAAAGAGTGAGTTCGAGTCTCATTGGGTGCCCCTTTCATATGGCCTTGTGCTACATCTAAGCAACAAGCTTAGTAAATTACTACAGGGTCGGCTGGGGCTGTAGTATACACCGACTGCTCCTCTGCAGAGGAGTAAGACCTCACCCCAACGAGTGTCCTGGATTATGACACTAAGCAATCCGATGGTGAGGTTTCAGTAATGGTGGAGCTTTGGGGAATTCGGAGTATCTCTTCATTGTCATCGCTCCCAGGTCCACTCTGGCTCGGATAGCACCAGATACTTTCCTGTCTATGGGTCAAATAGAACTAAATTGTGTACTTAAACTAAATTGAATTGTTTGAAATAGAACTTTTTTTACATTAAAAATGTGTGTAAACAAAAATCTGTTTTCATACTAAACTGAATTGTTTGAACTTTAATCAAAATGACAAAATTCGGCGTTAAATGACCCAAAAGGGTTGATACGCCGTAAAATAAAACAACCAACCAACCTTAACTTAGTTTTGATACCAGGACATAAATATGGGGCGCCAAGTGAGTATCCAACTCACCTTGTCTATAAGTTGATTAATCTTGTTTATACGATTTGTTTTCTAGGGTTTATCACTGTAGTTTTCATACACACCTTGTTTCCTTAAATAGTTCCTTCGTAATGTTTGTCATTGTACTCTCCTCTTCAGGACATCTCTCTTAACTTTTCCCTAGTTTCATGAGGATTATTCCCCAACTCTCTATTGTCACTACACATTATCAGCGGTTAACTTGTCTTCTTTTCTTGTCCCGTCGGCGGGGCTTAAAATATGCTAACTGTATCTCCCTACTGAGGAATAACACCCCATTCTTCCTCTCCCACAAGAAAAAAATGTGTTCTGGGTATGACACTAGACTGAACCTGATGGTGTTGCTCCAGTTCTGGAGATCTGAGGAGTGTCAAGTACCCCTTCATTAACATAACTCCCCGCTCCGCTCAGACCCAGAGTGGTAGAACCTGTTAGGGTGTTATCTACGGGTTGAATAAATCTGTTTAAAACGTATTTGTATTCGATAGAACGTTTACAAAATATAACCTTTAAGGAATAACAATACAAATATATTAATATGAATGTATAATGAACGTGATTTCCTAACCTCTATGTATAAAATAATCCTCGACAGGTTGATATGCTGTTAAAATCAATCTATTGGTTTCTTTCTTGGGTTTCTTTTTCTGTTTTTAATGCCATATGAAGCCTCGTGGGTTATTCAATGCTAAAGTCATCCTTATAGAAGGATAATAGTGCTGTCCTTATCGGAGGATAAAGGCGCAATCGTTGTTGAAAGATAGTGGCACTATCGTTGTGAAAGTTTTATGGCGCTATCATTATAAAAGGACAGTAGTGCAATCGTTGTAGAAAGATAGTTGTGCTATCGTTGTAGAAGGATAGTGGCACTATAGTTAAGAAGGATAATGCTGCTATCATTATAGAAGGACAGTTGTGCAATCGTTGTAGAAGGATAATTGTGTTATCGTTGTTGAAGGATAGTTGTGCTATCGTTGTAGAAGGATAGTGGCACTATTGTTGTAGAAGGATAATGGTGCTATCATTGTAGAAGGACAGTTGTGCAATCGTTGTCGAAGGATAGTGGCGCTATCGTTGTCGAAGGATAGTGACACTATTGTTATAGAAGGATAATGCTGCTATCGTTATCTTATCTACCCAACCCCTCTAATCAGGCAGGATATGACACAAGGTCAATTTTTAAGGGAATGTTTGAATTCGGAGTTTTCTTTCTCCTAGACTAGCTGAAGACTGAAGAACCTAGTCTGCCCTACTATTTACCCATATCTGAAGGGGAAATAATTGGATTCATACCTTTCCCAAGGATATTAGTGAAATGCAATCAGTCTCGTCCAAGATTTCAACTCGTGTCACCCTGTCCATTTCCAGCGAAGATACCCATTACACCACGGGCACCTCCATAATGCTGCTATCATTGTAGAAGGACAGTTGTGCAATCGTTGTAGAAGGATAATTGTGTTATCGTTGTTGAAGGATAGTTGTGCTATTGTTGTAGAAGGATAGTGGCACTATTGTTGTAGAAGGATAATGGTGCTATCATTGTAGAAGGACAGTTGTGCAATCGTTGTAGAAGGATAATTGTGTTATCGTTGTTGAAGGATAGTTGTGCTATTGTTGTAGAAGGATAGTGGCACTATTGTTGTAGAAGGATAATGGTGCTATCATTGTAGAAGGACAGTTGTGCAATCGTTGTAGAAGGATAATTGTGTTATCGTTGTTGAAGGATAGTTGTGCTATTGTTGTAGAAGGATAGTGGCACTATTGTTGTAGAAGGATAATGGTGCTGTCATTGTAGAAAGACAGTTGTGCAATCGTTGTAGAAGGATAATTGTGTTATCGTTGTTGAAGGATAGTTGTGCTATTGTTGTAGAAGGATAGTGGCACTATTGTTGTAGAAGGATAATGGTGCTATCATTGTAGAAGGACAGTTGTGCAATCGTTGTAGAAGGATAATTGTGTTATCGTTGTTGAAGGATAGTTGTGCTATTGTTGTAGAAGGATAGTGGCACTATTGTTGTAGAAGGATAATGGTGCTGTCATTGTAGAAAGACAGTTGTGCAATCGTTGTAGAAGGATAATTGTGTTATCGTTGTTGAAGGATAGTTGTGCTATTGTTGTAGAAGGATAGTGGCACTATTGTTGTAGAAGGATAATGGTGCTATCATTGTAGAAGGACAGTTGTGCAATCGTTGTAGAAGGATAATTGTGTTATCGTTGTTGAAGGATAGTTGTGCTATTGTTGTAGAAGGATAGTGGCACTATTGTTGTAGAAGGATAATGGTGCTGTCATTGTAGAAAGACAGTTGTGCAATCGTTGTAGAAGGATAATTGTGTTATCGTTGTTGAAGGATAGTTGTGCTATTGTTGTAGAAGGATAGTGGCACTATTGTTGTAGAAGGATAATGGTGCTATCATTGTAGAAGGACAGTTGTGCAATCGTTGTAGAAGGATAATTGTGTTATCGTTGTTGAAGGATAGTTGTGCTATTGTTGTAGAAGGATAGTGGCACTATTGTTGTAGAAGGATAATGGTGCTGTCATTGTAGAAAGACAGTTGTGCAATCGTTGTAGAAGGATAATTGTGTTATCGTTGTTGAAGGATAGTTGTGCTATTGTTGTAGAAGGATAGTGGCACTATTGTTGTAGAAGGATAATGGTGCTATCATTGTAGAAGGACAGTTGTGCAATCGTTGTAGAAGGATAATTGTGTTATCGTTGTTGAAGGATAGTTGTGCTATTGTTGTAGAAGGATAGTGGCACTATTGTTGTAGAAGGATAATGGTGCTATCATTGTAGAAGGACAGTTGTGCAATCGTTGTAGAAGGATAATTGTGTTATCGTTGCTGAAGGATAGTTGTGCTATTGTTGTAGAAGGATAGTGGCACTATTGTTGTAGAAGGATAATGGTGCTATCATTGTAGAAGGACAGTTGTGCAATCGTTGTAGAAGGATAATTGTGTTATCGTTGTTGAAGGATAGTTGTGCTATTGTTGTAGATGGATAGTGGCACTATTGTTGTAGAAGGATAATGGTGCTATCATTGTAGAAGGACAGTTGTGCAATCGTTGTAGAAGGATAATTGTGTTATCGTTGTTGAAGGATAGTTGTGCTATTGTTGTAGATGGATAGTGGCACTATTGTTGTAGAAGGATAGTGGTGCTATCATTGTAGAAGGACAGTTGTGCAATCGTTGTAGAAGGATAATTGTGTTATCGTTGTTGAAGGATAGTTGTGCTATTGTTGTAGATGGATAGTGGCACTATTGTTGTAGAAGGATAATGGTGCTATCATTGTAGAAGGACAGTTGTGCAATCGTTGTAGAAGGATAATTGTGTTATCGTTGTTGAAGGATAGTTGTGCTATTGTTGTAGAAGGATAGTGGCACTATTGTTGTAGAAGGATAATGGTGCTATCATTGTAGAAGGACAGTTGTGCAATCGTTGTAGAAGGATAATTGTGTTATCGTTGTTGAAGGATAGTTGTGCTATTGTTGTAGAAGGATAGTGGCACTATTGTTGTAGAAGGATAATGGTGCTATCATTGTAGAAGGACAGTTGTGCAATCGTTGTAGAAGGATAATTGTGCTATCCTTGCTGAAGGTTAGTGCCGCTATCATTGTAGAAGAATAGTGGCGCTATCTTTGTTGAAGATAATGGCACTATCCTTATAGAAGGAGAGTTGTGTTATCGTTTCTGCAGGATAATGACGCTATCCTTGTAGAAGGATAGTTGTTCGATCCTTGTAGAAGGTTAGTGCCTCTATCGTTGTAGAAAGGTAGTGGCGCTATCGTTGTAGTAGGATTATTGTGCTGTCCCTGTAGAAGGGCTGCAGTGGTACTATTTAATCCCATTGCTGGGGGATAAGGATATGCATTAATCTGATAGTGTACATAATAGCGCGACTGGAGATCGAACACGATTACTATGATGTCGCTGTCCAGCACATTAGCCACTACATCACCAGCCCCACCCCCTCAATCAATTGGCTTCTCTTCTGGGTACGTTACTTGCCAGTTTTGCTCGATAATTTTTTTCAGACTCTGTTACTCAACCCTGGCTAATGCTGGTTATATAAGTAAAGTTGTAAGTATAGTTGGCGACCGTTGTCGGGGGCAGCCCGAAGGCTCCCTTTTCAATAGCTACTACACCGAAGTGTAGGGAAGGGCACTATTCCTTTCCCTGGATTGCTTCACTAAAAATAATTACTGTATATACTCGCATAATAATGATTATTGTATGTATTTGCATAATGAATGACTTCGTGTAATGAACAATTCTTTCCTTTCTGATCGTAACAAACTGTTTTTATCGGCAAGCTATGACTTAGGTAAGCTTCAACATTTTAGAATATCCCAATTGATTGAGGAGGAGAGTGGAAGAATATCTCACTTGGCTGCAGGGAATTTATGTGGTTGTGTATAAAGTGTGAACGAACAAATAAACGGAGAAACACAATCATAATATAGATTTTTTATTAGTTGTTCTTTCATTTTACATATGATGTTTTTTTAGAGAATCGTTTAGGTCTTTATTTTACGATGAAAGAAATACTACTGCTCAGTCAGTGGAGCTTAGAATACGTCAACTGAATCCCCAGCAGAGGATTAAAACCCCCACAAGAGAATTAGATATACAGATTATGACACTAAACTGTATCAGATGGTAAGGCTCCAGTTCTTAAGTTTTGGGAAGTGTGGAGTACCAGTTCATTACCATTAGTGGTAAGTCTTCCCTGTCTCGGACTGGTCGTACCAGCTAGGGTCCCATCAATCGATCACACAGATCTGCTTAAAAACTATTCGTATTTGGAGTGGGGCTCATCTCTCTGCAGAGGATACATTCAGCATATTCTAAGCTCAACAAGAGGGTGGGTCAGTCATTGAATATTTTAAAAAGATTAATGAGCTGATAAAATACAAATATATATGATATATGAAATGTATCTTTAATTCTTTTAAGCACGCATATAAAACCACGTAAGATGAAGAAGGTTTTTCTACAGCAGCATTTAGGAAGCATCCAAACAGGATATGAGGTGAGATAGGCATCTGAGCAATTAAGATTTTTACTGTATCCTGGGCGATGTTTCATATTTCTAAGTTTTATCTCATAGCTTCAGAACTTCTATCAACTTTTACGGAAATATGGGACTGGCGAAGGGCTCAACATTTCCTTAAGATTCAAGCTTAGCCACATTTATGATATATTCAACAACCGGAATATTTTCGCCATCATCAGTTTACAAATTATCACACAACTTCCTTGATTGTTTATCTACAAGGCCTGTGAGCATTTCAGTTAACAAACCAGAACGTGTTCTCCTAATATATATACATATATATATATATATGCACACACACAGAGACACACACAGAAACAGACACACACACAGACACACACACAAATACACACACACACGCACAGATACACACACACACACACGCACACGCACACACACACACACATCACCCGAGATTTAGAAAATGGGGTTTATCTATATTAACAGAATTGATAAAGTAAAATTTATAAAAACTAAGAAATATGAAATTTTACAAAATAATAAACTATTTATAACGATAATTATTTCACGATTATTACACAGCTTGAAATTCCCCACAATAAGCTCTTCCAAATACAACCAATTTTAAAAGAAACGAAGCTGGATCCGAATAATACCAGAAGAGAAGAAACTGCCCTTACTCGACTACGCATTGGACACACTCGACTGACTCACTCCTTCATTCTTAAAGAAGAACCTCCTCCAAAATGTCCATGTGGAAACCAATACTCAATCAAGCACATTTTGATAGATTGCACAAAACTCAACCACACCAGGAAAAAGTTTTATAAGGCGAACAGCATGAAGGAACTATTTTAAAAAATAGCACTCAAAAACAAAATCAACTTCTTAAAAACAATTGGCCACCTATTAAAGATATAAGCTGTGTTACCAACACCTTCGGCCATCAAGTGTATACAAACAAAAAGCTTCGACCTATTTTAAAATACTAATTCCGGACAATTTATTTACAATTAATATATATATATATATATATATATATATATATATATATATATATATATATATATAAGAATTTGACTTTCAATGAGCCTTAAGAGGTTAATATGCCATAAAACCCAACCAGCTAACCAACCTAAAAATATGCGTTTACAAATCATATATATAATATATATGTGTATAAAGGCTCTAGCATTAAATAACCTATAGGGGTTGATATGACAATAAATCCAACCAACCAACCAACCAACAGCTTGAAATTGACAAAGATTGATAACAAGACATCGACGAAACTCAGGGATGCGTGTTTCGTCGAACGGTTATCGTCGTAGGAAATGGAATCGGTGACCCACAGCATAATGATAAAAGTAGTAGACCTCGGCTTCGTAGTGAGGGAGCTCGAACTCCAGTCACACTTTTACGTTCCCTCTCTCGGACTTGAGAAAGGTATAATCCCTTCCCCTTATTCTTCGCCAACTATGGGTTAAATTATACTATTGCAAGTAATACTATATAACACAAATCAAGGATGTTTTGGGAATTAAATAACCCATGAAGATCCATATACCAGGAAACCAAACCATCCTCGTGTCTAATTGATAAGAAACTGAGGATGCAAAAAAGAAGGAATTATTTAACGTGAATGTTGATAATACAGCAATAAATATTTATTTACCAATAAAGGAAAACTTAAAAGGAAATAAGCTCATTACACAATCGGACCACGAAGACCTTAATAAGCTTAAATCTGACAACTTATTGTGTTTTTTCTTGGTTGGTTGGGTTTTGTGGCATATCAACCCTTGTAGATCATTTAATGCTGAAGGCTGTTTATATATCAATATATATCATTTGTAAATGAATAGTTTGCAGATAACAATTTCAAACGAACCAGACCTTATTTGTTTGGACATAGTAAAAAGGGTTTACATATAAGATCTGTGAGTGAATAGTTTGTAGATAATATTATTCTATTAATGAAAATATAGAGCTAAATTGTTTGCGCACAAATATTGCTTTTGTTTGGACACAGTTAAATAGTTTAAAGTACTGCTATCGAACACTAACAATTCTGTTTGATAGTAATCATTCGTTCGCGCACAGTGAATTAGTTTCAAGTATTGCTCATACTAATGATTTTATTAGCACACATTTAAATAGTTTCAAATATTGCTAATAATTCTATTTGACACTATTCGTTCATTTGCGTGTAATTAAATGGTTCTAAGTATTGCAATGTAATATCAATGATTCAATTTT
Organism: Sepioteuthis lessoniana; assembly: GCA_963585895.1. Classification (NCBI taxonomy): domain Eukaryota; kingdom Metazoa; phylum Mollusca; class Cephalopoda; order Myopsida; family Loliginidae; genus Sepioteuthis; species Sepioteuthis lessoniana. The sequence continues at coordinate 30,826,202 of OY757932.1, read as the reverse complement.
TGCCCTCAGTTAAATGATTTCAAATATTCCTATCTAAAATGAATAATTCTATTTAGTATTAACTATTTGTTTGCACACGTTTAAATAGGTTTAACTATTGGTATCTAACACTAATAGATTTTGCCCAGTCGGCTGGGGTTTTAGAATTCACCGACTGCTTCTCTACAGACGGGTAACCCCACCCCCTCAACGAGTGTCCTAGATATGACACTAAACAAGCTGATGGTGAGGTTCCAGTAATTTGGGGAATACGGAGTACCCCTTCATTGCCATTGCTCCCAGGTCCACTCTAGCCCGGAATGGTAGCACCTGATAGGGCCTTATCTATAGGTTAAATAGAATTAAACTGCATACTTATGCTAAACTGAATTGTTTGAACTAGAACTGTGTGAATAAACTGAATAGCTTGAAATAAATGTTTTTGACAATTAAACTGTACTAACATTTAAACTGCGAGCTGATTTAAACCAAATTGTTTGAAATGGAACTGTTTTTGACATCGAAACTGTACTTACACCAAACTGAATTGTTTAATATAGAACTGTTTTGACATTTAACTGTGTGTAAATAAAATCTGTACTTATACTAAACTGAATTGTTTGAATTAGAACTGTTTGAATAAACTGAATAGTTTGAAATAGAAATGTTCTTGACAATTAAACTGTGTACTCATGCTAAACTGAATTGTTTGATATAGAACTGGTTATTTGCATCAAAATCGATTTGGCGTTAAATAACCTACAAAGGTTGATATGCCATAAAAACCAAACCAACCAATCAACCAACCAATAGTTTTATTTGTAAACTTTTAAATGGTTTCAAGCATCGCTACGTAGCACTAACACTCTAATTTAACATCAGCCATTTGTTTGCACACAGTTAAATGGTTGGTTGGTTGGTTGGTTGGTTGGTTGGTTGGGTTTGATATGACACTAAACAATCTAATGATGAGGCTTCAGTAATGCTGGAGCTTTAGGGAATGCGTTCCCGTTCATTGGAATGCGTTCCCGTCAGGTATACTCTGAACAGGAGTGGTAGCACCTGGGGTCCTATCTATGGGTCAAATAAAAATGACATTTAAACTATATATTTATGCTAAACTAGATTGTTTGAAATAGAACTGTTTTTACATTTAACTGTGTGAAAACAAATGACTGATGGCCTAGTTTTGCTAAAGCTGTAGAATATTTCGATTGCATCTCTGTAGAGGGATAAGACTCTCTCAACGAGTGTCCTGGATTATGGCACTAAACAATCGGATGGTGAGGCTTCAATAATGCTGGAGCTTTGGGGAATGCAGAGTACCTCTACATTGTCATTGCTCCCAGGTCCACTCTGGCCCAGAGTGGTTGAACCGAAAAAGGTCCTATCAATAGGCCAAATAGAACTATGTACTTATGCTAAACTGAATTGTTTGAAATAGAGCTGTTTTCATATATAACTGTGTGTAAACAAAAACTGCGTACTTATGCCTAACTGAATTGTTTGACGTGATTAAAATAGAACTGTTTTTACAGTTAACTGTGTGTGAACAAAAAATGTACTTAAGCTAAACTGAATTATTTTAAATAGAGCTGTTTTATGTTTAACTGTGTGTAAACAAATGACTGGTCTTTAATTGAATTGTTAGTGATGCATAACAATACTTGGAACTATTTAACTTTGCTGACATGCTAAAATGAATTGTTTGAAATAGAATTGTTTTCATATTTAACTGTATGTAAACAAAAAACTGTGAACTTATGCTAACCTAAATTGTTTGAAATAGAACTCTTGACATTCAGGACACAAGCCTCACAATGAGATGAAGTTTAGTGCCAGGATACTCGTTGTGAGGAGGGGTCTTACCCCTCTGTAGTGATGCAGTCGGCGTATTCTACAGGCCCGGTTGATTGGGTAGTTATTTTATTTATTTATTTATTTATTTATTTATTTTGAGTAACTTCCGTTTGATTGTTCTTTAACATGGGACTTTGTAATTTCGGAATACGTTGAAATTATATGTCATTTTGGCTTATGCCAGGGTAAAATATTTCAATTCTAGCGGTCCATGCTTTTATATTTACCTATTACTAATTTTGGTTTCCTTAGCAATAAAAGACGAGTAACTAAAAGGTAGATAATCCAAATAGCCATCACATGTTTCGTCACCGTGGGGCATAGAATACACTGCCAGTACTTCCTATACAGGAGCAAGACCCCACCAAAAAGGGGGAATCATGGGTATGACGTTAAACTGCATCTGATGGTGAGGCTAACAGATTCACTCTGTCTCGGTGTGGTAGTACCTTTTAGCGTCCATCTATGGACCAAATAGATTTATCTAAAATTATTCGTACTCGATAGGGCTGTGTGCAAATAAATAAATAAGTAAATAAACTCTTAAGAGATAAGTACACAAAAATGTAAATATGAACGTACAATGAACGCGATTCCCTAAACTTTAGGCATAAAATAACCCTAGAGATGTTGAAATGCCATTAACATAAATAAATGAATAAGACAGGACGCATGTTCAAGCAGCAAGCAAAAATTTGGTCGTAAAATTATAAACTTATTCTTTATTCAATCAAATATGTTGCAGGGTACTAATTTCTCCACTTTTCTCTGTTGCCTACTCAAAACGTATTTGTGCCCTCTGTGTGTTACTAAACTGCATCTAATGATGAGGAGTTTGGGGAATGTGGAGTACCCTTTATTACCATTCCTCTCAGGTCCATTCTGACCCGGAATGGTAGTATATATTAAGGTCTTATCTATAGGCCAGATAGGACTGTTCAATCATTTACTAAGGATGATTAGTTATTTGAAGCCATACGGCTGTCTGAAAATTGGTCGTATTTGATTGGAATATTTGAAACCATTTGACTGTGTGCTAACACGTGATTAATATTCAATAGAATTATTGGTATGAGCAATATTTGAAACCATTTAACTGAGTAGAAACAAAATGAACTCAAACTCGTTTTAAAATTGTTACCTTCAAACTTTTCCTTTACAAGTCTAATGTGTGTATATATATAGTTATCCACAGACAGAGTGTTTCGTTCTATCAGAACGATTCAGTGTGGCTAGACACGCAGGACACTCGAAGCCGGAATCGAAACCCGTCCAACTTTACGATAGACTAAGGGTTCAGACCACACGGCCACAAGCGGGCTATGTTGGCTAAGGAAATTTATAGGTATTTTATGTTTAGCAAACAGCAGCAGCAGCCTTTGTTTACATTTTTTCATACCCTATCGACAACCAGAGAGCTCAATTCTTTCGAAGAGCCTTACATTACGCTAACGGTGGCCGTCAATTCCTTCGCCAGAGAGCTCTTGAAAACAGGATTTGGCTGCGCCCTCCTCTACATCTTGGTGTAGTAGCTCTTGAAAAGGGAACCTTCAGGTCAGCCAAGTTTTTATATATGAAAATAGGATTTGGCATTAAATAACCTTTCATGAAATACCAACTAATCGACCAACCAACCAACCAACCAACCTATCAAAACGTATTTATCCCCCGTGTGCTCATGAAACTAATAGAGCTGAGTTGAAATACAGTTCTTATCAACAATTTCTCAAGAACAATTAGACATTACAACACCCCATTAAAAGAAAATACTTACTGAACATTCCATTTCCACCGTCATACAAAGTTATACAAACTTTTTCAATTAACATTTAGTCTCTTTCCCACGTTCGCTACGAAAATCTTTACTTTCTATTATAATTCCACAATCAAGAATTTTAATTAGAAGAATATTTCTTAAAGACTGAACCCTATACAGCAAAATTATACCCACCTCGCATAACAGGTCTTAATAATGAATCATTTGTTGTTAATTAACCTACAACTTTCCTCGTATAATTTCCTGTTGAATATATGTATTTACCCTATCCCACCGCTAAGAACAGAATGTGACACAAGGTTATTTTCTAAGTAAAGTAAAACTAGTTTGAATTCGGAGTTTTCCTTTTCTTATAACGGTTGCCAAACCAAGGCTAAAGAGCTCAGTCTGTCCAATTATGTACCAGTAGATGGAAAGAGAACAGATGGAATCATGCCTTTCTCTTGAGAATTCGAGCGAAGATAAACGCAAACAGCTTCATCCAGAATTTGAATTCGGGTTGCTAATTTCATTTTAACTACGATAAACATTACGCAAAGTGCTCCTGAAAAAGTTTGTATAAGTTTGTATGAAGGTGGAATTCCTGTTAAGTGTAGTCAAGTTAGAATTACATATTCTTTATTCGTGTCTTTTAACAGTCATCAACAGAATTTAAACAAATTCATATATGGAATAAAGTTGAGCAACAATTAAATACGAGATCAATCGAGAAAATAATGAAAATGATTTTTTTCAGGTTGGCAACCTTGATTGAAAATCAAATGACCTTGTACTCGTGTGAAATGATTCGCGTTCGACTCTCAGACAAAGTTTGGATAACTTTCAATAAAGTATTAGAGAAAACGATATGCCAAAAATAATTCGAGAAAGAACAGTTTGAAATTGTTCTCACTGTAAATTGCCTCTTTTATGCAGAATAAAGAGTAAAAGGTACTCATAAACCAGTAATCGTCGTAAGAAATGGGCTCGGCGACCAGAGTTTAAATCCCGTACGAGATTGTTTACATTTCACTTCGAGCTGATATCCTTGGGAATGGTATGAATACAACTATTCTCCGTCCTTCATCAGGTAAATAATAAGGCAGACAGATCTCTTTAACCTTGGTATGGCAACCAGTCTAAGATAAGGAAAACTAGTTCTACTACGTTTAAAAATTGACTTTGTGTCACATTCTACTCATGGCAGAGGGGTTCGGTAGATGCATACATTGTCCTTGACTTACGAAAGGATGGGTGTTAATGTCTTCGATGTTTTCCCACACAGTACTATAGCTGTCCTATCGTTGGGGCAAAGAATACACTGGCTGGGGTGTCCTGTGTGATGACACTATATTGCATCTGATGGTGAAGCTCCAGTTCTGGAGATCTGGAAGTATGGAGTATCTTTTTATTGCCAGTACTCCCAGGTCCACTCTGACCTTGAGTGGTAGAGTTTGTTAGCATCCTTCTATGGGTCAAATAGATCTGTTTAAAAATCATTCGTATTCGAGAGGATTGTATAAAAAACAATAAAGAGAAAAAAAAAGTTGGCGACCATAGTCGAGGGTAACCCGAAGGCTCCCTTTTTGATAGCTACTACACCAAGGTGTAGGGGAGGGTGCTACTCCTTCCCTGGATTGCTCTACTTTACCCTTGATCCGTACCTTATAATGCTGAGTGTTAAGCAAGGAGGCATCAAGTACCATTTTTTGAGTCTTTGGTATGACTCG
>OY757932.1:30729273-30815677 GCA_963585895.1 Sepioteuthis lessoniana | reverse complement strand
CCAGCAGTGACAATCAGGCTTTAGTAGGGTGTATTCCAATTGCTGCTGTAGCTGTTCATTTGAAGCTGAAATCATAAAAATTGGTCAGTCATCTCATAAGAGGTATAGCAATAACATACTGACTTTTCAAGAGTCTACGACAATTTTAAATGCTTGTACAAAAAATGTCTGGAAACTTATCATATGCACTACGTGTTTTGGGTATATTATTTATTTCTATATCGTAACAGATAAAAATAAAAAAATAATTGTTAAATACTAATTTATTAGGGATGCCCTTCTTAAAACATTTTACATCTATGTTCTAGATATAACTGAGGGATTATAGAGGCAATATGGTTGAATTGGACAGAGTTTGATCTCTCTAGTCTGATTGAGGTTTTATTCTCTAATAGTCATATAAATCTCTTGTGCTACACTTGTAGGCTTTTGGTTGATTTAGTTTTATGGCATATCAACCATTGTAGGTTATTTAATGCCAAATCCTCTTCACACACACACACACACACACACACACACACACACTCACACACACACACACACACACACATATATATATATATATATATATATATATATATATATATATATATATATATATATATATCAAATATATATTATTTGCAAACACATTTTGCAGAGCTTTTTTTTACACAGTTAAATGGCTTCAAGTATTATCATATAGCAGTCACAATTTAATGTCAGTCATTTGTTTGCACATATAGTTTGTAATTTCATTTTTAAATAAGTAAGAACTAATTTGTTTGCACACTAGTATTGCTATTGTTTCTTAACAGTTAAATGGTTTCAATTATTGTTATCTAACACTACTAATTTTATTCAATACTAATCATTTGTTTGCACACAGAGAAGTGCTTACAAGTTTTGCTATTTAACACTAATTATTCTTGTCTGAATTTCTGAGACGAAGTTTGATGATTTTCATCATTCAGTGTTTTCGGACTATTATCTTCATCTTTGCATTCACAACGTTTCGGTCGATGCGTCCTCCGCCTTTTTTCAAGTGTTTCTTGTCGAACTCGTGGGCCAACACGGAATTTCGAATCAGGTCCTTTATTTAATCCACGGAGGTCGCTTGGTCTGATTCCGTTAACCATAACCAGTTACAGGTGTTAATTATTCCTGTATACTTACTGCAACCTTTTGATGATTGTCACTAAGAAGTTTAGGGAACCAACGCTTATAACCGTTACGCCATGTGTCATGCTGGACAGTTCAGAGTGAATTTTTGGGACTTATTAACTTAATGTTCTGAACTCCTAGAATCATAGATTAACTTATTGAAATCATAGATAAACCTATTGTAGATGTTCAAGATTGGTGTCAACTAGACATCTAACTTGAACAACTAATGGAAGAAGAACTCGACGCAGTTTTGAAAAAGATAGAAATATAAAAGCTACAGGTCTCGACAAAATACCTTCTGAAGTATGGAAGACCAGTAAGTTTGACGGCATACTTCTTAGATTATGCAACGCTGTGTATAAACCAATCATAATAGAGAAATGAACGAAATGCTGCATCCTTCCCTTCCCGAAGAAGGGGACCTCAAAATCACCCAGAACTACAGAGGCATAACATTTACTGCTATATATAACATTTACTGCTACTGAGGTTTATAATGCCTTGCTTCTAAATTGTGTCCGAGCTGACATTGAGAAAGTTCTGCGAAAAAATCAAAACGATTTTCAGGGAAATCGATTCATAAATTCTCAAATTCTGACTATTTGTCTAAGGAAGTACGTTCAAAACATCTCGAGGCAACACTCTTGGTTGTGGATTTCTCCAAGGCATACATCGAGGGAAAATGAAGCAAATCATCATCATCATCATCATATCGTGCTGGCAGCACGGATATCCCTGACCCTCTCTCGCCACTCCTCCCTATCGTTCATCGCCCTAGGCAGGTCTTCAGGACAACAACCTGTATCCTCACATAGCTGCTGAATGTACGTTCGTGCTGGTCGTCCTGCTTTTGCGCGGCCATGTGTGGGGATCCATAAGAGTACATCTCTTATGAGTTCATCTCTGCTTCTCCAGCAATGTCCTGCATGTCTGGTTCGCCTAACTTGAATAGTTTTCGTGATAGGGGGCAGGTGGCCGTACAGTTGGTGTCTTGTGGGGTGTTGCTGCCAGGACTTGTTCAGGATTGCACGCAGCATTCTTGTGTAATTGCCATCTAGTTTCTTCTCCAGCCGTTTTGTTAGCGTCCATGTAGTGCATCCATATAGCAGTATCGATGTGACCGCTGCCTGGAAGAAACTGCGTTTCATTTTATCGGTTAGGTCTGATTTCCATATAGTCGATAGCCTATTGATAGCTGTCCATGCTTTCGTTAACCTCGTTTCGATGTCCTTTTCGGTTGATTCGACGCTGCTTCCTAGGTACGTGAATTTGTCTACTAGTTTAAGAGGGGTTCCTTTTAGAGTGGAGATGTCCCCCGTTTGGTTATAGCACATATATTCCGTTTTGTGTGCATTAACATGGAGGCCTATGCTTGCTGCTGCTCGTTCCAAACTATGCAGAGGAAAGATGGAACAAATCCTACTAGCGTACGGCATACCTAAAGAAACCGTAGCGGCAATAACGATTCTCTATAGAAACACTAAAGTAAAAGTACGATCACCAGATGGAGACACAGAATACTTCGACATTGTAGCAGGAGTACTACAAGGGGACACGCTGGCTCCGTACCTCTTTATCATTTGTCTAGACTACGTACTTAGAACATCGATTGACAAAATCAAAGAGAATGACTTCGAACTGACGAAGAAAAGAAGCAGAAGATACCCCGCAACAACAATTACCGACGCCGACTACGCCGATGACATAGCGATACTGGCAAATACACCTGACCAAGCCGAAACACTTCTGCATAGTTTGGAACGAGCAGCACACATGAAGCAAATACTTCAACTATATAAAAGCAAAGTCTGCAACAGTGGTTGAGTCCGACCCTAAGGCTCCCTTTTCAATAGCTACTTCACCTAGGTGTAGGAGAGGGCTTAACTCCTTACTCTGTATTCTTCCACTTTACCCTTGATCAGCACCTTTAAATGCTGAGTGTAAAGCAAGTACCATTTTTTAGTCTTTGGTATGACTCGAGCTGGGATTGAACGCTGGTCTCCCGGGCCATTGGCGAACCCTCGCGAGGCCACTGCTATATAGTGTACCCAAAGAAACTGTTACCGCTATGATGCTCTACAAAAATATGAAAGCAATGGTTCACTCATCAGATGGTAACACCGATTTCTTGGACATTGTCATTGAAGTCTTGCAAAGAAAATACATTAGTACCATTTTTATTTACCATCTTACTAGATGACGTACTAAAACCGTCAACAGATCAAATGAAAGAAAATGGTCTCACACTAAAAAAAGGCAAGAAGCAGATAATATCACACATAAACTATCAAGGGTACAGATTACATAGATGATCTAGCGCTTCTCGCAAATACACTAGCAACAGCCCAATGCATATTATTGGCTTCTACGTAAAATCAGATAAAACATAGTTGTTGGGTTTTAAACTAAATGATACCATCTCCATAAAAAAGGATAAGCCTCTGAGATTTGTAGACTTATTCACATAACTCGGCAACAATATCTCATCTACTGAAAGTGATGTCATCATACGCATCATAAATGCATTGTTAGGTTTTTGAAAATACGGAAAGCTGATAAAATAAAACAGGAATTCTTCCAAGCTGTAGTTATTTCAGTACTATTGTATGGCTGCACCACCTGGACTTTAACGAAGCATTTGCAGAAAAAGCTAGACAGGATTGGACAAAGATGCTGCGTGCTATTCTGTCAGAAGTCCTGAAAGCAGCACTCCCCAACAAAACAAAACTCCCTACAAACAGCAGTCGTCCAGTCACTCGCCTCCAATCCCACAAACCATCCAAGTAAAACGAAAAAGACATTCTGGACACTGCTAGAGAAGCTGAGTCGAACTCATAAACTAAGTCCTCCCATAGGCTCCTACACATGGACACACTAGTGTTGGTTGACTAGTAAAGACCTATTAGTTCTGTACAGACACTGGATGCCGTCAGGAAGACCTGCTAAAAACGATGAACGATAGAGACAGGTGACGAGAGAGAGTCCAGAGAATTCGTGCTAACAGCATGACTTGTTGATAATGATTATTATATCACGGCTATGGTAGTCTTTTGTGAGTGGGGTCTCGACAAAATATCTTCCCTACCCCTAAGCGATCCAATAAGATAAAAACGAAAATACTTGTCTTGTTACAACAAAACATTGGCTGTTTTAATAGGCAATGTATTTGCTAATTTTATTTTTCAGTTAACTTATTTAATATTTGGATAATTATCCATATTATCATACCTTGTCTCCCAATACCTTTCTCCTCCCTTTATTTTCCTCTTTCTTTTCGTTCTCTAATTCAACTTTCTTCTCTTTCTCTCTTCCTCATTCTTCCCTTTTCTCCATTTCCTTTCAGTTCATCTTTTATCTCCTCCCTTTATTTTACTCTTTCTTTTCGTTCTCTAATTCAACTTTCTTCTCTTTCTCTCTTCTCTTTTAATCTTCCTTATTCTTCTCCATTCTCCTGTGCATCTTTCTTTTTCCCTCTTCATCTTCCTTTTTCTTTTCCTTCTCTTATTCGTCTTTCTCTCTTTCTCTCTTCTCTTTCGATCTTCTTCATTCTTCTCTTTTCTCCCTTTCTCCATTCTTTTTCTGTTCATCTTCATTTTCTTTTTTTTTTTTTTCCACTTTTTATTTTTCTTTCTTCTCTCCCACAACCTTCTTCTTTCTCGCTTTTTAGTTTTTCTCTTTCTCTTTTCCTTTTTTCTTCTCCCCTCCTTATTTTCTTTCTCTTCTTACCATCCACCCTGTCGGCAGAGTTTAGATTACGCTGACTGTAAACCCTGCTGAGATATAAGACCCCCACAAGAAAAATGGGGGTGTCTTGGGTTTCAAAATCATGAAATAGAAAATTTACCAACTGAAGTAGATGAAAGAGTTAATTTAAGAATTTATTTTATTATGCATTTCTTTATTTGTGTATTTCTTAAAGGAAATTTGGTTTGATTCCTTTGTTTAATGGCATATCAACCTTCGTAGGTTATTGAATGCCAAATCCATCCTTGTAGAACAATAGCAATGATACAATTTAACCCTTAGGTGGGGAGATAAGAAGGTTCGTACTTTTCCCCAAAGGTATTAGTCCAAAAGTGAACGTAATAGTGCGACTTGAGTTCGAACTCGCTTACTTTGAGACTGCAGTTCAACCTCTTTAGCCACAGGGACTTGCCTAAATGACTTTACATTTGCACTTTTAATTGTTGAGAATTGTTAATCAAAATAATTTTAAAACAATTGTCTTAATGCAATTTCTTCATTCATTCATTACATTTTTCTCTACCTCTCTTTCTCTCTTTTTTTTTTAGGTTCTGGAATATTTATCTCTCCAAAAGGAGTTTTACAGAATTCTGGATCAGTGGCTCTAAGCATGATTGTATGGATTGGATGCGGACTGCTATCGACCCTGGGTAAGTTGAACATACACACACACACACACACACACACACACATATATATATATATATATATATATATATATATACATATCATCTTACCTCTCTGCACGAGCCGGAAGAAGGATGTAGCACAAAGTCAATTTCAAAGCGGAGTTTAACAACTTTGAATTTAGAGTTTTCCTTCTCCTAGACTAGTTGCCATAGCCAGGTTAAAGATTCCAGTCGGCCCTGCTATTTACTCATAGCTGGAGGGAGAATAGTTGCCCTTTCCCAAGGGCATTAGCGGTATGTGAAAAGCAAACAGACTTTTCCAGGTTTTGAACTCAGATCATGATGTCTACGACGGTAAACATTACACAACGAACGTCTCCACAATATATATATATATATATATATTGTGGAGACGTTCTTGTGTAATGAACTACTGAAACTGTGTTATCACCCCTGGTTGGCGGCTGATGAGGGCAGGGTATTGCACATGCTTTCACGCGTTGTTTGATGATATATATATATATATATATATATATATATATATATATACGTTTTATAAACAGTTATTTTAGTGCGCTGAAATATTACATCAGTGATGAATTTCCTGGAGCCATTAAAAGCTTCATGTCTCCATAACATCATGCTTTCTATCCCAGGGACCCAGCTAACATTCCAGAAGAGCATTTAAAAAGTTCTAAGCCTCACCCAACATAAGTCGGGATAAATGTGACAGTTTTTCGATTATTTTTGCCCAAGCAATGCAATCCCATCACGGAAGAGGGTGGTATCTTAGTCCCCCCCCCAAAAAAAAAAACAATGCATAAGATATCATCATTGTTTTCAAAATGTTGACCCTGCCGACGAGATTTGAGTTTAGGAAACAGGAAGAAGTCAGATGAATGTTACATATTGACCCTCGGCTGAGCTGTCAATTAAGAGATGCACCTGTGTAAATAACAGGTGCATCCGGTCGAAGATATCAACATATAACCTTGACCATGGACCGGTTGAATTCGGTGCAATTGTGACGCCCACGCGAAGCAGGTGGATGTCAAACAATTATATAACCCGGTGCCAGGGAGAGTTTGAGTTGGAGTCAGTTGCAGTTGAAGTTCGAGTTGCAGTTCGAGGCAATGAGAACCAGCTCCCAGCGGAGGGTTGGGCCCTCTGGACCCCCGGTTGAGCAGCCAGCAGAATGAGAAAGAAGTGCTGCTAAAGACAGAGGAACTTGGGGTCAATATATTGCAGTCTGTTCAGTCTCCAACTCACCTCTCACACACAACCCTTTCGCAACCCTTTCGCAACCATTTCGAATAAAGTGTGAGAGGTATATTTTTCTAAAAAAGTGTGTTCGTTCGTCATTATTGTTGATTTTGTTTCCGCATGTATATGTGTATGGTTGTATATGTATTACGACTATACAACATGAAGCTTGAATTGATAAGGGGGTGGGGTAGCAATTCAAAACGCAGTTGGTTGCTTCAGCAACTGCAACTTAAACATTGCAAACAAGTGCATTATTCTGGGTATAGCTGTCCTGAGCTTCCCTTTGCATTTAGGCTTCAGTGCTTCCTTCATTTATGCTAATTCTGATGCATAGTACTGCCTATTTCTAGTTTTTTTTTTCCATTTTCCAGGTTGTCCATCATGATTACGCCTTCAGAATTAAAAAAAAAAATAAAGCCATCACCTTAACAAAAGACGTTGATTGCTTGAATTTTTCGGAGTCGGGGAACCAGAGCTTTATTTGTCTCTGCCTCCCTCTAGACAGGACTTTATACAAGGTCAATGACCCGAAGGTCGATTACAGTGGGGATTTAGGGGAGGGTAAGATCGGGCACGAGCTGAGATTCGAGCCCTGCAAGACAATGTTGGCCATCGGCCCTCAGTACAATGTGGGCCTGATGAGCCTAGCTGGTCATGGACATAAATCTGGGTCCAGGTACGTATGCCTGATTATATCTTAAACTGAGCAGCAAGGTCCAGTGCTATACAAGGATGACAAAGATGTCAATGATGTAGCTCGCCCACCCGCAGGTCACCCAGCCGAAGCCGGAGGCCATACGGCCTCAAGTCTGCCTTTGTTGGACAGTGCTCACTAGCGTCAAAGCCAACAGCAAATTAATGCCGGAGTACCAGAACGTTTCCACTGTTTTGAATCTTTGATTCTGGCTCGAAGTAGTAAACCCAGGTTTTATCTAGAGTTTATCTGCAGTGGAAATTCTTAGGGTTGACCTGTAAGTGAGTTAGAAGTGTCCTGGAAAAGTCAGCCCTTTTCCGGTTGTGCTCTGATGTCAGCATTTTTGGGACCCATCTTGTAGACAGCTTAACCCCTAAATCTCAGTTAAAAGAGTGTGGACTGAACCAAAACTAATGCCTATGAACTTAGCTGTCTGCTGGACAGTAAAGAGTCTGTCATCCAATGGTGAATGGCATCAACTCGTTCATCAGCGGTTGAGGCTTTTGAACGATCTGACTGAGGACCATCTTCTGCGCCGTTGGGCACCTCGGTGTTGGTGTAATGGTTAGCAAGGTAGACTAGCAAACCTACACGAGTGAGTTCGATTCTCATTGGGTGCCCCATTCATGCGGCCTTGTGCTACATCTAAGCAAAAAGCTTAGTAAATTAATACCATCTTCTGCGCCGTCTTTTCCCAGCATAAATTCCACTTCTTCATTGTAGAATAGGAAGGGGAGTCCTCATCACTTATCTGTACCATGTTTTTATGAATTTCCTTGGGTGTCATACTTTTCTTTTGCATATGCTTATTAACTGTTCCTTTTTAGATTTTTCGCACACTTCTCGCCTTTTGCGTGGGCCTCACCTGTACAGAAATTAAGACAGAAATCTGAATTATTTTTTTTAAGCTTTATAAGAAAAGGTAGTGTGTTGCCACAACAAAAATGTTTCCCTATGCTCTGAATGAGGCTTAGAACTTTTTGAACGACCTTCTCATTCATATGATTGCACTTTAACGCTAAAAAGTGCCTCTAATTCGTAAAATACAATGATCAAAGTACAAAAATGTAGAACAACATCAAAATATATTTCAGTTGGTTGGTTGCTTGCTTGGTTGTGTTTTATGGCATACCAACCAAATCGAGGGAGTTCTCGTGACGTAATGGCTAAAGTGCTTAACTGCGGCCTCGAAGTAAGTGATTTCGAACTCCAGTCGCACTATTGCGTTCACTTTTGAACTAATACCCTTAGGAAAAGTAAGAACCCTCTTCTTCCCCATTGCTGGTGGGGGGGGGTAAGAGAATTCATAACTTTCCAAATGTATTACAAGCCATCCCTGTAAAAGAACAGCAGTGATACTATTATCACTGTTGTCCTTCAACAAGGATAGATTTGGCATTTAATAACTTGTGAAAGTTAATATGCCATTAAACAAGGAAAGCAAACAAAACCTAATACCAAATCCTGTTTATACATACGTGTATATTAAATAGATAATTTGTAAAAGAAATAGTTTGTGAGTAACATTATTTTCCAGTAAGCCAGGGGTCATTTGTTTACGCTCGGTTAAATGGTTTCAAGTATTGCTATCCAATACTAGTATATTCATTTGCTATCCAATACTAGTATATTCATTGCTATCCAATACTAGTATATTCATTTGCTATCCAATACTAGTATATTCATTTGCTATCCAATACTAGTATATTCATTTGCTATCCAATACTAGTATATTCATTGCTATCCAATACTAGTATATTCATTTGCTATCCAATACTAGTATATTCATTTGCTATCCAATACTAGTATATTCATTGCTATCCAATACTAGTATATTCATTGCTATCCAATACTAGTATATTCATTTGCTATCCAATACTAGTATATTCATTTGCTATCCAATACTAGTATATTCATTTGCTATCCAATACTAGTATATTCATTGCTATCCAATACTAGTATATTCATTTGCTATCCAATACTAGTATATTCATTTGCTATCCAATACTAGTATATTCATTTGCTATCCAATACTAGTATATTCATTGCTATCCAATACTAGTATATTCATTGCTATCCAATACTAGTATATTCATTTGCTATCCAATACTAGTATATTCATTGCTATCCAATACTAGTATATTCATTGCTATCCAATACTAGTATATTCATTGCTATCCAATACTAGTATATTCATTTGCTATCCAATACTAGTATATTCATTTGCTATCCAATACTAGTATATTCATTTGCTATCCAATACTAGTATATTCATTGCTATCCAATACTAGTATATTCATTGCTATCCAATACTAGTATATTCATTTGCTATCCAATACTAGTATATTCATTTGCTATCCAATACTAGTATATTCATTGCTATCCAATACTAGTATATTCATTTGCTATCCAATACTAGTATATTCATTTGCTATCCAATACTAGTATATTCATTGCTATCCAATACTAGTATATTCATTTGCTATCCAATACTAGTATATTCATTGCTATCCAATACTAGTATATTCATTTGCTATCCAATACTAGTATATTCATTGCTATCCAATACTAGTATATTCATTTGCTATCCAATACTAGTATATTCATTGCTATCCAATACTAGTATATTCATTTGCTATCCAATACTAGTATATTCATTGCTATCCAATACTAGTATATTCATTTGCTATCCAATACTAGTATATTCATTTGCTATCCAATACTAGTATATTCATTGCTATCCAATACTAGTAAATTCATTTGCTATCCAATACTAGTATATTCATTGCTATCCAATACTAGTATATTCATTGCTATCCAATACTAGTATATTCATTTGCTATCCAATACTAGTATATTCATTGCTATCCAATACTAGTATATTCATTTGCTATCCAATACTAGTATATTCATTGCTATCCAATACTAGTATATTCATTTGCTATCCAATACTAGTATATTCATTGCTATCCAATACTAGTATATTCATTGCTATCCAATACTAGTATATTCATTTGCTATCCAATACTAGTATATTCATTGCTATCCAATACTAGTATATTCATTTGCTATCCAATACTAGTATATTCATTGCTATCCAATACTAGTATATTCATTTGCTATCCAATACTAGTATATTCATTGCTATCCAATACTAGTATATTCATTTGCTATCCAATACTAGTATATTCATTTGCTATCCAATACCAGTATATTCATTGCTATCCAATACAAGTATATTCATTGCTATCCAATACAAGTATATTCATTTGCTATCCAATACTAGTATATTCATTGCTATCCAATACTAGTATATTCATTTGCTATCCAATACTAGTATATTCATTTGCTATCCAATACTAGTATATTCATTGCTATCCAATACTAGTATATTCATTGCTATCCAATACTAGTATATTCATTTGCTATCCAATACTAGTATATTCATTGCTATCCAATACTAGTATATTCATTTGCTATCCAATACTAGTATATTCATTGCTATCCAATACTAGTATATTCATTTGCTATCCAATACTAGTATATTCATTGCTATCCAATACTAGTATATTCATTTGCTATCCAATACTAGTATATTCATTTGCTATCCAATACTAGTATATTCATTTGCATTCATTTGCAAAAATATTACTGATGTTCACTTGAATTATTAGTATTGCTTGGCGAGTCTTGGAACATTTTACTGTTCCAAGACTCGCCAAGCAATACTAATAATTCAAGTGAACATCAGTAATTTTTTGCACACAGATAGTTTCAAGTTTAGAAAATGATTATATATTTTAATTTGATCCAATGAAGGTACTACCAATCCGGATAAGAGTGGGCCTGAGAGTAATGACAATAAAGGGGTACTCTACATTCCCCAAAGTTCCAGAACTGGAGACTCACTATATAATGATTTATTATCATATCCAGGACACTTTTGGGAGAGTCTTACCCCTCTTCAAGGATATATTTAGCGTAATCTACTGCCCCAGCCGACCGAGCTATATTTCAATTGTAAAAAAATATATAAGATGTAAAAAATCAGGAAAAAACTCGCGACTCAAAATTCCAAGTTGTTTATCTTGTCTTATATCTTTTACATCGTATATATTTCTTACAACTGATATATATATATATATATATATATATATATATATATATATATATATATATATATATATCAATTTCATTAAACGTAATAGACATTTTCTGTCTACATATTTTCTTGTGGATCCGTTCGTATTTTTTGTGATTCAAGATTGAGTGTATTGATGTTATTCTTACAGAGTGTAATTTGTCTCTTCACGAGATCACGTCTATATTCCAAAATGCTGTTATATTTGAGCTGTATGTAGACAGAAAATGTCTATTATGTTTAATGAAATTTGTATTAACCAAAAAATGCTGCCAAAATATACATATTTTAAACTTCATGATCCTGCAGCTCATAAATATAACAGCACTTTGGAATACAGACGTGATCTCGTGAAGGGACAAATTACACTCTGTAAGAATAACATCAAAACACTCAATCTTGAATCACAAAAAATACGAACGGATCCAGAAGAATATATGTAGACAGAAAATGTCTATTATGTTTAATGAAATTTGTATTAACGAAGAAATGCTGCCAAAATATACATTTATATATATATATATATATATATATATATATATATATATATATATATATATATAAAGAAATTTCCCGTCGATCTCCAATTAAAGATATGAACTGTTGGACTACCTACATAGCTAATTTGTTTATAGATATGAAAGTTTGTGTAGAACTAGCTACACTTTTTGGATGAGTTGATAACAGAAGAATGGTGCACCAATGTACCACAGATTTCCCTAAACAACGATCCTCAACTTTTCTTTCACTTGGACCAGTTGCCCTAGGTAGGCTAGATGAGAGAACAGATGAATTCATACATTTCCCATTGGTATTAGCGTGAAGTGAAGCGCAAATAGCTTCGTCTTGAATCTGAACTCGGGTAGTCAGATCCATTTCTTTTCGACAATAACTGTTACACGACGCACAGAAGTATATATATATATATATATATATATAGGATATTTTCATTGTTATATCTTCACAAATTCTAGAACAACTGTGTTACGTCTCTCTTTCAATGTTAATTCGTATTCCATTTATATATATAATCAGGAAAAAGGAAATAAATCTGAAGGTATGTAGATATACATATATGAAAAAACAAAGTTAGAAAATCATCCACTGAACAACCTTTTTTTCATATTTGTATGTTTGTAATTATATATATACATATATATATAAAGTAAAGTTCGGAGTGAAATACGACGGAATGAGAAAGAAAAAAACGGTTTATGAAATCAGATTGAAAAATTTCGGCAAAGTTCTAGGGTATTCATATTACAATAATATTTATCATCAAAATAATCTACTTTACAAAAGAAGATAAGCGTTATTATCTATGTGCAACTTATGAACGCTTAATTTATCTTTTTTTAAGTATATCGGTGGTTTTGATGTGTTTCTTTTTTTTACGTCTTCTAGCATTCGACATTTCATAAGTATTCAGTGTCAAACGACAACATATTGTAAAAACCCGGACGTAAATGAACTATAATAGACTTGTGGATCAAAACACTTTCTACACGTTGTTGTTGTCGCGATGATATTTTTTCTTTCTTATGAATTCCTGTGGTCTACCCAAGAATGAAAATAAACAATACACCACGATAACATTTCGGGTCACAATTTTGACATAAAAAACGTATTTCTTTATATTTTTTATCTCAACCATGATGTATAAAAACCACTTTGATGTTCGAGTCTCCTAAACCGAACTAGACACCTTCTACGAGGAACTATCCTTCCTAGTGCGTAGCATTCCGAAACACAACCTGCTAGTCATTGGCGGAGATATGAATGCACAAATCGGGAAAAACAGAAACAACAAATACAGCCTACACAACACGTCAAACAGGAATGGACAACATCTAATTGATTTCATGAGAGAAAATAGATTAACATGCCTCAATACAAACTTTCAAAAAAGGGAGGGAAAATTATGGACCTACACATACGCGAATAATAGTAAAGCACAGATAGACTACGTCTTTATAAACATGAAATGGAAAAATAGTGCGATGAATTGCGAGGCATACTCCTCTTTCGATGGTGTGTCCTCCGATCATCGAATAGTTACGGCCAAAGTACGACTATGCCTACGAAAAAACGCCACACGAACAGCGACAACTAAGCACTATGACTGGGCTCTACTTAACAACGGAGATATTAGAGACAAATATGCATTAGAATTAAGAAACAGATTCGAAACACTACAAGAGAAGACAGAAAAAGGTACCCCAAATGACGAATATGAAAATTTTGTTGAGGCACACCTTGAGGCGGCATCAAAGTGTATCCCAACAAAACCTAGAACTAAATATAGAGTCCCTTGGGAAACGTCAGTGGTTAGAGAAAAACGTGCACTAGTGAAAACTGCTCCCAAAAGCTATCGGAAGAACCCAACAAACACAAATGCCCGAAAACTAGAAAAGGCACAATATTAAATAGCAGGAATATATCTAAAAGAACAGGCAGAATACATACAAAATCAGATAGATAAGATTAGAGACTCGGTGGAAGATAGACAATCCAGGATAGCCTGGCAAACAATAAACGAAGTAAGTAGGAGGAAGAGCACAGCCAAAGCAGAACTGAAAGCTGCAAGCCAACAAGAAAGAGTAAAACTGTGGGAACAGCATTTCAAAAATCTACTAGGAAACCCACCGAAAATAACGGATGAACCGATAACCAGAATTATCAGTAAGCAATTAGACATTAAACTAGGTCCTTTCACCAAAGAAGAACTCGACTCGGTTCTTAAAAAAATTAAAAATAGGAAAGCTGCAGGTCTGAACGAAATC
Organism: Sepioteuthis lessoniana; assembly: GCA_963585895.1. Lineage (NCBI taxonomy): Eukaryota > Metazoa > Mollusca > Cephalopoda > Myopsida > Loliginidae > Sepioteuthis > Sepioteuthis lessoniana. The sequence goes on along the minus strand of OY757932.1, from coordinate 30,801,274 downwards.
CCCCCAGAAGTGTGGAAGACTAGACAATTCGACGATATACTACTCCGGCAATGCAACGCAGTCTATAGTCAAAATAGGATATAAAGATGGATGAAGGGATGCATCCTTCCTTTCCCTAAAAAAGGCGACCTCGGATTAGCCAAGAACTACCGAGGGATAACACTTACATCCATAGCAGCCAAAATCTACACTGCCCTACTACGAAACCGCATAGAACCCAAAATAGACAACATCCTTAGGAAAAACCAAAATGGCTTCCGGAGAAATAGATCCACAACCTCACAAATATTGACCATCCGTAGAATCCTTGAAGGCGTTCGGGCAAAAAACCTTCAAGCGACATTACTATTTGTCGACTTTACCAAGGCCTTCGATTCCATCCACAGAGGGAAAATGGAACAAATCCTACAAGCATACAGCCTACCAAAAGAAACCGTAGCAGCAATAATGATTCTCTACAGAAACACCAAAGTGAAAGTACGTTCACCAGATGGAGACACGGAATACTTCGACATTGTTGCAGGAGTACTACAAGGAGACACGCTAGCCCCATACCTCTTTATCATTTGTCTAGACTACGTGCTTAGAACGTCGATCGACAAAATCAGAGAAAATGGCTTCGAGCTGACTAAGAAAAGAAGCAAAAGGTACCCCGCAAAAACAATCACAGACGCCGACTACGCTGATGACTTGGCGTTACTGGCGAATACGCCTAATCAAGCAGAGACACTACTGGATAGTTTGTAACGAGCAGCAGCAGGCATTGGCCTCCATGTCAATGCACACAAAACTGAATATATGTGTTACAACCAAACGGGCAACATCACCACACTAGACGGAGCCTCTCTGAAACCAGTAGACAAATTCCCCTACCTAGGAAGTAGCGTCTCATCAACCGAAAAAGACATCGACACACGACTGACGAAAGCATGGACGGCTATCGATAGGCTCTCGATCATACGGAAATCAGACCTGACCGATAAAATGAAACGCAGTTTCTTCCAGGCAGCGGTTGTATCGATACTGCTATATGGATGCTCTACATGGACGCTAACTAAACAGCTGGAGAACTACGGTAACTACACTAGAATGTTGAGAGCAATATTGAACAAGTCCTGGCGACAATACCCCACGAGACACCAACTATACGGCCACTTGCCTCCCATCACGTAAACTATACAAGTTAGGCGAACCAGACACACAGGACACTGCTGGAGAAGCAAGGATGAGCTCGTAAGTGATGTACTCCTATGGACCCCCACATATGGCCAAGCAAAAGCAGGACGACCAACTAGAACCTACATACAGCAACTATGTGAAGACACAGGATGTAACTCTGAAGACCTGCCGGAGGCAATGAATGATAGGGAGAAGTGGCGAGAGATGGTCAGGGATATCCGTGCTGGCGGCACGACATGATGATGATGATGATGTTCAATTGAAAAATTCTGAGGCTGACCAAGATAGTCTCATGTAATGTGACCAAGTGAGGTTTATTATTCAATATAGTTTCCCTTGGAGTCTACACACTTCTTCCATCGGTGTTACAGAGGTTGGATTTCATTGGTCATCAACTTTTTAGTCTACTCTTGTATGAGTGTATATATACATATACACACACACATAAACGTATATATATATATATATATATATATACAAGAGTTGGCTGAAAAGTTCCCAGACTGACCAAGATACTCTCATGTAATGTGACCAAATAAGGTTTATTATTCAACATAGTCTCCTTTCGGTCCATACACTTCATTCATCAATGTTGCAGTGGTTGGATTCCATTGGTCAAAAAAGTCATCAACAACAAATATGATGTCATACTATGAACTTTTAGCCCACCTTTGTATACGCGGATCGTTCAAAAAGTTCTGAGCCTCACCTAGAAAGACGAGCATAGCTGAACATTTTTGTCGTGGCAACACTCTACCTCTTATTATAAAACTAGAAAAATTTAAATCAGTTTTTCTAGATTTAAAAGAAACGTTTGCGTGTTGCCACAACAAAAATGTTCAGCTATGCACTTCTATCAGTGTGAAGCTTAGAACTTTTTGAACGACCCTCTTACGTATGTATGTATGTACGTATGTATGTATCCGTTTTGCTTTATTTAGCAGAAACATGCTTAGTTCACCGTAGGCATCTTAGACCTTGGGAACGTTTTCATTAAAAATGCTTGAGACGAAATGGCAAAGCAAGACACCGGACGCTAGAATTTTGAGTAAGGCTAAATGCACAATCATAGAGTGTATGATTATGGCAAATCAAATGCGCTGGACAGAACACATCGTGTGTATGGAAAACTAAAGGCTTCCCAAACACCTGTTCTACAGTGAACTGCTACATGGCAATTGTCCTCAATACAAGGCAAGAAAACGCTTTAAAGATGACATCAAGAATATTCTTAAATGGCTAAAAAAATGTTAACGACCCTTATATACTCTTTAATCGCCAAATTGATATTCAGAGATTGTAAACTAAAAGACACAACAAATCAAAAAGATATACAAAAATGAATGAAATTGACCAATACAGTTTAAATTGTTTTAAAAGTTAAATTAAGCTTTCATAAACTCTACATAATTTAACACGCTTATTTTCACCTTTAATGTAGATCCTTTGGTCTGTCGGTAAAGCTTAGAATATGCTGACTGTATCCCCTGCAGAGGGGTAAGATGCAAAAAAAATAGAGAGTGTCCTGGGTATGACATTGAGTTGCTTCTGATGGCAGTGTGGAGTCATCTCTTCATTGCCGTTACTTCCAGATCCATTCTGACCCGGAGTGGACGTACCTGTTAGGGTCATATTTACGGGTCAAATAGACATGTTAAAATAATGTTTTGTATTCGGTAGGACCGTGTGCAAAAACCTCTAAAGAAACAACTACACAAAATATATAAATATGAATGTATCATGAACGCAATTCCCTAACCTCTGGGCATCAAATGACTCTAGACGGGTTGACATGCCGTTAAAATCAATCATTTAATGTAGATCCACTTTTTTCATTTGTATTTGGTTGACGAGCGAGCGTCGCTAGAATGCTTTCTAGCGACGCTCGCTCGTCAACCAAATACAAATGAATACCTTTATCGAAACATGTGCATCTGATTTTGTAAACTGACTTTTCTTTCATATATATATGTGTGTGTGTGTGTGTGTGTGTGTGTGTGTGTGTGTGTGTGTGTGTGTGTTTGAAAAAATCGCTAATTTCATCACAAAACAGAACGCCACCAATATTTAATATTTAAAACAATTTAATTTTTTCGTTTTATTCAACAATTCCAATGCCCTGATGAAGGTTTAATGTTTTCATATTGAAAAACCGAAACGTTTAACATTGGCAAATAATTCAGATTATAAATAAAATCATCCTCTAAAGACTTTGTGTTTTTCATATATGTACATTTTCATATATATATATATATACGTAATTTTTGCTGTACACATTTCTTTGGTGACCTGTTTTAATTCTAACATTATTATATTTTTAGGCGCTTTGTCGTATGCAGAACTTGGCACATGTGTCCCGAAATCTGGAGCTGAGCATGCGTACTTTCTTTTTGCTTACGGACCTCTTGGCAAGATTATTGGTCCCATACCATGCTTTTTATATGACTGGGTTGGCCTTTTCATCATTAGGCCTACTATGTTTGCTGTCATTACTCTGTCACTTGGAACCTATGCGATAAAACCCTTCTATGAAAATTGCGACCCTCCAGACTCAGTCGTGAAAATGATTACAATATCCGCAATGTGTAAGTATATTCAAGCTTCAGATATTTTATAGAAACATAAATTCCTTTCATCAATTATCATGAGCAAATTTCAAAGAATTTATTTTCTAACACACCACGACGATCTTGAGATAAAATCTTTTTCAAAAAGACAGTTTGAAAATGAAATTGAAGTATTATTCTCTAAGACAAGAGACGGAACGAACTCTTAAAATGTTTTTGCTTCAAAAATATAAAAAACTTGACTACAAAATTTCAGAAAATCATTGGTTGGTTTCCGTTTCCGTTTCCGTTTCTTTGTTTAATGGCATATAAACCTTCGTAGGTTATTTAATGCCAAAGCCATCCTTTTAGAAGGACAGTAGTGGTGCTATTTAACCCATAGCTAATTGGTTGACTGTGTTTTCCATTCACACTATTTTCGTTCTTTTTATCTCTTTTTTCTTTTTCAATCAGGGTAAATCAATATAACACAAAATGTTATAGGAGTCAATGGGTGCAATAAGACTGTGCTGCACCGATCTTCAGAGTGATCAAAGTTTTGTTACTTTTAAAATTAGCACATACAAATTTTAGCTATACACAATCAATACACACATCAGCAATTGTGCTGATATGAAATAAACTTTAAAGCAAGTCCTTATATGTTCCTAAAGACACATTTTATCGTTAAAACTAGCGCGCATCGTCAGTAACGTTCTTTGGTTTTGGGTCTTTCAGCATCAAACTCCATCCTTACTAACACAGACATGACATAGCTGGGATTGAGCGCTTCTCAGATTGCTTCTGACCAATTAATATGACCTCTCTCTCTCTCTCTCTTTATTCAAATGATCACAATATGTGAAATGTAAAGTCAAATTTCAATTTGAAATGCAAATCTCTTCCATCAATTATTATGAGTTTCTTGACAGTAAAATTTCAAAAAATTTTATCTTCCAATACACCATATCATCGAACAATAATATCAAAAATCCTCCACAATTCTGCTGAATTGGGGGGGGGCGGTTTGCGGATTAAGAATAAAAATTTGAATCATGTAACGTAATTTTACAATTGTCAGCTAAATGGATTAATGTAAATTGATTGGGCCTCTTATCAGTGCTAGATTTAAGCGGGAATTTTAAAATTCTGACGTTCTTTTTTAACTAGTGATCTTCAAGTTTTTTTATCTTACTGATCTCGTAACCTTGTTTCCTGTCCTTCGGGTACTACTCATATAACTTATCTTAGGCCGGAAAAGGCTGGCGAAGCCCATCCCACTCCAACTGGTTTGAATTCAGAGTTTTCTTTTTTCTAGACTAGTTACCGTACCAAGGTTAAATAACTCAGTCTACCCTACTATTTATCGATAGCTGGAGGAAGGATGGTTGGATTAATACCTTCTTCAAGGGTAATGGCGCTATGTGAAATACAAACAACTTCGTTCAGGATTTGCACTCTGGTAGCCGAATTCACTTCCTGCGAAGATAACCGTTACGCCACTAGCGCCTACTATAGTTTAAGACCTTAAAAATTTAAATCAAGTAAAAATTCAACATTGCTTATAATTCTGATAATTAATAATTTTCTTAATATGTCACTTTTCTGGATTTTTAAAGCACAATGTTTTGTTTTGTTTTTTGTTGTTTTATTTTTTAAAACAAAAAAAATCAGCAAATGATTTAAAATATAAAGAGTAGACTATATAGAATATATGGACTATATAAACCTTTCTGAAAAAATTAGTGTGAAATTTTAAAATTACCAATTGATCAATTACATTGTCTTAATGAGGCGCGCTTAGCGAAACGGTTATTGTCACAGGAAATGGAATCGGTGACCTGAGTTCAAAACCTGGACAAGGCTGTTAGCGTTTCACCACACCCTTGAGGAGGGCATGAATCCATATATCCATCCCCACCCAGTTATGGGAAAATAATAGGCCAGATTGAGTTCTTTAGCCTTGATTAGGCAGCTCATCCAGGAAAAGCAAGACTCTTAATTCAAACCAGCTTCACTCTGCTTAAAAACAACGGGATGTGAAACAAGTTCAAATTTTAAGAGTTTTCCTTCTCCTTTCCAGAGAAACCAGTCTGCCCTACTATTGAGCCACAATTGGGGGAAGAACAGCTGAATTCGTACCTTTCCCAATAGTATTAACAAGAAGTGAAATGCAGACAGCTTCATCCAAGATTTGAACTCGGGTTGCCGATTTCATTTCCTTTGATGATAAGCAAATAATTATCGACGTCTTCAACTGCTATAACGCTCTTTTTATTATTGTTGTTGTTGTTGTTGTTGTTGTTGTTGCCGTTTGTGTATGTGTGTGCGCGTACGCGCGTGCAGGCATTCAGAGAGAGAGGGAAAGAGAGAGAGTGCAAAACAGAGAAAGAGAGCGAGAGAAAATGAAATTAACGGAAATTTATTATATAAATGTTAACATTTTTTTTCTAGTCTTCCAGTTTAATCAATATTTTTTTCTCTCTCATTTTTCTCATCGATTTTAGTGTTGATTGCCTTCATTAACGCTTGGAGTGTAAGAGTTGCAACTACAGTACAGAATGTCCTCACATTTTCCAAATTACTCGCCATAGCAATCATTGCCGGTGGTGGAATGTACAAGTTGGCTCTTGGTAAGTACAAAATCATTGAAATTACAAATTTAATGACACTTACAAAATGTTTACTTTGAGTCAAATGCATTTTAAACATAACGGAAGGTGCCCAGGCAATAACATTAAATTGTATCTGATAGTGTGGGTCTAGTCTTGGGGTTTGGGGGATGGTGAATACTTCTTCGTTTCTATTACTCTCATGACCACTCTTACCCGGAGTGGTAGTACCTGTTAGGGTTCTATCTAGGGGTCAAATAGTACTGTTAAATCTTTTACTAGCGATTAATATTAAAAGGAATTATTAGTGTTAAATAGCAATACTTTAAACCAACAATGAACAGTGTGCAAACAAATGATTAATATCAAATAGAATTATTAGTGCTGGGTACTTGAAACACAATTTAACTGCGTGCAAACAAATGAGCACTAGCTCGTGTAAAAATAATGTTAATCACAAACTATTCGCTTACAAATCTTATATATATATATATATATATATATATATATATATATATATATATGTGTGTGTGTGTGTGTGTGTGTAAAAACAGAATTTTGTATTAAAAACCCACAATAGTTTATATGCTATTAAACACAACCAAACCAAATATAATTGGAGTTAATGACTCTTGTTGCCGGTGAATGCAATGATAATGAGTAGTACAATGTATTTCTTTTCATTTTTGCTGCTGATGAGTACAATGCATTTCTTTTCACTTCAATGCTGATGAGTACTATACGTTTCTTTTCATTTCAATGCGGATGAATACAATGCATTTCTTTTGAGAAATTGGCGTATTTTGAAACGTTTTCCTCTTCAAATGCTTATTTACGTTTCTCGACTCAGAGACAATTTAAGTGCGTTTGAATGTCAAGTCGAGAATGTCTTCGGAAAATATGAAATAAATTCTGCAACGATGTACAAGTTTGTTCATTAATTACACAATAAATACAAAAGTTGTACAATTAATAAGAATATTACACATAAAAAAAACTTATGTAAATTTTGAATACGATTGCTTCAATACATTTTATATTTTTTGTTTCTCTCTCGATACAAATTACTTGTTTTATGTTGTAGATAACTCAATCTTGTAAACTTTAGATTAAAATTATCTATTTCAAGTAAAAAAGATACAATTGGCTGATTGTTATACTGCAGACTATTAAAAATTCTACGCCTTTTCATGCATTTTTGACTCTCATGTATGAAGGAAACCGTGGAGTAATGGTTATCTTCGTAGGAAGAGGACTTGACTACCTGAGTTCAAATCTTGAATGAGGCCGTTTGCATTTCACAACTAATCTTCTTCCAACTATGAGTAAAATTGTAGGGCAAACTGGGCTCTTTGACCTTGGTATGGCAACCGGTCTAAGAGAAGGAAAACTAGGTGGAGGAATGAAGAAGGATGTGTTCAAACTGGTTATTTCTGACAAAGACAGACTATATGAGAGTACTGCTCTCACGACGAAACCAGGTTACGGGACTAGTATGTAAGTGTGTGTAAGAAATAGGGGGAAAAGAGAGAGAAAGAAAAATTCCTGTTTTTTTACACAGCAAATGTTATTTAAATTGTAGGAATAGAATCGCATGGGCTTTGGTATTGACGACTTGAAGGTTTGTCTTCGTATATTTGTATCCGAGTATCAAAACTCACTGCCACAATTATTTGAGTGTGAGGAACACAATTCAGACACTTTTAGGTGAGCAAATGTATTATGGTTTAATATATCCTCGTACGAAACAATTTAAAACAATTCATGAAGAATTAACAACATATTTATTAGGCAAACTTAACAGAATGAAAATAGAAATGACATTAAATACGAAAAGAGCACAATATAGTGGAAAAGTCCCATTATGCAGTTGAAGAGTCTTTTTGTATAAATTGATAGTTCTTGATAGAATGAAAGTTGTGTGAAGACTTACGTCAAAGCATGGTATCGTCACCAAGTTTGTTGGGGTAAGAGCCTCCTCCCTTTTAGAAAACGCACACTCGTGTGCACTTATCGTTGTCAATGCAGGATCGGCGAGAGAGAGAGTTTGACTTTGCCGCGCTGTTTTTTATGCTGCTTTGGTCACGCCTCCTTGCGTCCATTAGAAGTACTATTTGGAAGATAAGGGAGGTAACCCTACAGAATAAACAAAGGTGTTAGTTTACAAAATTAAAAAAGTTTAGACTTACACGAACTTTAGATAATAAACATAAGGAATTTTTTTTACTACTATTGTCTGAATGATTCTAATTAGTCCTGTGTCTACTATTCCGTTCGTACAATTATTTTTTAAATAGAAAATACTTGAATTACAACGTATACCGGTGAATTGGTATACCATTTTGCATATCTTCCGTTTTTGATGGAGAATGTTGGGAAATACATACATTCGTCCGTAAAATAAGATTTTTATCGTGGACTCGCCTCGACTGTTTCGTTGACTTAATACTTAGTACGTGAGAGGAATCCCTCACAATATGAAAAAGCTTTAATAAAATTATCGATTGACGGGAGAAGCATTGGATATCTGATAATCAAGAAGGTAGATTTTTAAAATACTTACCAAAAACAAAGATGGTCGTAGACGTTTCCCCATGACTGATAAGATCAGGGTTCTGATATATGCAGCCCGCTTACTACTTTTCTATGACACGAAATTTTCTTTAGTAATATTTTCCTAAAACTTGATAATCTGATCCTCGCCCCTAACTATATTTCTCCTCTGAGAAGGGTCCTCTGAGAAGGGTAGAATATACTAATAGTATTTCAGTCGTTTTCACTTCAAGATCAAAAGCTGAAAAGTAAAAAGAATCTAATTTTATGTACATTTAAGAAAAAGTTCTTTATTACTAAAATTTACGTTGGCTTGTTCCAAAGACATTGTTGTGGAGGGATGATAATAAAAAAATTAACTTACACAACAGAACATAAGGATATTTTGTTTCATAACGTGAGGAGTAAATTTGACAACTCATATTGACTTGGCATAATGGTTAGAGTGTTCGCCAATGGCCCGGGAGACCTGGATTCAGTCCCAGGTCCAGTCATACCAACGACACAAAAAAATGGTACTTGATGCCTCCTTGCTTAACACTCAGTATTATAAGGTATGAATCAAGGGTAAAGTGGAGCAATCCAGGGAAAGGATTTGCACCCACTCCTACAACTTGGTGTAGTAGCTATCAAAAAGGAAACCTTCGGGTCACTCTCGACTACGGCCGCCAACTTTACTTTTTACTATATTGACATAGAAGATGAAATGACAGACAACAAACACGCACAACAGAACGTGAGATAGTTTGTTTTGTTTCATAATGTAAGAAGAAAGATTTATCAACTCATATTAGATGCACATGATTTCATTTCGCACACAAATAAAAAAAAATCATACAACGTACATAAATAAAAAATGTTAGAAATGTTCAAGAGTGGATTGTTCAATAAGCAGAAATTATATCTGCTATATAAATGTGATAAAACTGTATTTTTTTCTCTCTGTTTTAATAGTATTAAGTATAATATCCCACTGCCTATCATATGTGGGGGGAGAGCAATCCATGGACTGCAACATCATAGTAAAGTTAGTAAAATTGGCGACCATAGTCGAGGGCGACCAGAAGGCTCCCTTTTCACTAGCTACTACACCAAGGTGTAGGGGAGGGTGCTAGTCCTTTCCCTGGATTGCTCCACTTTACCCTTGATATGTACCTTGAATTGCTGAGTGTTAAGCAAGGAAGTATCAAGGACCATTTTTAAAGTATTTGGTATGACGCGACCTGGGATTGAACCCAGGTCTACCGGACCATTGGCGAACACTCTACGCTCTAGGCCAGGGGGTTTATCAAAAGTGAAAATGAAAAAAAAAAAAATGAATTTACCAAAAGTAAAAACGGAATTAAGGAAAATATTGAAACTGAAAATTTGTCTCTCTACATTCTGTAGTAACTCACACATCCCACTGCCTATTATATATGTGGGGGGGGGAGATGAATCTATGGACTACAACATCATAGTAACTGAGTTCCAACCCCGGTTGTACAATTTTGTTCACTTTCAGACAAATACTTTTGAGAAAGGTATTAACCCTTTTATCGCCCCAGCTATGGGTCAAAAAGTACCACTACTGTTTTTCTACATGGATAGCTTAAAATTAAATAACCCATGAAGCAAAAAAAAAACTGACCAAAATCTTCATATGTGTATTCATTTTGATGAAAAAATAAATAGGAGTCTATGAGTTGTATTGCAGATTAGCATTATAATTGGTGGAACTTGTAACCCTAACTCACTTCATCTCAGTTTTGACCCTCCAGGACGTAATGGCCCTTTTGAGTCCTTGAGTTCGAGACCCCTAGATTAAATCATTGGAGAGCTATGCCGAGTAATTCTTGTTACAAATTTTATAGCCACCACCCCACGTATGTACACTCCCACACATCTTTTGATTAATTTTTTTTTTAATTCTATGGCTTGGGGATCATTATTTCATCTAATTATTATTTTTAAATACAGAAATAATTATGTTGCACTAGAATATGTGTCTGCACGGCAGACAGAAGATCTTAGTTGGTAAATATTCTAATTCATATGTATTTACCCACACCAAAAGCAGGTTGGGACATAGAGTTCAGTTTTTTAAGTGGAGTCTTTTCTTAGATTTGTTGCCCTACTAAGAATAAAGAAACTATTATCCTATAGTATTTACTTATAACTAGGGGCAAGAACAGGTGTATTTATGCCTTTCCGAAATATATTAGCACAAAGGGAAACACAAACATCCTCATCTAGGATTTGAACTCTAGTCTCCATATCCTACAACGATTACCGTTACACTAAATATATTTCCATTTTATTCTTATTCATATACAAACATAAATTAGAATTCTTTCAAAACTGATAAAAATAAGCTCTAAATAAGAGTACGACCATTCAATATACTAAAATACATTTAAAAATCGATAATTAATTTTTTAATTAAAAAATTAAACTAACTTGTAGAATGTCCGATGCAAAATATTAATGTCGTGTCAATGACGCATAAATCTGCAACTGTCCTACCAACATATGTTAATAACTTCATGAATTTTATAACAAATTTATTTAGAAGGTAGTCATCCTGGTGTAATAGCTGGCGGTGCTGGACATCGTTGTTAGCGAGTTCGAACTCTAGTCACTCTATTACGTTCACTTTCGGTCAAATACCCCTGGGAAAGGTATGAACCCCCTTATCCACACACACACCCAGCTGTGGGTTAAGTAGTATCCCTACCGTCCTTCTTCAAGGATGGTTTTGGCATTAAATAACCCATGAAGGTTACAATGCTCTTAAACAAATAAACCAAACCAAATTCAGTCAATATGAGAACAAGAAATCTATTTGACTCTTTGTAGAACAGTCAGATATTTTATTATAATATTCTATTATATGGCATATCAATCCTTTTGGGTTATTTAAAGCCAAATCTTGAGGGTTTTTTTAATTTGTTTTTAGCTTTTTTTTTTGTTTTGTTTTTTTGCTTTTTGTATATATGATTTGTAAGCGAATAGTTTGTCGGTAAATAAACTATTAAATGAATTGTTACAGTGAGAGACAAAAGTTAATAGACTAATTTGCTTCTCATGTATATGCTTTGTGGATGGTCTTCTTTCATGGAGATATTTTGTTATATATATATATATATATATATATATATATATATATATATACATATATATATATATATATATATATATATATATATATATATATATATATATATATATGAAGATAGAAGAAAAAACATAATCCAAATAGGTGAATATATTATGATGTAAAGTCGACGTTAATGTTTCGGTTTCAGTAACCATCATCAGGACTTGGATATCAAAATAGTTCACATAGTGATGGATGTTTGCTGAGATGACAGGAGCAAATGAGAAATATACAACGAAAAGATCCAAGTCCTGATGATGGTTACTGAAACGGAAACGTTAACGTCGACTTTGCATTATAATATATTCACCTATTTGGATTATGTTTTTTCTTCTACCTTCATACTGTCGGATTTTATCCATATTTACTTTCATATATATATATATATATATATATATATATATATATATACTAATTTGCGGTTTGTAATCATGCTGTCAGTTTTAGTATCGATACTTTCTACACCCTAGGTTCTATTTAGAGTTTTGGTTTCATTGTATTTTGATATTAGAGAGTTATATTGTTTTTGTTTGTAAGGTCTTGATTAATATTTAGTTTATCATTTTTTTTAATTTTATTTTATTTTTATTTTTACTTTTATTTTTTGTGATTTTGTTCTTGAAGTCTGGATTGAGATGAAGAGGAATTTGATATTTTCAGTCATTTTTCTTCAGTTGTTGGTTGGATATGATTTATCTTGAATTGGGGAGAGCTCCAATTTTGGTGGGAGAAATTAGAATATGTTTTGCTTTGGTGTTTAGTTTAGAGTGGTGGATGTAGTTTCAGTTGCAATTAAGGTTTTATGGGGTGGAGTTGCTAGGCAACACTCCTTACTTTCGACTTCAGTTTTTCCCTCTCCGAGACCAGTTTTCCTAACTAAAAGGCTAGAAAACCCTATTTAGCCATAGTTAAAGGCGTGCTTAGCGTAACGGTTATCGTCGTAGGAAATAGAATAAGCGACCCGAGTTCAAATCCCGAACGTAGCTGTTTGCCTTTTACTTTGCCCTAATTCCCTTCGGAAAAGCATAAATACATTTGTTCTCCCAGCTATGGGTTAAGTACATTTTTTAAACCTGGGTTAGGTAAGCAATCTAAGAGAACGAACACTTTAAATTCAAACCAGCTTTACTCCGTTTAAAAATTGACCTTAGTTGTAAAAAAAAAAAAAAACATGTTTAGCTGATTTGCAAATTTATTTTTATTTATTTTTTTTTACTTCTGCGTACATATCACACATTCGTCTGTAAATTTCACATAGTTTTCATTTTTCAGCCAGCAAAAATTTGATGAGAGGCACTCGGTTTGATTTGGCGCCATTTTAAATAGACTCAAAACAAATAGTTTTGCATGATTAAGATAATGTTTGCTATCAACCAATTTCAAACAATGTAATGTTTATATTCATGGAAAAATTCTAAAAAAAAAAAGTTTCAAGAAAATTTCCCTTATATATTGAATGAACCTGATATATATATATATATATATATATATATATATATATATATATATATATATATATACGACATTCATTCAATATATAAGGGAAATGTATAAGTTGGGATGGTAAAGTGGAGCAATCCATGGAATGGAGTAGCGCCTCTCCTACAACTTGGTGTAGTAGCTATTGAAAAGGGAGCCTTCGGGTCACCCTCGACTTTTTTTAAAAGTTGGGATAGCGTAGACGCATAGTCAGTTTCTCGCTTATGCGAATAAAGTCTATGTCTACGTTATCCAAACTCAAATGTATACGCTCTATCACCGATATTAACTACTCTTTATTTATGAATATAGCAAACTAATATATATATATATGTGTGTGTGTGTGTGTGTGTGTGTGTGTGTGTGTGTGTGTGTGTGTGTGTTGAACAAAAAACAGACAGTGAAAAAACTGATTATTTTCCTTAATTTTGTTATCAAAGTTCCATTAGTCGTAGTGAAAAGCCATGATTTTCTAAAAGGAAAATTTTCAAAAATAACAAAAATTAGCAAATGTCATTCAATAATTTTTTTTCCTTGATTTGACATCCAAATTTGTTATTAGTCTTTTGCAAAGAGCTTATAAGCAGTTGTCCGAGTTTGAAAAGGGTCAAAATAATCACTTCTAACATGTGCCTAAGCCATTGAAGTCTCATTAAAATTTGTAGCAAAAATAAAAAATGGTTTAGATTTTTTCAGGGTTTTTTTTGGGGGGGAGGGGAGGCCGAATACTATGCGTGTGTGTGTGTGTGTGTGTGTGTGTGTGTGTGTGTGTGTGTGTGTGTGTGTGTGTGTGTTTGTATTTTTCAAAAAACAATAAATTTGTAATAATTTTTCTGTTTATTAAAAAAAATAGTAATTTTTTCCCGCGATTGGGAAATTACTGAGTCACATGAAAGGTTTGACCTCGTTTCAGGCGTCTTTACTCACCCTAACACCCGTAACACGTGATCTGCCTTCAAATCATTTTGTTCTATTCTGTCATGTGCCGCCCGCCCACTCAGCCAACTTTTGTCAAAAAAACCATACGCCTGACTCGTTTCTTGTTAATTATGATATTTTAGCAAAAAAATGTCCTCAATTAAGTGAGTTCTTTCACCACTGATTGTTATTATTAGAAAATATGTTCCACCAAATTATTCTTATTTTCTTTCTTTGTCGTTAACAATATTTAGATATTTTTCTTTTTCATTAATGACTTTGAACCAAAAGAATTAACTTGTAAGTTACTTCAGCGACGAAAGTAAAAATGTTAATTTAATCTTTTTCCCATAATTTCACAGGTTGTTTTACTAAAATAACAAACTGTTTAAAGTAGTTCTGCGATTTATATAGCTTTTTTTTTCTATGTTTACATTTATTAATGAGGGGAGTCTCCATGGCGTAATGTTCAAAGTGCTAGCCTACGGCTTCATAGAAAGCGAGTTCGAGCTCCATTCGCGCTATTACGTTCACCTTCGGACTAATACCCTTGAAAAAGGTATGAACCTCCTCCCACTATCAAATAGTATCACTGTTGTTCTTCTACAAGGATTACTTAAGCATTAAATAATCCACGAATGTTGCAATGCCATTAAAAACATTTATAAACTATAGATGTTTTTATACTCTAAAACAGAAATGAAAATGTTGCGTAGTTGACGACATATAAGACGCAGATTTAACTTTAACGTCCCAGTTGCTGATATTATGAAAAGAGGCTTATCTACTGAATATTAAGATAAATCAACGGCTACGGAAATGGGTGAGGTTGTAGTGAACAGGAGTCCACTAAGTATTTTTATAAACCCTACATCTTATATGTCGTCAAATATGGTACGTTGTTCTTCACGGCCTACCAACTCGTCTCGGATTGTTTTATACCAAGAGGTTAGAGAATTGCGTTCCTTGTACGGTTATATTTACATTTTATCATATTATTGTTTCTTGAGAGATTTTTATTTATTTATTTTTATTTTATTTATTTATCTTAACTTTATTTATTTATTTATTTTGCACTTGATCCTATTTAATACGAATGATTTTCAAACAGATCTATTTGACCCATAGATGGGACCCTCACAGGTGGTACTACCATTCTGGCTAAGAGTGAACCTGGGAGAAATTGCAACGAAAAAGTACTCCACATTTCCCAGATCTCTAAAACTAGAGCCTTTCCTTCAGATGCCGTTTAATGTCATACGCAGGACACCCCTTTTTGTGTGGGGGGGGATCATAACTCTCAACGTATATGTAAGCCCCCTTGATAGAGTGAATTTTTCTTCTGTCCAGTTATTTCGTCTATTTCATACTAAAACTTTATCTTTTAGTATTTTTAGTTCAAATATGTTCCCTAACATTAAAAAGATATTTGCTTATTCACAATTCTTGGAAAAATTATACATTTTTAGAAACTTTCAACACTTCTTTCATATACCTTTAAAACCTCTTAAGATGCAAAATTATAAGTTATTCATAAATCATCTAGATAAGGGATTTTTTTCGGATTATCTGCTCTTAAAGTAGATTTTTGCCACCAGAGCTTTTGAATACAGAATGTTATTTCCATGACAGATAAAATTAGCAGCGTGTCCTAGGTATGGCACCAAATGCACCTGATGAAGATCAGGGAACTGTTGAGTGCTTCTATGTTCCCATTACTCCCAGGCCCACTGGTCCAGATTGGTAGTATCTGTTAGGATCTCGACGATGAGTCAAACAGATCTGTTCAGATAAGAATACTTGATATCACGTAACCGTGTGCAAAAAAAACCCTCAAGAAACAGTAACACAAAAAATGTAAATATGAACATACAATGAACGCGATTTCCAAACCACCAGACAAAAAATAACCCTAGATGCAGTTAAAATCAATCAATCGATCGATCATATAAAATCATCAGCAATATACGAGATAGATTAAGAAGAGCACGAAAAATAAACCTCTTTCTATTAGATTCATACCCATGGAGATGCAGAAACGTTCTTCGTATTAATGACGTAAAATGGACTATGTCCGACCACATGTGTTAAAAATTACAAGCAATTTACGAGACCTTCATATCAAAGTCTACGATAAGTACGCCGTAGTAATAACTATTTTCTGTGCATACCAATTAAACTATTTATGTCAGTAATAGCAAAACTCTAGCAAGCAGATACCAACCGCCTTAGACATGTCTTTTGTCTCTCGTAGACATAACCTTCAGGAGGAACAGTGAAAGCGCACATATAACTGTGAGCCTTTTAACGAGGGCAGGATTTTTACAATCCCTTCTTACTTAACTGGCCTTGATAACGACTTTTAAAGCTGTATAAGTATTGTTCATTTTAGTTAAGTAAATATTCTTTCTTGAGTTCTAAATATCAACGTTTTATTCATTCTTTTATGTGGGTTAAATTTGTTTGATTAATTTGAACGGCGTGTCAATTCGTCTGGGGATATTTTATCTCTAGAGGATAGGAAGTGCTGTTTTGAATAAATCCTGGAAGTAATCCTGTAAAAAAGAGCAATCTTAAGGCCAGCTACCTTCCATCTCATGAACTATCTACGTAAAACAAGCCAGACAGGTTCGGCATTTCTTTTTAACTTGCAGTTTTGGCCCACTGGACTGGGACACACTTTGGCCGGCTGATACCCTGATCAGGTCGATTAAGGCTGCCTGGTGCTGGTGCCGGGGAAACCCAGCATTCACGTTTCGTGGCTGAGACCGGCGTTCCTTGAGCCTCGGGAAGCTGTCTCCCCAGGCTTGAAGCCTCTCTGGAGGATCTAGGTTTATCACCTGGCATTTTTAGTACCGCCAGGCGTGTTATGCACCATGGCCCTGCGCCTGGTTCCCACAATAAAAAGTCCATGTGTCATACTTGCGCTTGAGTAGAGCACCTGACAAATATCAGACGTGCGGGGCACTACTAGAGAAGTAGGGACGAACTCTTAAGTGACGTTCTCTTATGGACTCATGGATACACCAGTTTTGAATGACAAGCAAGATTTACAAACATAAATCAACTCTGTGCAGACACTAGATACAGTCTAGAGGACCTACCAGGAGCAATGGATGATGGTAACGGGTGGCGAGAGAATGAGTTATGAAACTCCATGCTGTCGGCATAACTTAATTATTATGAGTGCCCAGTTGGCTGGGGCTGTAGAATACACCGACTGCAACGTTTATCCTGGATATGACGCAAAACAATTTGATAATGAAACTCTAGTAATGCTGGACCTTTGGGAAATGCTAAGTACCCTTTCATTGCCATTGCTTCCAGGTCCACTCAGATCTGGAGTGATAGCACCTGATAGGGTCCCATCTATAAAACTGAGAGCAAATCAATGACTTATGCAAAACTGAATTGTTAGAAATAGAACTGTTTGATCATTTAACTGTGTGTAATGACTGATGTTTAATTAAATAGTTACTGATGCATAGCAATACTTGATACCATTTAACTGTGCACAAAAAAAACTGAGCTCAGGGTCGTTTAAAAAATTTATCAGCAAAATGTGTTTACAAATCGTATATATTATATGTGTAAACAGGATTTATCATTAAATAACCTTCAAAGGTTGATATGTCATGAAACCCAACCAAATCTAATGATATTGATAATATATGGTATTAAGTAATTATTTATATTTAAGACTCATTTGTTTGCACACATATGATATAAACTATTTTTGCGCACGATTATATGGTTTCAAGTATTCCTATCTAATACTAGTCGTTATATAGTTTCAAATATTCCTATCTAATACTAATAGTTATATGGTTTCAAGTAATTATTTCCATTTGACAGTTGTGATTTGGTTGCACCCACTTATATGGTTTCAAGTAACTAATAATAATAATCCTAACCAAACAATTATAACTTCAAATTTTAAGAAATTTACAGTTATATGTTCTTGTTTTGATACAAATTGATTGATTGATTGACTGGTTGAGTTTAACTGCATGTTAATCCATCAAGGGTTATTTTATGTCAAGGGATTAGTGAATCAGGTTATCATTAAACGTTTACTTTTACATTTTTTGTATAGTTATTTCTTTATTTTTTTCTACACACAGAATCAAATACAAATAATTTTTAAACAGATCTATTTGACCCATAGATGGTACCCTGATGTACTACAACACCGGGTTAAAGTGGACCTAAGAGTAATTTCAATTAAGGGGTATTTCCCTCTTTGTAGATCTGGCGCCTGACCATCAGATGCAGTGCCAAACCTACGAACTCTTGCTCAGGGGAGGATTTTACCCATCTGCATGGGATATCATCATTATCATCATCAAATCGCGTTGACAGTACAAATCTCTCTCTCTCTCTCTCTCTCTCTCTCTCTCTCTCTCTCTCTCTCTCTCTCTCTCTCTCTCTCATCCATCGCTTCCGTAGGTCTTCCAAAATACATCCTATGTCTTCAAAGAGCTGAGGTAAATCGGTTCTTGCTGGTCGACCAATATTGGCACGTGTATGTGTTGGAGTCCATAGAAGAAAGTCACATATGAGTTTGTCCTAGTTTCTCCGACAGTGTCCCGCATGTCTTGTTCATCTTACTTGGGTAGTTTGTGAGATGGGAGGTGTGTAGCCGAACAACTGTTGTTTTGTGGAGAGTTGCTTCCAGGAATTGTTTAAAATAGCTCGTAGCATTCTTGTGTAGTTCCTATCCAGCTTTTTTTGTTAGTGTCCACGTGGGGCATCCATATAGTAGTATTTACACAGCCACAACTTTGAAGAAATCCCGTTTTGTTTTATCTGATACACCAGACTTCCATATGATCGATAACCTTTCGGTAGTAATACACGCCTTCGCTAGGTGTATGTTAACATCACTTTCAGTAGATGAGATATTGCTGATGAGGTATGTGAACTTGTCTACTAATTTTAGGGGAGATGGTTCCTTCTTATTTAAAATAAATATACAGTGTTTTATTTGCGTTTACGTAGAGACCAATGCCTCCTGCTGTTTGCTCGAGGCTATGCAGGAGAAATTTGGCTGGGGTGGGTGTATTTGAAAAAAGCGCTAGATCATCTGCATTGTCTGAGTCTGTTATAGTTTCTACAGGATATCATCTGCTTTTTGCCTTTTTAGTGCAAAGCCATTTTCTTTTATTTGATCTATCAACATTCGAAGGACGTAGTCTAGAAAGATTATAAACAAATGGTGCAAATATATAACTTTGTAAAACTCCAACAACAATATCGAAGAAATCTGTGTCTCCATCAAAGGAGCAAACCTTTGCTTTTGTCTTTCTATAAAACATCGTTATAGTTGTAACGGTTTCTTTGGGGAGACCATATACTTGTAGTTTTACTTCATCTTCCCTCTGAGTAGGGAATCAAATGCCTTAGAGAAATCTACAGACAACAGTGTTGCCTCGAGATTTTTTGCATCTATTCCTTCGGTGATTCGATGGATCGTACGAATCTGTGATATTGTGAATCGATTTATCCGAAAAACGTTCTGATTTTTCCCAAGAATTTTCTCAATTTCAGGTTTGCTATGGTTGAGAAGCAGAGCATTATAAACCTTAGCAGCTGTAGAAGTAAAAGTTATGCCTCTGTAGTTCTTGGTGATTCTGCGGTCACCTTTCTTAGAGAAGAGGGAGATGCAGCCTTTTTTCCATTTCTTTATCGTATTTTGTATATATTTACACCACATGTTTAAATTCATGTTGAAGGTTCTTCATTTCTCTTTAAAGAAGTATCCATTGGCCTAGCGGTTAGAGTGTTTGCCTCGAGAGACTGGAGTTCAATCCCTGGTCGAGTCATACCAAAGACTAAAAAAATGGTACTTGATGCTTCCTTGCTTAACACAGCCTTATAAGGTATGGATCAAGGGTAAAGTGAAGCAATCTAGAGAAAGGAGTAACACTCTTCCCCTACACCTCGCTGTAGTAGCTATTGAAAAGGGAGCCTTCGGGTCACCCTCGACTATGGTCGCCAACTTCACTTTTTATGAACGAAAAATGTGGCACAAATGCCAGACAACTTTAATTAATGAGAATAAAAGAATGTGTTACACAACGCAATTCATCGACATTCGTTGTACATAAAAGGTTGTAATTAGAGTAAGTTTTGTTTCTTTGCTTGATAGCATATCAACCTTCGTAGGTTATTTCATGCTAAATCCATCCTTTTAGAAGAACATATGTGGTACTATCTAATCCATAGCTTGAAGTATAAGGGGATTCATGCCTTTCCCAAGGGTATTTGTCGGAAAGTGAACGATGTCGTCGTTCAGCATGATAGCCACTACACAACAGGGAGTTCTCCCCAGTTAGTGAAGTTATACTAACTAATATGTTGTTACAACAATATAGTGTAACGGTTATCATTGTTGGAAATGGACATGGCAACTCGAGTTCAAATCCTGGACGATGCTGTTTGCATTTCACATAACGTTTAGGAAAGCTATGCATCCAACTATTCTCCGTCCAGCTATACGTATACAGTAGAACAGACTGACAACCAGTCTAAGAGAAGGAAAACGCTGATTTCAAACCTGTTAAACTCTGCTTTAAAAAATTGATCTTGTGTCATATTCTGCTCGTGCTGAGCGGGTGGGTGAATACGCACACACACACACACACATATATATATATATATATATATATTGTCATCCACAGACAGACTGTTTCGTTGTATCACAACTCTTCAGAGTGGCTTGACACGTAGGACGCTTGAAGCTGTGATCGAAACCCGCTCAACTTTACGTTAAACTTAATATCATACCGCTCAGCCAACACGCGAACTACGTCAGCTCGGGAATTATAAGGGATTATGTAGTAGCCTTCATTTGTTTACATTTTTGCCTTACCGGATACCAGAGTGCTCAATTCATTCGAAAAGCTTTGCATTATGCGAGTAGCAAGCGTAAATTTATTCGCCAGAGTGCTCAACTCCTGTGGGGGAGCGTATATATTGTCATCCACTGACAGTTTCGTTGTATCACAACTCTTCAGTGTGGCTAGACTGGTAGGACGCTTGAAGCTGGGATCGAAGCCCGCCCAAATGTACGTTATATATAATTTTTTTCACGTCCAAGTTCACGTACGTCGGTAGCAGCGTCTCATCAACTGAAAGTGACGTCAATATGCGCCTAGTGAAGGTATGGACTGCTATCGATAGGTTATTGATCATGTGAAAATCCGAAGAAATAAAATGCAGTTTCTTCCAAGCAGCGGTTGTGTCAATTCTACTGAATGGATGCACCACAGGAACGCTAACAAAGCGTATAGAGAAAAGGCTCGACAGGAATTACACAAGAATTCTACGAGCTATACTGAATAAATCCTAGAAGCAGACAAGCAGTTGTACGGCCACCTACCACCTATCTCTAAAGCCATCCAAATAAGACGAGCGAGGCATGCGGGACACTGCTGGAGAAGCAAATACGAACTCATAAGTAACGTTCTCCTATGGGCCTCTTCACGTGAACCTGCCAGTGTTGGGCGTCGAACAAGAACTTACCTACAAAAGCTCTTTACGGACATGGAATGCAGTGTAGAAGACATGCCGGGAGCGACGGATGATAAGGATGAATGGTGAGAGAGAGAGAGAGAGAGAGAGAGAGAGAGAGTCAGAGAAATACGTGCTAGCAACGCGACTTGATGTATAAGCAGGGTTTTCTTTTAAAAATGTTTGTTTAAATAAGACAGACACTTGATTGAATAAGGCAGACACTTGATTGAATAAGACAGACACTTGATTGAATAAGGCAGACACTTGATTGAATAAGGCAGGCACGTATCTATCTACTCTATCGTTGATCCGTTCAAATCTTCGTATGAGTCCTTTGACTTTTAGATGTAATGAATTTAGAAAGGTACAGTATTATTCCCAAGTACTTTCTTCTATAAATTGCTCTCCCACTTGTTTCTCCGCCTATTTTCTTTGTTAACCAGTAAATCACACACAAAAACATGGTCCGGCTTTTTTTTTTGCCATTTATGTGAAGCCATACATCAAATAGACAAATATAACATAATAACTCTGGTTCAAATGATTTTCAGTGATTTTTATCGTCATACTAGACATTTTATTTTCAATGACATATCAACATTCGTGGATTGTTTAATGCCAATGCCATCCTTGTAGAACAGTAGTGGTATTATTTAACCTATAGCTGAGAGGATAAGGGAATTCATATTTTTCCCAAGGATATAAATCCGAAAGTGAAACTAATAGTGCGACTGGAGTTCGAAGAAGTCGCTTACTTTGAGGTCGCAGTCCAGCACTTTGGTCACTAATCTTAGCTGATTTTTAGTTATCCATAATGGATTTTATCTCACGCGGCCTTGACAAACAATACTGTAGCTTAATTCTTCCTGGGTCAGCATATATGTTATTTATTACAAAACTCTACAGTCACTAATCTTGCATTAAACCTGACAGGGTCTACAGAGGCAAGTGATCTCTATGGCTCTGCTCACTTCCGCTCTCTAGTTGTCTTTCTTATTGTTTATTTCTTACAACTATCCTTTTTATAACTGTCAGTTCTTTTATGATGTCAACTGTGATGGACGAGGTCATAAAAAGATTTACCCACTTGAAATAATGATCAAGATTTTCACACAATCTGAATTAGGCCAACTGATGCGAGTTCTTCAATTCTCAGTTTTGAGAGACTAAAAATCACTAACTGTGATTGAAATACATTCACTGAAAAGCCAAAACATTACAAACGAGAAAGAGAGAAGTCCCTGTAGCGTAGTGGCTAACGTGCTGGACTGCGATATCGAAGGAAGCGAGTTCGAACCCCAGTTGTGCTATCACGTGCAAAAGGCACGAACACCCTTCGGGTATTGGTTAGATAGTATTACTATTGTTCTACAAGAATGGAATCAGCATTAGATAATCCACGAAGGTTGATATGCCATTAAACAAAGAAAACTATTTAAAACACACGCTTTCAGAGTAACGTTTTGATTGAAGTGGGTGGAAGATTTACTGTAGGCGGCTATTTCTAGCATAAGAAGTAGGATAGTCTAACCCGGCCTAATATGAAGGAAGGCACGATCGCCTTAGACAGTACCTTTACAAGTACACTGCAATTACATTACAAGTATTCAACGAGACATGCGTGTCAAACGTCGAGCCGCTAGGAAAATAGGAACACCAAAGCCAGCAATATGCGACAAGAATGACATAGTCTCATAACAATTGCTGACAAGTGATTCGGAAGGCAAGAGTAATTGATGCGAAAAGTAAACGGACGATTTCCAGCAAATCATGAGCGAAAAGATTGGCTATTGTGGCACAAATAATAGACAATGTTGCCTTACCTCCAACATCAGACGATCATCTCAGACATTGGTTTGCTTTAGCCATGTTAAATCCCACGATTAGCGTCACTGATGTAATTCCTAGCTATGTAGCAGTCTCGTTATGTTTTTAATCAAAGTTTTGGCCTCTTACTCGCCAGCCAGTCTTCACTAAAAGGCTTATAAGATCTTTATTAACCATCAGACAAAACAGAGAAATTAAGAAAGATTGATTGATTGATAGTAATAAACAGATGAATATTTCTTTGAATACGATTGCGACATATTTGACAAACAACGGTTTATATCTTACATTTGTGCAATGTGTGTTTCTGTAAGATTATTATAGATTTCAATTATATTAACTCTGTAGAAATACAAACTTTTCCTATATCAACTAAATTTCGTTGAGAAAAATCGAGGTGCTTGAAGTGGAAACGCACGTAAAAAAAATTAATTATTACAGTACTACAAATAAGAAAGTTTTATTAAGAAAACTTTACAAAATTTTTCTGCAGGATTCTTAGAAAACCTGCGTTCTTTGAACGCGTGCCGATTGGTCCAAAAATGATTATAAGAATATTTGAATTTGGAAACAGCGTTTTGCGGCAAAGTTGAGCCTGCTTTTATGACCGCTTCTGTACCAAAATGAGTTTATTTCTCATTGTGAAAATTAATTAATTTCCCATAAGCTCATAGCGTAAGGTTTGTAGAAAGTAGACACGCTAAACCGAAGTCAAATGATGAATGACGCTGTTTGCCTTTCACATAGTGGTAATTCTCTTTGGAAGAGTATTCTATTCTCCTCTCATCTCCGAGTAAGGCTGACTGAACTCTTTAAACTTGGTATAGCAACCATTAAAGAAGGTTTTAGTTGGATTTCTTTGTTTAATGGTATTGAAACCTTCGTGGGTTATTTAATGCCAAAGTCATCCCTGTAGAACAGCAGTGATATTATTTATCTACTGGAGCAGAATAAGAGGGCTCATACCTTTCCCAAGGGTATTTGTGCGAAAGTGAATGTAATTGCGCTTAGTTCGAGGTCGTAGTCCAGTACTTTAGCCAATAAGCCACGGAAATACTTAGAAATATTTTTCAAATTCAAGTGAGGGATACTTAAGAAATTTATGAATTTGAACATTCAAAAAGTTTGAAAAATTTGCTATAGATCTAATTAGTAATGTTTAATTAAATTTGAATGATTGTTTTAATAAAACAAATAATTTATTTACTTTTTAAGTTTCAGAATTTAAAATCTGTGTAATGAGTTACGTCTTGCAGCAACATGACTTCCAACTAATTATGACTTATTGTTAGAGATCTCTCTCGATGAGAGCTACGTTTGCCCATGAGGAACAATTTTTTATGTTAAAAACATTATCCTTAGTCCACTAAATAATACATAATACATAATAAATAATAATGCATACAAAATTTTGGCCATAGAAGACAGACAAGCATACAAACATACATTTTATAGGGGACAGACAAACAGTAAGTAAAGTTGGCGACCTTCGTCGAGGGTGACCCGAAGGCTCCCTTTTCAATATCTACAACACCGAGGTGTAAGGGAGGGCGCAACTCCATTCCCTGGATTGCTCCACTTTACCCTTAATCCTCACTTTATAATGCTAAGTCAGGCGGTATCAAGTACAATTTTTTGAGTCTTTGGTATGACTCGATCTGGGATTGAACCCTGGTCTCCCGGACCATTGGCGAACACTCTACTCATTAGGTCCTGAAGAATGATGGTATTTTGTCATTAAAAAAACCGGAAAATTGAAGATTGATTAATATTGATTTTCTTTATTCATTCACTTGAATATTATACACACACACGCACGCGCACACACACGCGCGCACACACACACGCACACGTACACACGCACGCACACATACGTATGTGTGTATATATGTAATTGAATTTCTTTTTTAAATAAGTACACCACAAACATTTTTTTATGAAAAGTTAATTTTCTTATAAACCAAAGCTACCAGGGTTTTATTATTTTTTGTGAAACATCAAAACGGACATTATTAGATATTATTTATTATCAAAATCACCAGCATCAAAATTCTGTAAGTAAGAATAAAATGGCAGCACCTATATAATCAAAAATAAAATTTTGAAAATACATATAAGAGGTGTACTTATTTTTGGACTGTACATATTCATATTTAAGTTTCAATGCTGTAGAGTTTGGTAATAAATGATGCCTAATAATATCAGTTTTGATTGCATAATGTGCAACAGGGTGAGTTGAGATACACTAATCCCTAAGAGGCTTGACAATGTACTTAGTATATTTTCTTTAATAAGGTTGGAGAGAAGAGACAAAAGAAAGACTAGTATGAAGAAACTAATTAAAAAGAAATAACTAATTGAAAAGTTTGATAGGATTTGATAAACTGATTCAGAGAAAGAAGTTTGTAAGGATCAAACTCAAATTTAACTCATAGTTAACCATATAGTTTAAGTATAAACCAGGTTCTCCTCCCACAACCTATAGACTCTGGAGTAAACTAGAGAAAGGATGACTTTAAAAGATAACTGATCCAGAAAAACTAAAGCCCGAACATAAACGGACCTTGTTACTATTTCTCCACTTTTAGAACTTGGCCCAGTTGGCTGGGGTGGCAGAATACACTGACTACATCTGTGCAGAAGGGTAAGGCTCCCCCAATGAGTGTCCTGGATATGACACTAATCAATCTGATGGTGAGGCTCTAGTAATGCTGGAGCTTTAGGAAATGCGCAGTACTCCTTTGTTGCCATAGCTCCCAGATCCACTCTGCTCCAGAGTGGGGGCACCTGATTGGGTTCTATGGGTCAAATAGAACTAAATAGCATACCCATGCTATACTGAATTGTTTAAAATAGAACTGTTTTGACATTTAACTGTGTGTAAACAAAAAACTATACTTATACTAAACTGAATTGTTTCAAATAGAACTATTTACATGTATAAAAATGGATTTGGCAATAAATAACCTACAATGTGCCAAAAAAACAAACCAAACCAAATGATACATACAAACTTTTATCAAAATGACTTAAGTCAGCATTAAATAACCCAAAAAAGGTTGATACACTATAAAACAAAACAACTAAGGGAGGTGTCCTTATGGTATAATGGTTAAAGCGATGGACTGCGGAATCATTGTAAGTGAGTTCGTACTCCAGTCGCGCTATTACATTCACATTCGGGTAAATACCCTTGGGAAAGGTATGAACCCTCTTATCCTCCCAGCTATGGGTTAAATAGTACCACTACTGTTCTTCTAGGAGAATAGCTTTGGCATTAAATAACCTACAAAGGTTGATATACCATTAAACAAAGAAAACCAGACCAAACCAAACCAACCAACCAACTGTTAGAACTAACTTAGGAGGTCAAAAGCTGAAAGCAAAAGAAGTTAGGTCTGACAAAATGATTTTAGAGATAGTGATAATCTTAATTATCATCTCAAGGGGACAATTGTTATTATCATCTCAAGTAGACAATCATTGTAATATATGCATCACTATGCACAGTAGTCAAACAGTAAACATGTGACCAGTTGGTAACCAGTAGAAAAAGGAATTTAATGCAAGATTAGTGACTGTAGAGTTTTGTAATAAATAATATATATGCTGACCCAGGAAGAATTAAACCACACCACAATATTGTTTGTCAACTGGACATTGGCATAATGTTCGCCAATGGCCCTGGAGACCTGGGTTCAATCCCAGGTTGAGTCATACCTAAGACTCAAAAAATGGTACTTGATGCCTCCTTGTTTAACACTGAGCATTGTAAAGTATGGATCAAGGGTAAAGTGGAGCAATCCAGGGAAAGGAGTAGCACCCTCCCCTACACCTTGGTGTAGTAGCTATCAGAAAGTGAGTTTTCAGGTCACCCTCAACTATGGTTACCAACTTTACTTACTTTTCTTATTGTTTGTCAAGGCCACTTGAGATGTAATCCATAATAGATAACTGAAAATCAGTTTAAATGACCAGTATAAAAACCCCAGTCTATGGCTTTGAAAGAGAGCTGACCTAGAAAATCCAGAATTTGGACTTATTTGCTCTAGATATCATTCACTCTACAGTTAGTGATTTCTTAGTCCTTCAAAGCTGAGAACTGAAAAATTTACATAAGCTGGCCTAATTCAATTTGAGGGAAAATCTTGGTCATTATTTCAAGTGGGTACTATTTACCAACCCCTCTGCTCGGGCAGGATATGACACAAGGTCAATTTTTAAGCGGAGTTTAACAGGTTTGAATTCAGAGTTTTCCTTCTCCTAGACTAGTTGCCTAACCATAGCTGAAGAACCTAGTCTGTCCTACTATTTACCCATAGCTGGAGGGAGAATTATTGGATTCATACCTTTCCCAAGGGTATTAGTGCTATGTGAAATGCAATCAGTCTCGTCCAGGATTTGAACTCGTATCGCCGTATTCATTTCCTACGGCGATAACGACTACACCACGGGCACCTCCTATTATTTCAAGTGGGTAAATCTTTTTATGACCTCGTTCATCACAGTTAACATCATAAAAGAACTGACAGTTATAAAAAGTATAGTTGTAAGAAATAAACAATAAGAAAGACAACTAGAGAGAGCAGAAGTGAGCAGAGTCATAGAGACCACTTGCTTTTGTAGACCCTGTCAGGTTTGTGGAGGCAACACTGATAATTAGAAGAAGCAATAACTGATTCAGACCTAAGGGACTTAGGAGACACAAACAGTGTCAGAAGAAGCAGCCATCTACCATCTTGAGTATAATAACTGATACAGCTAAGAATCGCAAAATGGAGAATTTGGAAGTAGGAGCTAAGACAGAAAGTCCAGAGTTCCAAGTAGTAGAGTAGAGTTATAGTGACCAAAAATAATATGGCTAACCTATAGTGACCAAAAATAATATGGCTAACCTATAGTGACCAAAAATAATATGGCTAACCTATAGTGACCAAAAATAATATGGCTAACCTATAATGACCAAAAATAATATGGCTAACCTATAGTGACCAAAAATAATATGGCTAACCTATAGTGACCAAAAATAATATGGCTAACCTATAATGACCAAAAATAATATGGCTAACCTATAGTGACTAAAAATAATATGGCTAACCTATAGTGACCAAAAATAATATGGCTAACCTATAGTGACCAAAAATAATATGGCTAACCTATAGTGACCAAAAATAATATGGCTAACCTATTGTCACTTGTGACTCTGAGCTGAGCATACATAGCAGAAAAAGAATCTAAAGTGAAGCAGATGAAGAGACTCCAAGCCCCAAGATGACTGACTTATAGTTGCACTATCCACTCACCCAAAAAAAGTCCATTGGCTTTCAATTAACTGAATGTGTTGATAAGAAACTCAGTTCTTTTTCAAGTCACTAAGAAAGCTATCAAGTTACATTCCCCTCCACTATTGCATACCATGTAAAATAGACTTGTGAGAAGTCCAAATCTACAACAATAAATGAAAGCCACTCAATGGCTGCTGTTAAATATTCATTTGGCTTCTTCATTGTATTTCCAATCTGTCAACTTGATTAGCTGTGACACACAGCTGGTGGTGACTCACAATTGCTATGACCCTGAATCTAGAGACTCCTTCTGATCAATAATCACAATGTGAGTATAGAGATCCCCCTCAGATTATTCCAGGCTGCAATTAGAGGTCAGTCATGTTAAAAACTGGCACAATGACCAGGATTGTTCCATCAACCTGTTTGGTTAAAAATGATCCACAAGAGATTATAAAATGTTGGTATCTTTAGTTTACAAGAAAATTAACTTTTATTTTTAAAAATTGTTAGGAGTACACTTACTTGTGAGTGATACATATATATATATATATATAGAGAGAGAGAGAGAGAGAGAGAGAAGAATAAAACTGATAAGACAAATAGGAATATTTCTTTTATGTTATTTATTTTTGATTGTTCTCAACTAGTTTGACCTTAGGTCATTGCCAAGAGAAAAAGACTTATATATATATATATATATATATATATGTCTCATCTGCTGATTGTTATTTTAAGTACTTGAAACTGGTTGTAATGAGACTACCACAAATAGATGAGTAAAAATTCACTTATTTTAAGTTTTATCCAACTCTACTGGCCAGTATTGAGCACTTGTCTGGTTCATGAAAGAATGTTTTTAGAATTATTTGTTTATTCTAATCTATCTATCTATCTATCTCTTGTGAATTAAATTACCAATTCAATTCGCAATATAATTCCTCTACTAAAAAAAAAAAAAATGTTGATCTATATCCTTGCCCTTGAGGTCATAATAATTACGTGGATGCATATTTCTAATCCTCTTGGGAAGACGTGGCCCTGGAGGTGACCATGTCCTCTGTAAAGAGTACAGATGTAATTTGCCAGACACATTCAGGTTAATTGGCCATGCAATTACCATGACTAGTTAATTTGGAGTCACTTGTGTATGATATGGATTGATGGCTCAGTTGTTGAGTTTCAGCTCTGCAATCTGTGGTCACTGGCTCAATCTCCAGTGGTGGAGATCATGGTATACACTGCTGATGAGATTTAATAAGGTTGAAACAGCTGTCCAGTATTTGCGTGGGTGTTCACCAGATTTTCTGGTCATGGTAATTCAATTCACAATATATATAATTCCTCTACTTAAAAAAAAAGATTTTTAAAAAATTATCTATCTATCTATCTATCTATGAATTAATAGATGTTTATTCATTTTGACAGGAAACACAGAATACATTGCAGAAGGATTTCAAGACACAGTCACAGATCCATCTATTGTTGCTTTAGCTTTTTACAATGGACTTTGGTCTTTTGATGGATGGTGAGTATAGATTCAATTATTGATTCTTATCTTACTCACAAATAAAATATGAATAATGAATACATACATATGAATAATGAATATATAAGTAAACCTTCATTGCTCCCAGATCCACTTAAGCCAAGATTGGTAGCACCTGATAAGGTTTTATCTGAGTTAAAAAGAACTGTTTGACATTTAAACTGTGTCCAAACAAACGACTTATGTTAAATTGAATTGTTTGAAATAGAAACATTCTACAATTTAACTGTGTGTAAATAAATGTCTGATGTCTAATTGAATTGTTAGTGATACATAGCAATACTTGTAACTATTTAACTTTGTTGACTTATGTTAAATTGAATTATTAGAAATAGAACTGTTTGATCATTTAACAGTGTGTATCTACAAAATAACTTTACAAATCATATATTTAATATATATGTAAAAACAGGATTTGGCATTAAATAACCAACAATATGTCATTAAAAACAAACCAAACCAAACTTATTCACAAATAAGATATAGATAATATATATATCAATATGATATATATAATAAATACATATATGATTAAGATATAAATGATAAATATTTATAAGATATAAAGAATGAATAATCATTTATAGATAAAATATAAATGATAAATATTATATATATAAATAAATTCTTATCTTATTCACAAATAACATATATGTAATATATATGTTTATACATGTGTTATATTTTGACCTTCGACCCGGCCCAAAAATACTATTCCAAGGTAATACACCGGAAGGAAGTGACACATTCCAACGGCCAGTAATCGAAAGAGATCGCGTGGGCGGATTAAGGCTTATGATATGGGAAAAGGTGAAGGTCCCATTGTGCCATTACAGTCATGCACCGGAAGAGAGTAACCTCTGAACTGCATGACAGTTATTTCCGCTTGATGACGATTAAACATTCGATTTCAAAGATCCAGTAGGCGATCGTGTGGGCGTTGAGTTATTATTTAACTCAGTTGAGTTTGGGTCCCAGAGCAGTTGCCAGCAGACTCCCAGAGAGTTAGAGACGAGATGTGGTAGGGAAGGCCACACCCGACCGAGGGGGACCTCGGAAACCCCAGAAGCAGTTGCCAGCAGACTTCCAGACAGTAGAGACCAGATGTGGTAGGGAAGGCCACACCCGACCGAGGGGGCACTCGGAAAACCCCCGATGCAGCTGCCAGTAGAATTCCAGAGAGTTAGAGACCAGATGTGGTAGGGAAAGCCACACCCGACAGACGGGGTCCTCGGAAAGCCCCGATGGAGTGGACCCCAAGACCTCTGGTTGAGCATCTAAGAGAACAAGAAAGACACAACGTGACGGTCATAACAGTGGGGTCAAAATATGAAGTTTATGTTCGGTCTCCAGCATCCTCTCACATGCAACCCTTCAACCCTTGCAATAAAGTGCAACCTTTCGAACCCTTGCAATAAAGTGAGAGGTGAATATTTTTCTAAAGAAGTCCTTCCTGCGTCTTTATCATGCGTTTTCCTTCCTGCGTCTTTATCATGCGTCTTTCATTCCTGCGTTATCCTTCATGCGTCTATCTCTCCGCGTGCGTCCGTCTTTACTATTATTGAGTCGTTATGATACGGCACATGACTATATAACACATGTACACATAATATACATATATGCATATACATATACAAATAATATATATGTATATATGATATATATAATGTATATATGTATATATGATATATATGCATGTAAAAATGCATGGTGGAAAGAGTGTTTGCCAATCGTCTGGGAGACTGGGATTCAATCCCAAGTCAAATCATACCAAAAACCAAAAAAAATGGTTCCTGGTGCCTCCTTACTTAACACTCCGCATTATAAGGTATAGATTAAGAGTGAGTGGAGCAATCCAGGGATAGGAGTAATACCCTCTCCTACACCTTAGTGTAGTATCTATTGAAAAGAGAGCCTTCGGGTTGCCCTCAACTACAATTGGCCAACTTATATATATGTACATATATAAAATATCACCTAATCTAGGCAAAATAGCATTGAAAAATTTCAACTTACACAAACATCGATAATTAAAGAGATATTTCAATCCACCTTCCAACTAGATACACTGACTCCATCTGTCCATAATATTTCTCCTCTCTTTTTCTTCACACTATTTCTTTTTCCCTTTTTTTTCCTCTCTTCTTTCTTTCTTCCCTCTTCCTCTTATTTCTTCTTTTTTCATTTTCTACTTATGTAAATCAACCTTTATAGATGCTGAGTTTCACCTTAACTTTTTTTAAACTAATGTTTCATGATGTAATCCTTTTCAAATATTTTTCGGTATCATTCAAACCATTATTCTAAATTCACAATTCCTACCCTGAAGATGATCTAAAATACCTTCTACCTGAAATTTTCATAATTTCATATCTTAGATAATTTCATTCATATTGGTCGAAACGTGTCAGTGGACATTCAACTAATATTTATAAATAAATTTTCTCAACCATTTATATGTATTTTTCTTTTCTTTTCCTTTTTTTATAACATATCTGTCTGATAAACTTCATTTCTTACTCAAATATAAGTATATATAAATCAGTAAATCATTATCTTATTTTTGAATAAGATATCAAATATATATATGTATATGTAGGGGTGCCCATGGTGTAATGGTTATCGTCGTAGGAAATGGACACGACGACATGAGTTCAAATCCTGGACTAGACTGATTGCCTTTCACATAGCACTAATACTCTTGGGAAAGGTATGAATCCAATTATTCTCCCTCCAGCTATGGGTAGGGCAGATTGGGTTCTTCAGCCTTGGTGAGGCAACTAGTCTAGGAGAAGGAAAACTCTGAATTCAAACCTGTAAAACTCCACTTAAAAATTGAACCTTGTGTCATATCCTGCCCAAGTGGAGGGGTTGGTAAATATATATATATATATATATATAGTAGGTATCATACAATAACTGATGTTTGTACAACAGCATTGCTTCCAACAAAGCCTTCATCAGATGATGACTTTAGGTTCATGGTTTCAGGGTCAAAGCATCATTACCACTAGCCCAGAGTGCCCCAGCAGTATCTCACAACACCACCAGACTTTGTCAGATTGTTGTCGCTCTATGGGATTGCCATATCCACGTTGATGCAGTTAGTGCCTTATCTTGGATCTTTTTCATGTATTTCTTCTTGTCTGATGGAGGAAGTCCAAGATTAGTCAAGAATGTAGAAGTTGAGTTGGCAATGAAACCTCTGCATCCGACTTCAGTAGGAAATACATTTGTTATCCAGCCATTTCTGACACATTGCTTATAATTTTATCCTTATTTCACAAACAATGCCCATCATGTCTTGTTCATCTTACTCGGATACCTTGTGAGATGGTAGGTAAGTGGCTATACAGCTGCTGTTTTGTGGGGTGCTGTTTCAAAGGTTTTTTTTAAAACAGAATCCGGTATCCTTGTGTAGGTCCCATCTGTATGGTGCATCCATACAGTAGTACTGATACAGCCACAGCATGAAAGAAATCAGTTTTTCATCGGATCAAAAACCTGTCAATAGCCGTCCACATCACTTTTTAAGCATATTTTAGGACAAAAAACCTAACAAGGCATTCTCATACATAATTTATTCAATAAAATTAATTTAGCAACCTTTAAAAAAATTTCAATAGGCAGTGAAATTTTATCAAAAAAAAATCAAATAAGCCTCTCTATCTCTAAAATATCAAAGGTGGCAGCAACATTGAAATAAGAGAAAAAAAAGGACTAAACAGCGACAAGAAGTTTCAGAAAATTTTTAAACAAATTCCTGAAACAAAAGTCTCCATAGTTGGTAAGATTGGCTGTTTCCTGGACATTTGGATTGAACATTGCAAATTTGTCAAAAAATATGGTAAATGGGCTTGAATTTCACCAGAAACACATTTATGACTTCCAAATAGCCTTACGTTAAAAAGAATTTAATGATTATTAGACTTTTGACGCACATAAAAGCATGAAAATTTTTTTTAATTATTGATAAAACCCATAAAACAAAAACTTTGGGAGGATTATTAATTAGATATTGCTGTATCAAGCTAAATGAAATAAATACATAAAGTTTGGCTTGGATTTTTGCTTCTAATAATGGAATTATATGTCATGTACCTGATATTTACACTGGAAATCAACTTTGCTGAAAAAAAATATCAGCAATTTAAAGAATATTTGGATTATGAATGTTTTCCAAATACCCAAGGTGGAATGGACTGAAATTTCTTTAAAAGTATAGCATGTAGATCCTTGATTTAGAATATATATATATATATATATATATATATATATATATATATATATATATATATGTGTGTGTGTGTGTGTGTGTGTGTGTGTGTGTGTGTGTGTGTAAATAGGATGTTCTACCACAACACTGTTAGGTGGTGTCCTCGTGGTGTAATGGTTAAAGCGATGGACTGCAGAATCGTAGTAAGCAAGTTCATACTCCAGTCACGCTATTACATTCACTTTCGGGCAAATACCCTTGGGAAAGGTATGAACCCCCTTATCCTCCGAGCTATGGGTTAAATAGTACCACTACCATTCTTCTAGGAGAATGGCTTTGGCATTAAATAACCTACAAAGGTTGATATGCCATTAAACAAAGAAACCAAACCACAGTACTGTTATGATATTTCCAGATAGAAAAGTATTTCAGTTTTTTACCCAAAAAAATAGGCATTTTTGAGAAGTGTTACCTGAAAATCTGGTTATAAAAAGTAAAACTTTACTGAAAAGTAATAAGAATAATTACTAAACGTGTCAGATCCAAAAATTCAGAATATTTTTGGAAACCATTGAGCTCTTTTTGCCTTAAATAAACATTCACTGGTGCTAAAAAAACATCAATTACACCACAAATTCAATAATTTTGTTTGCACAAATTTTTCCTTTAATTTTTCAATTAGATTTTTTTTCTAATAGAGTAATATATTTTTGAAACAAACTGCCTAATCAGATCAAAAACTGCAATCGTGCAAAAGTTTTTTAGATTAACTAGGTTGAATTAAGAAATAATGATAAGAAAAAGAAATAAAGCTTTTTGATTTCTCTGTTGCTTAATTCATATTCAACTTTAATATTTTTGGATCTAATATGTAATACTTTACATTCTTCTATGTTAATTTTTTTTCCAAGTACCTTCCTAATATGACAATTTATTTTAATCCATCTTTTGATGATTATCTAACAAGTAGTTTAATATCATCAGCAAAAAGTTTTATTTCTTATTTTATATCATTTGGTAAATCATTTATGAAAAAAAAACAACAAAGGTCCCAATACTGATCCCAGAGGAATATCTAAAGGTGATTCAGAAATGACAACCATTAATTTATCAAATTTAACTTTATCACATTTGCATTAAACTTTACCTCCTTACAAAAGCAATATTCCTTTCTGAACAATATTTCGAACAATGTCTG
The DNA here is from genome assembly GCA_963585895.1 of Sepioteuthis lessoniana. Lineage (NCBI taxonomy): Eukaryota > Metazoa > Mollusca > Cephalopoda > Myopsida > Loliginidae > Sepioteuthis > Sepioteuthis lessoniana. The sequence continues at coordinate 30,765,255 of OY757932.1, read as the reverse complement.
ACTTTATTTCCAGAATTGCTGATTTATAAAGCTTTATTCTATTTTCAGCCTAAAAAATCATTTTTGAAAAATTTTGCTTCAGTAAAATTGGAAATTTAAGGATTAGTCAATTTGTTATATATATATATATATATATATATATATATATATATATATATATATATATATATATTAGTCAATTTGTTAAGCAAGTTGCAATGGAATGATTATTTCTAAATTCATATATTTATATATTTATATACATTTATATATATATACATTTATATATATATATATATATATATATATATATATATATATATATATATATATCAGTCAATTTGTTAAACAAGTTGCAATAGAATAATTATATATATATATATATATATTTATCATCATTTTAATATATAAATATATATATATATATATATATATATATATATATATATATATATATATATATCAGTCAATTTATTGAATACATTGTAATGGAATGATTATTTTAGATATTTAAGGCCATTTGATAAAATAAAAAAAAATCAAATCATAAAAATGAATTGATCTTTATAAAACATTAAAAAATTGTTATTAAATTGACAGCGGTTCATTTGATTGATTGATTGATTGATTTTAATGGCATGTCAACCTGTCTGGCATTGATTTATGCCTAGCTGTTAAGGAATTGTATACATTGTACATTTATATCAATATTTTTGCGTAATTTTTTGCACACAGTGATATGATATCAAGTATTCCTATCTAATACAAATAATTTTCAAACAGATCTATTTGACCCAATAAGATGGTATCATAACTATTATTAACTCTCCAGATCAGAATGGACCTGGGAGTAATGGCAATGCTCAGGGTACTCCACACTCTCCTGAACACCACAACTAGAGCCTCACCATCAGATACAGTTTAGTGTCATACTCTGGACAACTCTTGGGGGGGGGTCTCTGAAGTGAGGATGCAGTCAATGTATTCTAAGTCTCACTATCAGAACTATTTACCTGAGCTCATAAAATTCTTTTTAAAAACATTCTTTGAAGCATGCTAAATTCTTTTTTTTAACTTTATTTCTCTGCAAAGTAGAAACATTTATTTGCATTATTGGAAAATAGGAATTGTAAATCTAGCATTGAATAATTAAATACATTCCTTTTCTGATTTGGTTTTAAATAAAATTAATTATTTTATATCAGAGATAACATTGTATTCAAAAGTTATGGATGTGGCTAACATGCTTGACTGTGACATTGTTATATCTGAGTTCAAACTCCAGTCACGCTATTACATACATTTTCGGTCAAATACTCTTGGGAAAGGTATGAATCGCTTCTCGGCCTTTCGGCTGGGCCATCTGACATTTGTGCCGGATGGGCGATCGAAATCAAGAGCAGATTCGGGGCCGAATAGGCCCCCAGTTTCGGCTGGGCAACCTTCGGGTGGGCGAGCTGCTTTTCAGACCCCTTGTATAGCACTAGACCTCACAGTCTAGTTCAAGCTATATTCTGGCATACGTGCCCGGACCTAGATTTAGGTCCGTAATACTGCTTGATTCATTAGACCCACATGGCACTTAATGGGTCAATGACTAGCAGGGTTCGAGTCTCGGCTCATTCCCAACCTTCCCCTCCCCTTTATCCCCACTTTAATCGGCCTTCGGGCTTTTGACCTTGGGTCAAGTCCTGTCTGATGGGAGGCAGCAACAAATAATACCCTTGGGAAAGGTATGAACCCCTTTATCTCCCCTGTTATGGTTTAAATTTCACCACTGCTGTTTTTCTGCTAAGATGGCTTTGGCATTAAGTAGCCCACAAATGTTGATATACCATTAAATAGAGAAACCAAATCAAACCAAATCAACACTTAGAGATTATAAACTTGGCTTTATTAAAAATGATTTTCTTTTATTCTAGAGTGGGGATCTTATACTTCTGCAAGGGGGATACAGTCAATGTATTCTGAGCCCTGCAGAGTAGGCAACGGCTCATTTGAGTTTCAGGGAAAACAGTTTCTGATATATATTGTATAAATTTGGATTGCTTCTTTTTTTTCTTGCCTTAAAAAACAATGATAAAGATTTTAAATGCTATATTGTTGTAATAAAGAAAATGAATATTTGTTCGATGAGAAGAGAATTTTGATATTGTCTTTGTTTTCTTTTTAATTATTTACAAAATATATCAGTAAATGGAGATGTGGAGATGGGTGTGGTCTATCAGTTCCCAGAATCAAGAATAAAATTAGCCGACTGAGTTCAAACCCTAACAGACTCAATTTGCATTCACTTTGTACTAATGCCCTTGGAATACATGTGAATCTACTTCTCTCACAAAGTATAGGTAAATAACTGGACAGTAAGAGGCTTTTAGCCTTGTAAAATACAATACATCTTGAGTTTTACATAATAGGTCAGGTCAAAGGTCATTATTTGTCACTGGTACTATGTAAGCAAATTCAGTCTATTGCATGTTATTTGAAAACAAGATTTCAAATTCTGGACAAGACTATTTGCATTTCCCTTTACACTAATGCCTTTGAGAAAGGTATGAATCCATTACATTATCTAGGGAATAAAAGCATTGGTTAAAGTGTTGCTAGTTACCTGGACCAGTCCATTGGCTTAGTGGGTAGAGTGTTTGCCAATGATCCAGGAGACTGGGGTTTCATCCCAGGTTGGGTCATACCAAAGATTCAAAAAATGGTACTTGATACCTCCTTGCTTAACACTCAGCATTATAAGGAATGTATCAATGTAAAGTAGAGAATTCTAGGGAAAGGAGTAGCACCCTCCCCTACACCTTGGTCTGGTAGCTATTGAAAAGGGAGCCTTCGGGTCGCCCTTGACTACAGTTGCCAACTTTACTTTTTACTTAGTTACTTGATATCAGTAAGTTCAATCTCTGCATCAAGTAATATATTCTGATTCCATTAAAGAGGCAAAGAAGTAATATCACAAGGATGAATAAACTTCAGAGAATTAATTGATCCAAGATATTTCCTTTGGAGATGTGCTTAGTATAATGGTTATCTTTGTAGAAAATGGGATCAGCAACCCACATTTGAATCCTGGACAAGACTGTTTGCATTTCACTTTGCACTGATACCTTTGAGAAAGGCATAAATCTATCTGTTCCCCTCCCACTTGGTTATGAGTAAATAGTAGAGCAGATTGGGTTCTTTAGCTTTGGTAATGCAACTTGTCAACAAGAAGAAAAACTCTGAAATCAAACCAGTTTTACACTCCTCAAAAATTCACCTTATGTCACATCTTGCCAGTGGTGGAGGTGATTGGCTAAATATATACTTGGCAAGCAGATGTATGCTGTCAAGCAAGTAACCCCAATTGCTCTGAGAGATACCGTGAAGATTAATTTTATTGGCATGATACATCAATGGAACAGGAAATTATTGAAAACATCCACCCATAAATGAATTGAAAATTTTGTTATGATAATTGAAGTCTTTGTGTTCTTGATGCTCTAACCACAACATTTTGGTGAATTGTTTTCTAATGCCTTTTTCAGGTGTATAATCTGTAAGAAAATGATGAAAGAAAATTGATCACTAATGTACAAACTGAATCAATCCATTCTTGCAATGCTAAATACAGAGATAAAACTATTGTTAAATAATAGACTAATGGTATCTATTATTGGCATGTAGCATTGATAGTTCAAAAAGGTTCTAATCGCTAAGGTGTCAAGTAAGTGTAATTGATAGGTGATGATCCCGAGGATACAGTCAGTATTTTCTAATCCCTGCCAACAGAGCGACAGTCACAGCAGAAAAATTGTTTGTTTTAATAAGAAAGCTAATAAAGTAAATTGCAATTTAAATGTCATTAATAAGATAACACATTGAGAAAAAAAATGTTGTCTACAATGTTAGATATTGAAAATCTTATCTGAATTTTTTTATTATGATTTCTATTTCCTTATTATGAATTCATAGAGGCTTTAATTTAATTAGAATAAAAGTTAATAAATTAATAGATAAAAACAAAAGACATTAGAACATCAATACCAACCAGTGGCCCAGGAAATTATTGAAAACATCCACCCACAAATGAAATGTAAATTTTTTTTATGATAATTAGATTCTTTGTGTTCTTGATACTCTAATTACAACATTTTTGTGAATCTTTTACATTTGCTTATATGATTAACTGTTTCATCTCTGTCACTACATAACTAACGCTTGCTGCAATTATCATTATTATTATTATTATTGATATTCTCCTTGATAGTCTTTCATAGGAGTCTGAGTGACAGCAAGTCACCTCAGGTCTCCAGGACTTTTCTGAGTGTTCTCGCTGTTCCCAACAGTGCTGTATTTTGGAATATCTCGATTTGTCTTCCAATTTCCATCTCTTTTATAAGTTTGTGGGAACTGTTCCAGGTGTGCCAGTTACACCATCACCCTCATGTTCCACAGCTTTCTCTGTTCTCTGGCAAGATCCATGTATTTGTCTATCTTTTTGCTTTCTTTGATTATTGCTTTGTGATTGGCTGGGACAGTAAAGTCCATTATATAACAAGTTATCTTTTGTTATTAATCATCACAAAGTCTGGTCTTTTGGCTGGGATTAGATCATCTGTTTGTATCTCGAAATTCCACAGAATTTTATGCATCACATTCTCCAGGACAGGTTCTGGTTTGTGCATGTATCATTTGGTAGTATGGTAAAATTTCAATTTCTTACACAATTATTATTACTATTAGTATCATCATTTTACTCATTTGAGAGTTCTTTACACAAGAGTTAGCTGATGGTTTTTCCATTGGAATCTGAGTAACAGCAAGTCTCCTCAAGTCTCCTGGACTCTTCTTAGTATTCTGGCCAATCTCGACAATGCTGTATTTTGGATAGTCTCCACTTGTCCTCTTACTTCCTAGTCCTCCAGTCCCTGTATTGATCCTTTGGTAACTCCATTATTATTATTATTTCTTAAAAAATTATATGAATTTTCGACTTTAGGAAGTCTTTTTTTTTTTTTAAGCTTAGTTTAGAGTTATCTTTGAAAATACACTGAAATAAATAAATTTTGAAAATACACTGAAATAAATAAATTTTCTTGCTATAAAATAGCTCCATACAGTTTAACATGCTGCTAAATCAAACCAATCAAATCATTATCAGAGGCTTGTTTATCTATTTTGAACATTGTAAAAACTTTACAAAAAAGAATATTTGTTAATTGGTCAATTTCAAATATTCAGATTTTACTTTGTTTCCCATTTGGATAAAAAAGGAAAACCTACATGACAGAAATTCAGAATAATTTCCTGTAGGTCAATTTACAATTAAGTTTTTAATGATTCCCTCCATCTATAATGAATATAATATATATATGTAATGAGCAATAATAATTCAATTTACATCAGGAAAGTTAAAAAATGATTCATTGTAAAAGCATATGGTCATGTTTCATCATATTGTATACAAATCCAACAGTTGGTATTGATGTTCTAATGTCTTTTGTTTTTATCTATTAATTTATTAACTTTTATTCTAATTAAATTAAAGCCTCTATGAATTCATAATAAGGAAATAGAAATCATAATAAAAAAATTCAGATAAGATTTTCAATATCTAACATTGTAGACAACATTTTTTTTCTCAATGTGTTATCTTATTAATGACATTTAAATTGCAATTTACCTTATTAGCTTTCTTATTAAAACAAACAATTTTTCTGCTGTGACTGTCGCTCTGTTGGCAGGGATTAGAAAATACTGACTGTATCCTCGGGATCATCACCTATCAATTACACTTACTTGACACCTTAGCGATTAGAACCTTTTTGAACTATCAATGCTACATGCCAATAATAGATACCATTAGTCTATTATTTAACAATAGTTTTATCTCTGTATTTAGCATTGCAAGAATGGATTGATTCAGTTTGTACATTAGTGATCAATTTTCTTTCATCATTTTCTTACAGATTATACACCTGAAAAAGGCATTAGAAAACAATTCACCAAAATGTTGTGGTTAGAGCATCAAGAACACAAAGACTTCAATTATCATAACAAAATTTTCAATTCATTTATGGGTGGATGTTTTCAATAATTTCCTGTTCCATTGATGTATCATGCCAATAAAATTAATCTTCACGGTATCTCTCAGAGCAATTGGGGTTACTTGCTTGACAGCATACATCTGCTTGCCAAGTATATATTTAGCCAATCACCTCCACCACTGGCAAGATGTGACATAAGGTGAATTTTTGAGGAGTGTAAAACTGGTTTGATTTCAGAGTTTTTCTTCTTGTTGACAAGTTGCATTACCAAAGCTAAAGAACCCAATCTGCTCTACTATTTACTCATAACCAAGTGGGAGGGGAACAGATAGATTTATGCCTTTCTCAAAGGTATCAGTGCAAAGTGAAATGCAAACAGTCTTGTCCAGGATTCAAATGTGGGTTGCTGATCCCATTTTCTACAAAGATAACCATTATACTAAGCACATCTCCAAAGGAAATATCTTGGATTAATTAATTCTGAGAAGTTTATTCATCCTTGAGATCTTACTTCTTCGCCTCTTTAATGGAATCAGAATATACAGGTATACCTCAGGTTACATCATTTCAAGTTAAGTCATTCTTAATTATATATCATTTGTGAAAAAAAATATATGGAAAAATAAAAATTAAGTTTAAGTCATTTTGTTTGACTTACATCTGTCAGCCACAAAGATTGAAGTCGTAATATCTCTTGAAAAGCGTTAAAAGCACATAAAATCATATTACTGTACAATAAATGTAAATATACAAATTAAATGTAAATATTGGTAAATTCAACATAAATTAGTTTATTTTCAACTGTCGCAAAATAATTTCAATAACTGTATTTGTTATTTAACCTTACAAAATTATTTTATTTTATAATGTTGTAGAGCAAACCATATTCACAAATAAAAGTCCGCAATGTACTGTAAAGATCGACAAATTATAAACATCAATATTTCCAAGTATGTATGTACATGTATTCATAAATTTAGATTAACTATTTTTTTCTGTACTGTATTAAAACCTAGAATTTATTTGTTTGTCAGCTTAAAATAGATTCTTATTGACCATATATTATTGAAATTGCTTTTATAAATAAAACATAGAACTGGAAATAGTTATTTATGATTTACCCTAGTGACAAATAAATTCGGAGACAATTAAATTTGACTTAAGTCCTTTTTTGACTTAAGTCTCCTATCCTGGGAATGAATTACCAATGTAAGGTGAAGTACACCTATATAGCATTACTTAATGCAGAGACTGAACTTACTAATGCTAGAAGAAACACTTTAACCAATGCTTTTATTCCCTAGATTATGCGTGGCATATTTACCGTAGACAGAGCTGTCAATCAGGGATTTCTGGAACAGGATATTCCAGCTATGTAAATAGAAAGACAGCTTGCATGGGTTGACAAGCAAAAGCAGATCATATGAATCACAGGCTGGAAGAATGTGTAGGCATTATGAAATTATATATATTCAGGTACCCACATCAGACACTCAGTCACAGGAATCACACAGAGTCACAGACAGCCAGTGGTAACCCCAGCCAAGTCAGGATAGAAGTTTCATTAGGCACCACCCATAGCGGTCAACAGTGCCACCCCTGCTTGCCAGCTAAGAAGTAGAGAAAATGCCAAGTGGGGCCCTGAATATGAAATCACAACATGGGTTAAGATATGTGTCAATATAGCAGTCTTCTGCCAATCGGTATTTGCATTCTTCATTTCCCTGTCTCTGTTTTTCTCTCACACTTATAGAATTTTGAACTTTTCGAGAAGAATTAAAGAATAAAGAAATGTATTATAGTCTCATCATTCCTTTATTATGGCTATATATCATATGCAATATGTATTCTAATTCAATGGAAAAGTAACCAAAACATTATGACCATAGCAACCAAGATGATGTTGGTTGGTAGGGATATACAGTTATTTTATGTCAAAGACATTTTACAGTTAAATGGTTTCAAGTATAATAAATGATTAAACAGTTCTGTTTGACCTATAGATAGGACCCTAACAGGTACTACCACTCCAGGACAGAGTGGACCTGAGAATAATGGCAATGTATGGCACATTCCCCAAAGCTCAAAGACTGGAGCCTTATCAACAGATGTTGTTTAGTGTCTAATCTAAGATACGTGTTGGGAGGGACTAACTCCTTTGCAGAGATCCAGTCAGCATATTCTACTGCCTTAACAGATTGGGCTACAAGCCAATATGAGGACACCAGCTAGTGTATGTCAACGTATAATACTGATAATCCTTCATATCAGAACTGGGAAGTGAGGATGACTCCTTCATTGCCATTACTCCCAGGTCCACTCTGACTCGGAGTGGTAGTACCTGTTAGGATCCTATCTACTGGTCAAATGGATCTGTTAAGAAATTATTCTTATTTGATCGGACTGTGTATAGAAAAAACTTACAAGAAACAACTATACAAAAATGTAAAATATGAATGTATAATGAATACAATTCTCTAACCTCAAGGCATCAAAAAACCCTGAAATTATTCTTATTTGATCGGACTGTGTATAGAAAAAAATTACAAGAAACAACTATACAAAAATGTAAAATATGAATGTATAATGAATACTATTCTCTAACCTCGAGGCATCAAAAAACCCTGACCGGTTGACATACCATTAAAATTAATCAATTATGTCAGAAATTCAGGCAAAATATTTGTAGCTTTGGAATTTGAACATGCTTTCTTTTCTTGATTCTGGTTTCTGATTTAATGGCATATCAACTTTTATGAGTTATTTAATGATAAAGCCATCCTTGTAGAAGACCAGAAGTGATTCTATTTAACCCATAGCTGGGGTTGGAGATAAGGGGATTCATACCTTTTCCAAGTGTATTAATCTGAAAGTGAACATAATATCACAACTGGAATTCAAACTCACTCACTATGACATTGCCGCACAGCACTACAACCACTACAACCATAGAGACTTACCCCTTTCTTTTCTTCAAATAATCTTTTTTTTTTAATTTTTTTCTTATAATCGTGATTTTTGATATTTTCAATTCTAATTTTATTATTTACAGGAACAATTTGAATTTTGTAACAGAAGAATTAAAAAATCCCACAAGGTTGGTTTTTTTTTTTTTGTTTTTCAGTTTTTGAATTGGACTGAATCAAAAAAAATGTTAATTTTTTGTTACATTTTGACATAATGATTAGAGTGTTTGCTAATGGCCTTGGAGACCTGGATTCAATCCCAGGTCAAGTCATATCAAAGACTCAAAAAATGGTACTTGATGCCTCCTTGCTTAACACACAGCATTACAGGGTATGGATTATGGGTAAAGTAGAACAATCCAGGGAAAGTAGTAGCACCTTCCCCTACACCTTGGTGTTGTAACAATTGAAAATGGAGACTTGGGATCACCCTCAACTACAGTCACCAACTTTACTTACTTTATTCAGATTGCCCTCGACTACAGTTGGCTAATTTACTTAATAGAAACATCACAACCATGAAACCATAATTAGATAATACAATGAATCTAATATTTCAATTGAGCACAAATTTGAACAAAAGAAACATATCCACGTCATATGCTCAACAGATGTTCTGCTCATATGAGTTCATTTATTAAATTCTCCATAATACAAACAATTTCAAAATTTTCATATTAGGTAAAATATGTTTCTGTGTTGTCTATGAAAAATACCAACAAAAAAACACCAAAGAAAACATGTATTGTCTAGACCTGGGGTGGTCACACTTTTCAGTTTGTGAACTTCTTTTTAAAATGACCCAGTCAAAATGATCTACCTTATATTAAAAGATGCTAAATACATACATTCAAATGAGGGTATTCAATAAATAAGGTGACTTTTACCTAAGGAGTTGGAAATAGGAAGTGCTATTTACAGTTAGACCTTTTTCAATAGTTACGGGTCCTTTCATGTTCCAAAAGACTGTCATTAAGATTTTCTTTACTGACTACTGCTCCTGAAACTTTTTTTTTTACCAGAGAGTCACTGCATTTTCAATTCATGCAGTGTCTTTTAGACTTAGACTTATAGTGGCAAAGTCATTTTGTAGGTTATGCGGAGGCAGAGATAAAACAATTAATCACATTCTAGCACAAACTAATACAACGCACAAAATAGCACAAAACAAGTACAAGACTAAGCATGGTGGGGTGGAAAAGGTGATCCATTAGGAATTGTGCAAGAAATTGAAATTTAACCATATACACAAATAATATATGAACAGACAAGAATCTGTTCGAGAAATGAAATGCAATTTTTAGCCCATTTATACTCATTTTTGCTTTCTTTTATTTTCCCTCTGGTTTGCTGGAATGGCAAAATCCACTAGATGGTGAGTTCTTTTTCTCTTATTAATTGATACTTGGTCTGATCTTCTGATCAGGATTCAGTGATCCATTTGTATCTCAAGATCCAGAGAATTTTATGTGTCACATTCTCATATTATTATTTCACTCCTTGCTAGTTAATCACACCAGCTTTTGTTGATGGTCTTTCTCTGGAATATGAGTAACAGCAAGTCTCCTTAGGTGTCCAAGACTCTTCTCAGTATTCTAGCCAATCTTAACAATGATGTGATTGAGATGGTTTTGATTCTTCCACTGATTTCCAATTCCTCAAGTCTTTTTTCCAAGCTTTTTGGAAACTGATCCTAGCACAGTGTTATCATCATCACCTTCATTTTTCAGTTCTCTGGCAAGGTCCAAGTATTTGTTTATCTTTTTGTTTTCTTTTATTTTCACTCGGTGGTCTGCTGGAACAGCAAAATCCATTAGATGATAAATTCTTTTTTTTTTTTTTTGCTAATTAACACTAGGTCTGGTCTTCTGGCTGGGATTAGGAGATCTATTTGTATCTCAAAATTCAAGAGAATTTAATGCATTTCATTTTAATGCATTTCATTTTTAGAATAGATTCTTGTCTGTTCATATACTATTTGTCTACATGGTCAAATTTAAATTTCTTGCACAATTCTCAATGGATTGTCTTTTCCACCCAGTCATGCTTAGTCTTGTACTTGCTTTGTGCTATTTTGTGATTTGTATTAGTTTGTGCTAGTATGTGATTAATTGTTTTATCTCTGCCTCCACATAATCTACACGTGCTATTCAGTTGTGTAGTATCAAATTTGATATGATTAGTCTTTATGGCATTATATTGTGCTGCTATTAAACAAAATTCAGTTTCGCCTTAGCCATTTCCTGGTCATCTTGTGTGCTATCTCCCAGTTATCATTTGAAGTATACATATAATTATTTATCTTCCCATCTTTGTTTTCTAGACTTTGTTTTTTCACTGTTTGTCTTTACGTTGACATTGTTGTGACTGGCGGCTGTAATTAATCTTTCTCTGCTCATTTTAGTATATTCCTTAAGACTTTGAATTGTTGCATCGACTCAAACCTCAATACTGTTGAGGCCTCTTCCTTCTTTTCTTGATATAATCTCTCTGTGTATATAATTATCAATTCCTTTTTCCTTTGGTCAATTTTTCTGAGTTCCTGCCTTATCCATTTTTAGAATCGTCCAGAGTATCTTACTGGGGGACTGCTCCATTTATTCATTTCTTTAATGAAATTTCTGCGGCAGAGTTTTGTTTCCTGTATTATTATTATTTTCCTCCTTGCAAGTTTTTCACACCGGGTGACCTTTCACGGGAGTCTGAGGGACAGCAAGTCACTTCAGGTCTTCAGGACTCTTCTCAGTATCTGGCTGATCTCAACAATGCTGCAGTTTGGATGATCTTGACTCTACCTCTGATTTCTTATTGTTCTAATCCCCCTTCCAAGTCCTTGGGATCCATTCCAAATGCACCCACTGCAATTGGTATCACTGTCATCCTCATGTTCCACAGCTTTTTTAGTTCTTTAGCAAGGTCCACGTATTTGTCTATCTTTTCACTTACTTTTATCTTCACTTTGAGAGTGGCTAGGGTGGCAAAGTCCACTATAAAGCAGGTTCTCTTTTTTTCATTAACTATCACAAGGTCAGGTCTTCTGACCAAAATTAGGCAATCTATTTGTATCTCAAATTTCCATAAAGTTTTATGAGTCTCATTTTCTAGGACAAATACTAATTTGTGCATATACCATTTGGTAGTATAGTCAAATTTCTATTTCTTGCATAATTCTCATTGGATCATTTTTCTCACTCAGTCATGTCTAGTCTTGTACTCCTTTTGTGCTAGTTTGCTACATTCACATACTATGGGATTTATCATTTCATCTTTTTCTATTTCCTTTGCTACTTAATTTTCAGTTTTATTTTCAATGTCATACAATTCTTCCCTCAAGACCTAGGATGAGGAAAGGTTGGGATTATATGTATTCTATGTATTTATTCTTGTTGATGCCTGTTTTGGTTGATATTTTTCAGTCATTTTGATAGTACTCTCCTAAGGAGATGAGTAGTTCTGCAAAGTGCAATTTCTTTTTATATTTCATATAGGCTGGGACTGACAGGTATCTTGTTATTGTGTTTATCTGTCCCTTTTTTTATCATAACCAGTACTCCAACTATTACTGGTACAATAGTAATTTTAAGATGCCATATTTATTAAATTCCTATTTCCAGATTTTTGTATTTACTTATTCTTTGACTGATATGTTATTATCTGTTGGCACTGAAATATCAATTAGAAGGCATGTTTTTCCTTTTATAATCTTTAACCACTGTATCTGTTCTATTTCTTTTCTTCCTAACAGTTTGGATAGCATAGTCACAGAGAATTGGCTTCTTTTGCTTTTGTTATTGGTTCTGGTTGATGTTTATCCTAATTTTCACAATACATTATTATTATTATTATTTACTCATTAGAGTTTTTCACATCAGCTAACGCTGATGGTCTTTCACTGGAGATTGAGTGACAGCAAGTCTCCTCAAGTCCCCAGGACTCTTCTCAGTATTCTGGCCGTCTTCAATAGTGCTGTTGTTTGGATGGTCTCCACTCGGCTGCCAACTTCTAAATCTTCCAGGCCCTTTAATAATCCTTTAGTTACTGTGCCAAAAGCACCAATCACAATTGGTATAATTGTCACCTTCATGTTCCATAGTTTTTTCAATTCTCTAGCAAGGTCGAGGTACTTATCTCTCTTTTCACATTCTTTCAGTTTTATTCTGTGGTCAGCCAGGACAGCAAAGTTGAAAATTTTGCAGATTTTCTATTTTTTGTTGATTATTATAAGGTCTGGTCTTCTGGCCGAGATTAGGTGATCCATTTGTATGTCAAAGTCCTATAGGAGTTTGTGTGTGTCATTTTCTAGTTCAGGTGCTGGGTTGTGCATATACCATTTGGTATATACCATGCATATACCATGGTCAAATTTAAATTTATTGCACATTTCCCAGTGGATCACCTTGCCCACCCATTCGTGTCTAGCCTTGTACTCCTTCTGTGCCAATTTGCTGCATTCGCTTATTATGTGATTGATGGTTTCATCTCTGTCACCGCATAGCCTACATTTGCTATTTTGTTGCATCTTATCTATCCTCGCCTTGATATGATTGGTTCTTATGGTGCTGTTTTGTGCTGCCATTAGGAGAAATTCTGTTTCTCTCTTAAAGTTTCCTTTTCTTAGCCATGTCCAGGTTTTGTCATGTGAGATGTTTATTAGTCATTTAAAAAGCCAATAGAGTTGTTTTCCTTCCCATATTTGTTTCCTAGTTATTGTCGTTCTGTTATCTATTGTGTTGTCAGTATTGTTTCTGATGGCCATAATCAGTCCTCGTTCATGTTTTTCTATGTAGTCTTCGAGTCGTTGTATCAATGTGTCAACGCTGTCTTCGATAATAGCAAGTCCTCTTCCCCCCTCTTTTCTAGGTACATATAGTCTGTCAACGTTGTCTCTGGGATGTAATGCCTTGTGCATAGTCATTAGTTGTCTAGTTCTTTGGTCCATTTGTCTAAGTTCATCTCTATTATTATTCTACTACTACTACTACTACTGGTATATTGAAATAAATTATGTTTATATTTCTATGGAATTACATGTTAAATATGTCAATATGTTAAAATAACTATTCACCTTGTTTTAATTTTATCTTCTTCAGAGATTTGCCACTGTCTATTATCATTGGAATCCCCCTGACTACCCTTTGCTATGTAATGACTAATGTTGGTTATCTGAGTGTTATGTCAAAAGAAGAAATCAATTTGTCTCATGCTGTTGCTGTGGTAAGTTTATATGATGAACATTATTCTCTCAAAGAACTATTCTTTTTTGGGGAGTTGGTTTTTATGTGGTTTTTATTTTTCTTTGTTATTGAGACCGAATTATATATTTGGAAGAGAGGAACCCAAACAGTCAAGTATAAATAGATAAATGTACGCACTCACATAGAGGTTGATTTATGCTCACAAAATCATTAATTCATCGAATTCATTTTTGAAACCAAAATTTTTGTTTCTCATCTTTTTCATTATATTTAAATTTTAACCTTGCAAAATTATCATTCAGCAGTTTTTGTATTTTGGAGAAAAAAATGAACAAAAAAATCTAATTTTATTCATATAAATGAAGTTTTAATAAATTAAAACGATAAAGTTCTAATGTTTTTTAAATTATATTTTAATTGACTGCTGAATTTATTTTATTTCAATAAATAAATAATTCAAGTTATTCTATTTATTTATACCATAAAGAAACTATGTAATGACATTCATCATGGCATAATGGTTCTCATCATAGGAAGTGGACTCAGCTATTTGAGTTCAAATTCTGAATGAGGCTTTTTGCATTTCACATAATGCTAATACCCTTGGGAAAGATATGAATCCAATTGTTCTCCCTTCAATCATCAATACATAATCCTATTTACCAACCCTCCGCTCCGGCAGAATATTACACAAGGTCAATTTGTTTTTAAGCGGAGTTTAACAGGTTTGAATTCAGAGTTTTCCTTCTCCTAGACCAGTTGCCCCACCAAGGCTAAAGAACCCAGTCTGCCCTACTATTTACCCATAGCTGGAGGGAGAATAATTGGATTCATACCTTTCCCAAGGGTATTAGTGCTATGTGAAATGCAATCAGTCTCGTCCAGGATTTGAACTCAGGTCGCCGTGTCCATTTCCTACAACGATAACCATTACACCACGGGCACCTTCACTTGGGAAAGATATGAATCCAATTGTTCTCCCTTCAATCATCAATACATAATCGAGCAGACTGGGCTCCTTAACTTTTGTATCTCAACCAGTCTTAGAGAAAGAAAACTCTGAATTCAAACCAAACCTGAAGATGGATGCTATTTTTACCCAAGACATGCTGGTGGAATAGTACCCCCAAGATCAAACTAGGTTATAAAATATGGTTGACACCAAAGCTTGTTTTTTTATAATTCAAAATTCAACCAATACAAGAGCATATTCATATGTTATTTTATTAATTCATTCTAATTAAAGTTCATTTCAAATTACTTTTTGGGTTTCCCAACTTAATTTAAAAACAACAGCAGTGTACTACAATAGACAGACTGATGCAGATTCCTACAAAAGAAGCACAATGACAAGTCTAATGGAAAATTACTCACAATATGTTTTAGAATAGTACTAATAAGTTCACTATATTAGATCTTCATAATCTCGCAAATAAAAGCATGAAAGAAAGTAACTCCCAGACAATCAGAGTAGTTATTTACTAATGATTAAAAAGCAGATGTCTGAGTTTAAAAAAGGTCAAATTGTGGCATACAATGATTGTTGACTAATCACAAATTTGGATATCAAATCAGGGAAAAGAAAATTCTAAGAAATTTCTTATTTTTGGGTATTTCAGAGAATTTTCTTTTTAGAAAATTGATTTTTTTATAATAAATAAGGAAACTTTGAGAACAATAATCAAGGAAAATAATCACTTCCTATGTGTGCCTTAGCCATTGAAGTTTCATTAAAGATTTTTGCAAAATTAAAAATGTTTCAGTTTTTTCACTGTTCATTTTTTTGTTTTAGTTTGTTTGTTTATTTGTTTTGTGTAGTTCTGTAAAAAAGCTATTTTTGTGAAAAAAAATTAAAACTTATCTCATACTCAACTTCCTGAATTTATATCCAAACTAGATGTGGGGAGAGAAGGTCCTTGGTATAATGGCATGGATTATCCCAATGTTTGTGGTTATGTCTTGTTTTGGAGCGGCCAATGGTGTACTCTTTTCTACAGGAAGGTAAGTGATCATTTTATGCCTTCAGATTAGAGAATTGGGTTCATTTAACATTCACATTTACATTTTTTGTGCAGTTTCTTTTTCTTTCTTTTTTTTTTTTTGCACATAGTTATATGATATCAAGTATTCCTTGCACATAGTTGTATGGTTTCAAGTATTCCTATCAAATACTAATAATTATATGGTTTCAAGTAATTATTTCTATTTATTTGTTTGTTCACAGTTTGTCATTTGTTTGTTCACTATTTTATGGTTTCAAATAACTAATGATAATCCTTAGTAAACAACAATAACGTTAAGTAACTATTCTTAACTATTCTTAAAACAAATAACTTACATTTATGTAACATCAACTGTTCCTCTCAAATACAAATAATTTTTAAACTGATCTATTTGACACAGAGATATGACCCTGATAGGTTAGAGTGAATCAGTGAACTATTCTTCAGACAAATAATTTGCATTTATATAGCACCAAGTATTCCTATCAAATACAAATGATTTCTTAAACAGATCTATTTGACCTATAGATAGGATCCTAACAGGTACTACCATGGCAGGTTAAAGTGGAACTTGGAGTAATTTATTTGCACACTATTATATGGTTTCAAGTAACAAATGATAATCTTGAGTAAACAATTATAGCTTTAAGTAACTATTTTTAAGACAGATTATCTAAATTTATATAGCATATATTATCTAAATTTATATAGCATATATTCCTATCTAATACTAATAATTTTGAAATTGATTTATTTGACACAGAGATAGGACCCTGATAGGTTAGAGTGCACCAGTTAGTGATGACAATGAAAGGGTGACTCCACACTCCCTAGAGCTCCACAACAATAGCCTCACCACTAGATGTAGTTAAGTGTCATATCAAGGACATTCCTTTTTACCTCTCTGAATTCGACTGGGGCTGTAGAATACATTGACTGTGTCTCTGCAGAGGGGTAAGCCTCCCCCAACCAGTGTCCTGGATATGACACTAATGAATCTGATAGTGAGGCTCCAGTAAAGCTGGAGTTTCGGGGAAAATGGAGTACTTCTTCATTTTCATCACTCCCATGTCCACTCAGAGTGGTAGTATCTGATAGGGTCCTATCTATGGATCAAATAGAACTGTTTGACATTTAAACTGAATGCAAACAAATGACTTGAGCTAAATTGAATTGTTAGATATAGAATTGTTTGATCATTTAACTGTGTGTAAACAAATGACTAATATTTAAGTGAATTGTTAGTGATACATAGCAATACTTGGAGCCATTTAACTTTGTTGACATATGTTAAATTGAATTGTTATAAATAGAATTGTGTGTAATTTAACTGTGTGTATCTACAAAATGTGTTAATAAATCATATATTTAATCATTATGTAAAAACAGGATTTGGCATTAAATAACCAACAATGGTTGATATTTTTATCATTA
This sequence comes from Sepioteuthis lessoniana, assembly GCA_963585895.1. Lineage (NCBI taxonomy): Eukaryota > Metazoa > Mollusca > Cephalopoda > Myopsida > Loliginidae > Sepioteuthis > Sepioteuthis lessoniana. The sequence continues at coordinate 30,747,643 of OY757932.1, read as the reverse complement.
AGGGTTTTCAGACTATTGTCTTCATCTTTATTGTTATTTCCACATTTCGGCCGATATGTCCTCTGGCCTTCCTCAAGTGTTTGTTGAACTCAGGAACCTACACGGAACTTCAAACTATGTCCTTTATCAAATCCACGGGGGTCGCCTGTTCTGATTCCATTAGCCATAACTGGGTACAAGTGTTAAGTATTCTAGTATTGTTACTCACCTGCAGTCAGGATTGAACCTGCAACCTCCTAATGATTGTCTCCTTAGAAGCTTATGTTGTGGAAATATCAATAAATATGAAGACAGTAGTCCGAAAACCCTTAATGATAAAAATCATCAAGCTTTGTCTCAGAAATTTAGACAACTAATGGTTGGTATGTCATAAAACCAAACACCAAACTTTTCCAAATGAACGCAATAGTGTGACTGGAATTCTGACTCATTTAATACAATGTCACAGTCTGGCATGTTAGCCACTGGGACTATCCCTCCAAATCTTTGCCTGTTGCTAACAAGACCCATGAAAAGAACATTTGGCATAAGAGTTATCATCATAGGAAATGGAAACAGCAAACTAAGGTCAAATCCTAGATGAAGCCGTTTGTGTTTCTCTTTGCCCTGATGCCCTTGGAAAACACATGAATCCATCTTTTCTCCCTCCAGCTATAAGTAAATAGTTGGGCAGACAGGGTTCTTTAATCTTGGTAAGGCAACCAGTATAGGAAAAGGAAAACTCAAACCAGCTTTATTCAGCTTAAAAACTGACCTTGTGTCACATCCTACTCATAGCAGAGGAGTTAGGCAAATACTTACAAACAAGACTCAAAAGAATATTTTTAGTTTTGATTTTTAATTAGGGGCTCAAATTATAATGTGAGTTTAAAGCTAAACTGACTCTGTCAGCTTAGTTAAAAAGAAATTCTTTAACTTTTTGCTCAACTGTACAAAGTAGATATCTTGTTGAAGATTATCAAGACAGAAACTAAAAGTTATGATCTTTTTTTGTATGACATTTTTTCAGTGACTAAAAAATGAAAACAGTAAAAAAAAATTATGCGGTGTTTACATTTGAAGTGTGAGCAATGGCCACCAGGATAGTAACCTCACAATTACATTTATAAGGAAACGGGAAAAACTGGAGAGCCAGAGAAGGATTAAAACCATTCAAATTACAGTGCTGTGGTCTGTGTAGTTTCAATCCATTGGCAAGAATACCATAAATATTAATCTCTCAATAATATTTTATCATCAAGACACACTCACAGCATAGATTTTTCTGGCTCTCTCTCCCCATCCATCCCTATCATCCATCACTCCCAGCAGGTCTTCCAAACTACATCCTGTGTCCGCACAGAGCTGGTGTAAATAAGTTCTTGCTGGTCGACTAACACTGGCACATCCATATAAAGGGTTCAATATAGTTCAATATTACTTAGCTTAAGATTCCACTTGACAGCCGGATTTTCCATTTGTAAAATGACATTTCCAAAAAATGAAAATATGAAGTAAGAGAAAGAGAGAGAGAGGGAAAAAAACTGAAATATGAAGAATAAAGAAAAGAATGATATTAATAAATGGGGAAAGGAAAAAAGAAAGAGAGAAGAAAAACAGAAAATTTGGAAAGGGGATGTACGAGGCTAGGCTGAAAATTTCATTGGCTGAAAAGTTTCAGATGATGATGTCATATCTGCTATTGATGATGTTTTTACCATTGGGATCTAAGCACTGTAACACAGATAAAGAACTGTGTGGACTACAAGGGAGACTATGTTATAAAGTCACATTTTATTAGAGTATTTTGGTCAGCCTATGAACTTTTCAAGTTGACCCTTATAGAATAAAAGCGAAGATAGATGAAAAAAGTATGGAATAAGGGTTAAAAAAAAGAGAGAGCAATGAAAGAGAGATAAAATCAATAGAATAAAAAAGGACTGAGAGAGAAGGGCACAAAATGATAAGAAGGAAAGGTACAATAAAGGCTTTATGAAAAAAAAAGGAAGAAGAGGAATGGTTTAATGGCATCCTTGTTGCAGTAGTAATACTATCTAATCCATAGCTGGGAAAGAAGAGGAAGAAAGGCAGGATAGAATAAGAGTAAAAGAAAAAGAAAGCAACGAGAGAGAGTGAGAGAAAGATTGGAGAGAAAGGGAGAAAGTATGAAGAAAGGAAAGGCAGAATGAAAAGGGACTAATGAAAGAAGTTAGAGAGGGGGGAAGGAGAGAGTAAAGTAAAAAAAATAGGAGGATGAAAAGGTAGAATGAAGATAAAAGAAAACAATAAAATGAAAAAAAAAAGAAAAGTGTGGGAATAAAATAAAAAAAGAAAAAGAAGTAATAGGAATGTTATTTTTTCTTTGAATTTGGCTTCAATGCTAAAACTACAAAAAAAAAAGGAAAAAATAAAAGAAAGAAGCGGACATTGCGGAATAAAACCAGCAAACACACTGAATTTTTCTTTTTTTTAATGAAGCTTTTTAGCTTGTAAAACATTGATGTAAGAGGCTAAACCACTTAGTGACTGCACTTAAGCCGTGACTCCAATACAGGTAGGAGTGACAGTGGGTGTGGGACTAGGTGTGGGTTTATCTATAGAATTTACTTGACTAAGTATGACTTCATTTTGTTCCGGTTTAATCTTTTGCCTCTTATCAATCAAGGCACCTCTGATATTTTCAAATGTTATTTAGTATCTTTTGCTAACAGTATTAAGAGTACTAATACTATACTAAGAGTACTATTAACACCATTAAGAGTATTACTTTTAAAGTATTAAGAGTATAAAGAGTATTAGGAGTGCTGAGAGTATTTAGAGCATTATAAGTATTAGGAGTACCTTGGAGTATTAAGAGTATTTAGAACATTAAGAGTATTACTTTTAAAGCTTTAAGAGCATTAGGAGTACTGAAAGTATTAAAAGCATTAAGAGTATTACTTTTAAAGCATTAAGAGTATTAGGAGTACTAGGAGTATTAAGAGTATTACAAGTAGTAAATCATGAAGGGTGGAAATGATGCCCCTCTCTTTTGGCTCGCTATACCAGAGATGGCTTAGCCGATTCAGCAAGAATTCTCTGCCCTGAAACATTACAAACCAATTTTAACACATTTCATTATTTATACTACTTCCTCTATAAGTAGTGCCAGGCTGCACAAACTTAATATCTTCTTTTAAAAACGATTTAATAATAGTAATAATAATAATACTTACAAGTAAATTTATGACTTTGTATAAGACCTTACATGACATAGACTATATGTATCAAGAAAAGAAGGAGGAAGAGGACTCGCCAGTATTGAGATGCATCAATAAAAAGAACAAAGAAAGACTTATGACAGAAGCCAGTAACAGCATTGGCAACATAAGACCAAACAGAAAAACAACAAAAAACTTGGAAACGGGAATGAGAAGAAAAACAAATGTAAAGAGATTTCAAGCAACAGACAAAATTGCACACAAGAAAACTTGAACATGGCTACGAAAGGGAAACTTCCAGAGAGAAACTGAATCTCTTCTAATAGCAGCACAAAACAATGCCATAACGACCAATTATATTCAAGTGAAAATTGATAATACACAACAAAATAGTAAGTGTAGATTATGTTGAGAAAAAGATGAAACAGTTAATTACAAAATAAGCAGATCCAGCAAATTTGCATAAAAGGAGTGCAAGGTCAAGCATGATTGGGTAGAAAGGTGATCCACTAAGAATTGTGCAAGAAACTGAAATTTGACCATACTACCAAACAGTATATGTACAACCATGACTCTGTTCTAGAGAATGAGACCCATAAAATTCTCTGGGATTTTGGGATGCAGATGTATCACCTGATCCTGACTAGAAGACCAGGCCTAGTGTTAATTAATAAAAAAAGAACTTGCCATCTTGTGGATTTTGCTGTCCCAGCAGATCACTAAGTGAAAATAAAAGAAAGTGAAAAGATAGACAAATACTTTATACTTTGACCTTGCCAGAGAACTAAGAAAGCTATGGAACATAAGGGTCAAGGTAATACCAATTGTAGTTGTGCTCAGAATGGTCCCCAAGAGCCTGGAGAAGGAACTGGAGGAAATGGAAGTCAGTGGGAGGATCAAAACCATCCAGACTACTGCATTGCTGAGATCAGCCAGAATACTGAGAAGAGTTCTGAGGACTTGTGAAGACTTGCTGTCACTCAGATTCCAGTAAAGACCTACTAGCTAATGCTGGTGTGAAAAACTTACTAGGAGTGGCATAATAATAAGCAAACTGGCACAAAAGGAATATATGAGTAAGCATGCCTGGGTTGGAAAAGTAATCTGCAGGGAATTGTGCAAAAGATTATCATCTTTTTTTTCATGATACAGGATTTGTGAGATACATTTATAATAGCTCTTTTGAGATCTTGAGTTTGAGGTCCCAGATATATTCTGACATAGCAGAAAAAAACTGTACACCAGTGTTTTACCAGTGACAACAAATTTTGTGTTTTTTTGTTTATTTGTTTATTTTGTTTTTGGTGGAGGGTTTCTTTAAGCAATTCAAGAATTTAAAAACTATGCTCATCCCATTGTTCTACATGGAGTGAGAAATATACAAAATTCTACCAAGTATAACAGAAATACCTCCAACATTTTAAACTGTCACCTGTTTGATGGAATTGAATTTAGGCCAGTGGTAATAGCAGCTCTATTTAGCTAAATTTTTTTCAGATATAATCAGTTACTATCATTGATGTTGAAACATTCTTTTAGACAGGTGCATCTAATTCATAGTTTGCACCCGTCCAAGCCATGATAGTAACTGATTGAATTTTTTTTTAATGATAAGAAATTACCAAGACAGAGCTACCATTGTAAAGAGGGATTAAGGTCACTGAGAGTGTTCTCAATTCCCATTAGAAAGTTGACAACGACAACTTAATCCTTTTACACAACATTTGGACGAGTTTCTGCTAACCTCTGTTGGCATTCTGTGAGATGTTCCTTTAGCGAGTACAAAAGTTTGAAAACCCTGTTGGTAAAGAAAGTGTATATATATATATATATATATATGTATGTGTGTGTGTGTGTGTGTGTGTGTGTGTGTGTGTGTACATGTGTGCGTGTTTATTGAACCGTTAGCCTAGTAGGCAGGTAACAGTTTTTGACATGTTAACTCCACTGTGGTTCCTGGTAAAAGAGACTGAATTCACTTTTTCCTTTTCCTCACAGTTTTTGACATGTTTGACTTTTGGTATTCTTCTGCCGGCTGATTTGATTGGCTCAGTTCAACTAATTTATATCTGTGCAGGAATTCGTCCACCAGTGGGAAATAAATCTAATTCCCGCTACACCATTACCACTTGCCTAAGTTTGCACCAGTCCAAGCTATGATGATAACTGATTGAATTCTTAAAAAATGATAAGAAATTACCTAGATGGAGCTACCATTACCACTTGCCTAAGTTCCCTTGCACAACACAAATGAGAGTTTAAAATATGGGAGGTATTTCTGCTGCACCCTGTATTGTTTTGCACACAGTGAAATTTGATTTATAAGTTTTAAAATGGATCCATTTGAAAAGATTGTTTTTTATATATCTATTGTTACAGTGTGAAGTTTTTAAAAACTTGTTAAAACTGATATTATGTTTGTTTATTGCAAGACTGAAGAAGGAAGAAAATAAACAACAATTTCAACAGAGTAATCTAGTTTATTTTAAGAAAGATAAAAATGCAACCCAAACAAAAAGATTTGTGCAGCCCTATGCTATTTATAGAGAAGGCTGTGCTAATGATGAAAAATGTTAAAATTAGTATATAATGTTTCATGGTAGAAAATTCTTGCTGAATCTACTAAGCAATCTCTGATACTTTTCTTTCCTTTTTCTCATGATTTCTCATTTACCCAGACTAACAAATTACCAAGAAGTTAAACCTGCACATTTTTTATCAAATATATTTTTATTCAGTCTACATTTAATGTTTTACAACTTAAACAGCTTTATTTTTTTTTAAAAGACATGTTTTTGTTAGTTTTATTCAGAAATGTCCACTCCTTTTTTTAGGGGGGTTGTTTCAATGGCATAATGGCTAATATGCTGGACTGTGACATCATAGTAAGCAAGTTTTAACTCTCTTCATGCTATTACATTAACTTTTGGACTAATACCCTAAGAAAAGATAATAACTACTCCTTATCCTCCCACCTATGGGTTAAATAGTACTACTACTGTTCTTATACATGGATGGCTTTGGAATTAAATAACTCACTGAGGTTGATATGCTATTAAACCAAGAAACCAAAGCAATCTACTCTAGTTAGAATAACTAATAAAAAAAAGCCCTTATAGTTATAGGTGTCCTAGGTATGACATTAAACTGCATCTGATGTTGATGTTGTATAGCCAAGACCATTACCAACTATACAAACACATAATACATATACATCTACATATGCATGCAGAATCATAATACATATACATCTACATAATACATATACATAATACTAGATAATACATAATACATAATACATATACATAATACTAGATAATACTACATAATACATATACATCTACATATGCATGCAGAATCATAACAACGTCACAATAACAACAAGCGACACAGTTCTCTAGAAAAATATACCTCCCACTTTATTGAAAGGTTTGTGTGTGAGAGGGAGTTGGAGACCAAACAGAACTGCAACATATTGACCCCCACTCTATTGGCCATAACTGCGTTTCTTTCCCGTTCTCCTAGGCTGCTCAACTGGGGGCCTGGGGGCCCAGCCTCTCTTGGTGCTGGTTTTCTCTACTGCATCTTATCACCAACTCGTCTGATCCCCCAACTCTCAATCGGGGGGCCTGAGGGCTCCCTCTGCTGGGTGCTGGCTTTCTCTACCGCATCTTGTCGCCAACGGGTCTGGTCTCCAAACTAACTGACTTCCTGTCTTCACCGAGTTATATAATAGTTCAATGCCCACCTTCTTCTTGCGGGCGTCACAAATCGCACTCATTCAACCCATCCACAGTCAAGACTACACTCTGCTATTCCTCGACCAGATGCACCTGTTATTTACATAGGTGCATTTCCTATTTTGACATCCTGGCTGGGTCGTAGGTCAATATATAACATTGAGGCTCCAAAGACCACTCTAACCTGGAGTGGTATTAACTGTTAGAGTCTCATCTTTGGGTCAAAGAGATCTGTATTTGATAGGACCTCGTGCAAAAAAGAAAATTTTTTTAAGAAAGAACAACACAAAAAATGTAAATATGAATGCAATTTTTTAACCTCTTGGCATAAAATTAACCAAGATGGGCTGACATTAAAATCAATCAATCAATCGTTTTTTTATTGAAATGGAGAAACTTTTTGTTTTCTTTTAAAAAATTTAATTTCAACTGAATCATTTTTCCTTCATTTTTCAAATATTTGAATATTTTTCATATATCTTTTAATCTTGATGAATTTAAATGTTAAACATTCAGATAAATAGTATAAAACAACTAAATACATTTTTAAATATTTTACTCAAATCTTATTGTTTTATACCAATAATGAGGGATGAAGGACCACAACACTTCTTTATAAAAATGTATCTCTCACATTTTATTCTCAAAAGAAGCTTCTGTAGTGTGAGAAACAGATGGTGACAAGGACAGACTAAGACATATTGCTATTTTGACTGATAACTTCTTCTCTTGACCATAGCATGCTGTGTTATCTTCAAAACTCCACTTGGCACTTCTTCCGCATCTCAGCCGGGATTGCTCAACCAAAGGCCAATTAGGGCCATTGCTCTCAACGGTGCGCTCTCACTGACTGCAAGCAGGCTCTGACTCTGGCCTTCACTGCTTCCAACTGATTCAACTGCCGCGGCATCTGTATACATTATTTCATAATGCCCACTTACTTCCGATTAGATCATATGATCTTCTTCTGCTTATTTACACAGGTGCATCTCTGATTGACAGCTCAGTCAAGGGTCAATATGTAACATTCCTCCCCCTCTTATTTTTCTATCTGTGAACATTTTCCTCACGTCCATCTCCATCTCTGTTCACATGCATATCTTACAAATAATGTTCAAGGATAACAACAGCAAAAATACAACAATCATTACACATCTTAGAAGGCGAACTTTTAATCATGTGACAATTACCCAGTTCTAATTCTTAACTGAATTATTTCTTTATTCTTTCTTGTCACAGTTGGCTATCCTATATGCATACATCAAAATTACAACATAATTACATATCCCATTCAAAAAACATCATAGCGCCTTCTCTGTAATTCCTTGCGGAAACTGAAAACATCACAGGACCAACATCTTGGGTCCCAAAATTCTGGTCACGGCACCAAATCGCAAAGTGTTTTATACCCATAATGAAGGATGAAGGATCACAACACCTTTTTATAAAAATGTATCTCTCACACTTTATTCTCAGAAGGGGTTGAAGCTTCTCTAGTGTGAGAGACAGACAGTGACAAGGACAGACTAAGACATATTGCTATATTGACCAATAACTTCTCTTGACCATAGAATACTGTGTTATCTTCAAGACTCCACTTAGCAGTTCTTCCACATCTCGGCTGGGGTTGCTCAACCGGACACCAATGAGGGCCGCTGCCCTCAGAGAGGTGCTCTCACTGACCAAGCTGGTTCTGACTCTGGCCTTCACTGCCTCCAGCTAAATCAACTGCTGTGGGCACCTGCATAGATTATTTCATAATGCCCACTTACTTCCAATTAGATCACGTGATCTTCATCCGCTTATTTACACAGGTGCGTCTCTGATTGACAGCTTGGTCAAGGGTCAATATGTAACAATATTATTGAAATATTATAGAACATGAAGCAATCTTTTTTTAAAATGAAAAATTCAATTTTCCATCATTTTCATCGGTAATTATTTGGAGCAAATGAAATATTATGCAATTATTATGGACCTAAATGAATGAACTGATTATCAGCACTTAAATCATGTACTTATATTTTTCTTATTGATTATTTTATTGTAAAGGCAAATAAAAATGAGGAGTGATTTGCCCTTAATTTTGTTTTTTAGAATTTGATCAACTTCAAATGCCATATGAACTTGGGTTTAAGATTTGGATATGAAGATATCTGATTTTTTTCTTTTTTTTTTTGCTCTTTTTATAGATTATGCTATGTGGCTGGCCGTGAAGGACATTTCCCCCAAGTATTTTCACACCTTCATCACCAACGCATGACTCCAGTACCATCTGTAATATTTACGGTATATTCATAATTTTCTCTCCTACATAAATTTTTTATTGATTTTGTTAACTATTTCTGATATACTAGTTTACCAATATCATAAAAAATGATGGTAATATATAAGTAATTCAGTGTATAAGTAATTCTGCAATTATAATGTACTCTCAATATATCAAACATGTTATCTTACATTTACTTGCCAGGCATATTCAGGGCTTTCTAAATAACAAACTAAAAGGTAAAATTCAGTAAAAATAAAATACACATATACTATATATATATATATATGAACATATATATATATATATATATATATGTATATATAAATTGATATATATTAGTTTTTATATAATTAATAGCATGGATATATGTAAAAACTAATAGATATATATTTATTTATTATCATACAACAGCTCTATCGCAGATATTGAGCACTCTCCAGATTATACTGCATTTAGTCAGCTACAGACCCACCAAATGAGATAGTGGCAACCATACACTGTTATAATATATAAATATACATATGCTATATGTATATATATATATATATACACACAACTGACACCAAAACCTTGGGGTCACATTGATTTTTTTCTCTGAACTAAAAGAAATAAATAAAACTTCCTGTCTTTAAAGAAATAAATTTATTTTTTCTGTTTGCATGCAATCATGCAATAGTTTAGATTAAAATGAATATAAAATTATTATCATTTCAATCAAAGCAAATTTATTTTTCTTTTCATCAAAGAATCCACCACAACCATTTATTACTGCAGAGAAAATTCTTAGCATCCTTTCAAGTTTCTCGTAGAAATATGTCCGTGGAAGTGATTCCCAAGCAGTGTGTAAATGAGTGAACGACTCTTGCCTTTTCATAGACAGTTCACTTCAAACTTGAATTGCAAAATTAAACTAAAAAATGAACTCAGAGAAATAATTCAGGATTGTCCCAAACTTTTGTTCAGTAGCATACATATACATGCTATACATATATATATGTGCATACACACACACCCACACTATATATATATCATTATCATCAACATCATCATGTCGTGCCACTAGCACAAATTTCCCTGACTCTCTTTTGCCATTCATCTCTATTGTCCATCACCACCAGCTGGTCTTCCAAACTACATCTTGTGTTAGCACAGAGTTTTCGATAAATTCTAGTTGGTTGTCCAATACTTGCACGTCTTTGTAAAAGGGTTCATAGGAGAACATTGCTTATGAGTTTATTTTTACTTCTACAGCAGTGTCCTGCATGTCTTGTTTATCTAATTTGGATGGCTTCCGAGATGGGAGGTTGGTGGCCCTGCAGCTGCTGTTTTGTGGGATGTTACTTCCAGGATTTGTTCCATATAGCTCATAGCATTCTTGTGCAATTCCTGTCAAGCTTTTTCTCTCTACACTTAATCAGCATCCATGTGGTGCATGATGATATTCTAAAAAATAATATATATATGTTAACAGGTAAATGTACTGTACTGTTGTTTTCTTGAGATGAATTTCTAAATGTTTAATACATTTGTTTTCAGGAATATTGGTATTCAATAATTCTATGTCGAGACTGGCAAGAGATTTGTTTTCCACACTTATATTATTTATTTTGCATCTCTGCAGAGGGGCAACACCCCACCAACTAGTGTCCTGGATATGACACTAAAGAATCAGATGGTGAGGCTCCAGTGATGCTTTGGAGAATGCAGTGTACTCCTTCCTTCATTGCCATCACTCCTAGGTCCACTCTGGCCATGAGTGGTAGCACCTGATAGTTTCCTATCTATGAATCAAATAAAACTGTTTGATATTTAAACTGAGTACAAACAAATGACTAAATGCAAAATTGAATTGTGAGAAATAGAACTGTTTGATCATTTAATTGTACGTAAACAAATGATTGATGTGTAATTGAATTGTTAGAGATACATTACAATACTTGGAACCATTTAGCAGTGTGCAAAATGAATGAGTAATGTTAAATAGATTAATTAGTGTTAAAAAGCAATCCTTGAAACTCTTTGTGTGCCTAAATTTAATTATTGGCATTACATAGCTATGCTTAGACCCATTTGACTGTATACAAATGAATGAATAGTGTTCAATACAATCATCATCATCATATCACGCTGGTAGCACGGATATCCCTGACCCTCTCTCGCCACTCCTCCCTATCGTTCATCACCCTAGGTAGGTCTTCAGGACAACATCCTGTATCCTCACATAGCTGCTGAATGTACGTTCGAGCTGGTCATCCTGCTTTTGCGCGGCCATGTGTGGGGATCCATAAGAGTACATCTCTTATGAGTTCATCTCTGCTTCTCCAGCAGTGTCCTGCATGTCTGGTTCGTCTAACTTGAATAGTTTTCTTGATAGAGGGCAGGTGGCCGGACAGTTGGTGTCTTGTGGGGTGTTGCTGCCAGGACTTGTTCAGGATTGCACGCAGCATTCTTGTGTAATTGCCATCTAGCTTCTTCTCCAGTCGTTTTGTTAGCGTCCATGTAGCAGTATCGATGTGACCGCTGCCTGGAAGAAACTGCGTTTCATTTTATCGGTTAGGTCTGATTTCCATATAATCGATAGCCTATTGATAGCTGTCCATGCTTTCGTTAACCTCGTTTCGATGTCCTTTTCGGTTGATTCGACGCTGCTTCCTAAGTACGTGAATTTGTCTACTAGTTTAAGTGGGGTTCCTTCTAGAGTGGAGATGTCCCCCATTTGGTTATAGCACATATATTCCATTTTGTGTGCATTAACATAGAGGCCTATGCTTGCTGCTGCTCGTTCCAAACTATGCAGAAGTGTTTCGGCTTGGTCAGGTGTATTTGCCAGTATCGCTATGTCATCGGCGTAGTCGGCATCGGTAATTGTTGTTGCGGGGTATCTTCTGCTTCTTTTCTTCGTCAGTTCGAAGCCATTCTCTTTGATTTTGTCAATCGATGTTCTAAGTACATAGTCTAGACAAATGATAAAGAGGTACGGGGCCAGCGTGTCCCCTTGTAGTACTCCTGCTACAATGTCAAAGTATTCTGTGTCTCCATCCGGTGATCGTACTTTTACTTTAGTGTTTCTATAGAGAATCGTTATTGCCGCTACAGTTTCTTTAGGTATGCCGTACGCTAGTAGGATTTGTTCCATCTTTCCTCTGTGAATGGAGTCGAAAGCCTTGGTAAAGTCGACAAAATTATTAGTGCTAAATAGCAATAATTGAAATCATTTAACTGTGTAGAAACAATAACAAGCAAATTAGGTCTAACTCTTTTAAAAATAAAATTACCCACAAAACTATTCACTCACAAATTAAATATCCATTTAACTATTTTCAACAAATGATTAATAGTAAGTAAAATTAATCATGCTAGATAGAAATACTTGGAACCATTGCAAAGAATGAGCTTAGGCTCATTTAGAATGTGTTTACAAATCATATGTTAATATATATGTATGAAGAGGATTTGGCTTTAAATAACCTACAATAGTTGATATGTCATAAAACCAAGCTAGCCAACCCATCAAATGTTTTTTTTATATATACAAATTGTAATTTTTTTTTAAAGAGTTGTTTGAGCTCTTTTCTTCACACAATTAAATTGTTTCAAGTATTCCTATCTAACACTGATAATATCAAATATAAATCAATTGTTTGCACATTATTAAAGAGCTTCAAGTAATGCTATTTAACATTGATAATTCTATTTATCCAGTATTCCTATCTAATACATATAATCTGCCCAAAGCTGTATGATTTCAAATAATGATAATCCTTAGTAAATAATTGAACAGTTCTACTTGATCTATAGATGAAGACTATCTGTTTACAAGTATTATGTGGGTGGTTAGTTGGTTGGGTTTTTATGGAATATCAACTTTTGTAGGTTATTTAATGCCAAATCCATTTTTATACAAATAATCAGTTCTATTTCAAACAATTCAGTTTAGCATGAGTACACATTTTAATCATAAAAACATTTCTATTTCAAGCAATTCTATTAATTCAAACAGTTCTAATTCAGCTAATTCAGTTTATTATAAGTATAGATTTTGTTTATACACAGTTAAATATCAAAACAGTTCTATATTAAACAATTCAATTTAGCGTAAGTACAGTTTCTATGTCAAAAACAATTCCATTTCAAACAATTCAGTTTAGCATAAATATGCAGTTTAGATATAAGTACACAGTTTAATTGTCAAAAACATTTCTATTTATTATTATTCAGTTTAGTCAAACAGTTCTAATTCAAACAATTCAGTTTCGCATAAGTATGCAGTTTAGTTCTATTTAACCCGTAGATAGGGCCCTATCAGGTGCTACCATTCTGGGCCAGAGTGGACCTGGGAGCAATGGCAATGAAGGGGTGCTTCACATTCCCCAAAGCCCCAGCATCACTGGAACCTCACCATCAGGTTGTTTAGTGTCATATCTTTGACACTCATTGGGGTGGGGGTTTTACCCCTCGGCAGAGGTGAGGTTGGTGTATTCTACAGCCCCAGCCAACGGGGCAAGAAAGTATTATATGAAAATAGAAATGTAGAGTATGCAATATAAAAGTCTCAATCAGCACGTAGACAAAACTTACGTTTCTTTTGCATTACAAAGAAAGATTTGGAATTTCAGTGGAAAAAAAATGAAAAAACCTTTATCCTTAAAAATGTTGTAAAGAATATTTTTAAAATACAATTAAAGTTTACACAACACAATTCGCATTGTTATATATTTGGTCATTTCCATATATTCAGTCATTTCTCTCCTGAACCAAATTAAAAACAATCGATACATGAGTCATTCAATAAATAAGGGAATGTTTTTAAAAAAAAGGCAAAATACATTTTTTTCAAAATTTTTTCCATAAAAGCAAACCCTGCATTGTTTGGGATTGGTTTATAGCAAAATTTATTGTAAGTAAAAAGAGTTGGTGACCTTCATCGAGGGTGACCTAAAGGCTCTCTTTTCAATAGCTACCACACCCAGGTATAGGGGAGGGCACAACTCCATTCCCTGGAATGCTCCACTTTACCCTTGATCATTACCTTATAATACTGAGTGTTAAGCAAGGTGGCATCAAGTACCATTTTTTGAGTCTTTGGTATGACTCAACCTGGGATTGAATCCCAGTCTCTCAGACCATTGGTGAACACTCTACTCATTAGGTAAATGGCCAATCCCACAAAAATATTTGTTTTGAAGCTATCCAAAATGGTACCAAATCAAATAGACTTGAACAGAGGTCTGTCATCAAATTTTTGCTGGCTGAGAAGTGCAAACCAGGTGAAATTTACAGAAGAATGTATGATGTGTTCACAGAAACATGTTTTACGCAAAAAATGTTTACAAATAAGTTCAACATGGCTTGGCCACTATGAGCCGGAGTTAAAAAATCAGTCCATAGAGTGGAAACATACTGACTCTGATAAAGAAAACATTCTAGTAGCAGTGGTCAGTAAAGATGGTCAGGCTGGCAGTCTTCTGAGACACGAAAGGATCCATCATTATCAATTTCCTTGTAAAAGATACAACTGCAAACAGTGCTTCATACTGACAACCCTTAAGGCAAAATTCCCCTTCTTTATTGAATGACCCTTGTATATATATATATTTATATATATGTATATGTATATATGTTTATGTATATATGTGTATATATATATATATATATATATATAAAGTACATATATATAATAACTTCAATGTGACTGTAGGATCTTTTGACTCAGCACAAATTGCAAATTTAGCAGGTATATACATATTAGATACACTAGGCAAATATTTTATTTAAATCATATCAGACTTTATAGAGATGATGGATTAATCTTCATACCAAATTGTAATGGCCTTAAAACATCTAAACTACAAAAGAAAATTATTAGAGCATTTAGATCACTAGGATTGAGGATTGAAATTTCCTCCAATTTAAAAATTGTTAACTTTTTAAATGCTACATTTAATTCCTTCAGACCCTTCAATAAAAACAACCACATACCTACCTATATCGATATTATTCTCTACCACACAAGATCTATAATTAAACAGATAACTAAGGCAGTAAATTTAAGAATAAGTCGGCTCTCTTCTTCCAAAAGAATTTTTGAAAATAATAAAAGGTCTTATAATGAGGCCCTATAAAACAGCAGTTTCCACAAAAAAAACTTGAATATTTAAACCTTAATGAAATTAATATAGATGAACATAACGACACTATACATAATAACTAGAGAATGAATAACACCTCTAAAATTAATAATCATATTAAACATAGTACATATAAAAATGAAAGTAGACAAAGGAAAATAATATGGTTTAACCCTCCCTTCTGCAAACTTCCCAACATTAATATAGGAAAATATTTATTAAATTTGATTGAAAAGCATTTAAAAAGAGATAACCCTTAAATAAAATTTTCAATAGGAACATCTTTAAAATTAGTGATTCATGAACTAACAATATCACCAAAATTATTTATAACCACTATAAAAAATTATTAGATAACTTAAATTTGAGAAATAAGAAAACACATAATCCTGCCCCCTTGTAATTGAAGAATTAAAGAGGAATGTCCACTGGGTGGAAATTGTAACCTGGAGAATGTAGATTACCTCGCTAATATTTTCCTTAAGGAAAATAATCTTAATGAAAAAGCACACATTGGGGTGTCCTCACTAAAATGGAAGTTCAAGTATTATAACCATTAACAATCTTTTAATTACCTATTTATAAGGAACCAAAATGCATTATCTAAATATTATTGGAAGTTAAAAGACCAAGGATTAACTCCAATAATAGATTAGAAAATCATTTAAAAATCCTCTTCAACAAGTAGTGGTAGATGCTATTTATGCCTAGAAGAAAAAAATTGCATTGAAATATATTGAATATATATATATATATAATTGAAATATATACATAGTAAGAATTGATTAAATAGGAGAAATGGATTTATATTTAAATGTAGACATAGAAATAATTCAAATTATGATGATAAATATTAAATTCACTTTTAAACCATGTTAAAAAATAGATAAATAATGGTTACAATACCAACACTTGTATATAAAGATCAATCTATGATTACTAAATATATTAATAATATATTAGTATTTTAAATAATTTTAAATAAAGGTATTTTATCTAAACATTATATAGAAATTTATACAACCACATTAAAAGTCCTTATAAAAATGTTTTTTAATTGATTTGATTTATTGTCCCCCTTAATGAATCTAAATAACAGAAAAAAGTTTTATACCTAAATTAATATCAAATTAATTTTGCACCAATATTTTTTTTTATATGGAGACATAAAGATAAATTCAAAATAATGAATATTAAATCTAAATTTTAGCCCATGTTACTCATATATAGTTATACTACCTATTCTTTTGTACATGAGGATAAATTTATGATTATTAATTAATTTTCATCATCAAGGGTTTTCAGATTATTCTCTTCATCTTTATATTCACAACGTTTCAGATGATATGTCCTCCGCCCTTCTTTAGGTGTTTGTCAAACTCGGGAGCCTACATGGAACTTCAAACCACACCCTTTATTTAATCCATGAATGTTGCTTGTTCTGATTCCATTAACCATAACCGGGTATAAGTGATAAGTATTTGTATATTGTTACTCGCCTACAGTCAGGATTGAACCTGCAACCTCCAGATGACGGTCACTTTTGAAGCTTAGAAAACCAATGCCTTTAAACATTACGCTATGCATCTTGCTGGACAATTCAGAGTGAATTTTTGGGACTTATAAAATTAATGTTCTTACAATACTATGATTACTACTGCAACTATGTATGATTTTTTATCTGAGCTCATACTCCGATTTGATCTTTTTTTTCTGCCTTTATGGGATGAAGTTAAAATAATTGATAGAGATGAACACTGGAGAATTATACACCATAAAGAATCAACACATATGTTAGGCTACAGTGACCTGTTGAGACGACCAAGTATAGAGTTGAATACAATATGGGAAGCAATAATCAAAAAGGTTAGATAAAAAAAAAGACAAATTGGTATATGAGCTCAGGTAAAAAAATCATACTAGTAATTATAGTGATGTAAGAACATTAAGTTTATAAGTTCCAAAAATTCCCTCTGAATTTTCCATGTTTATAGGCATTGGTTTCCTAAGCATCTAAAGAGACAGTTATCTGGAGGTTGCAAGTTCAATCCTGACTACAGGCAAGTAACAATATACAAATACTTTGCACTTGTACCTGATTATGGTTAATGGAATCAGAACAAGCGACCCATGTGGATTAGATAAAGGACATGGTTCAAAGTTCCGTGTAGGCTCCCAAGTTCGACAAACACCTGAAGAAGGCTGGAGAACATATCAGCTGAAATGTTGTGATTAAAACAATAAAGATGAAGACAATAGTCCAAAAACCATGAATGATAAAAATGATCAAGCATCATCTCAGAAATTCAGACAACAAATATTAAGTGATTATTCGATTTTTCTTTAAAGCAAATATTTTTAACTAATAATTGCATATGAATCTACACAACAAAACTATAGGTTTTATAAAAAAAATTCAATTAATTCAAATTAAAGTTTCCCTTAATGAATCAAACAACTTTAATATAGAATTAAAATAAAATTCAATTTAAACTTACACCTTTACAAGGGAGGTAACTATTAGTGATTCACCGGGTGGAGAGTTAAATAAAGAAATAATATATAATCATCCTAATATGAATGTATATATGGTCTAAATATTGCGATATTAACTGATTAACTCAATGGATATGAATTCCCATATGATCTGATAACTTTTAGAAGTTAAATATGACTATTAATTTACATAATCATTATAACAAAAATATTACAATTTTTCTATGTACAATTAAATAATTGATTAGATTTAAATAAAAATTAAGATAAAATAATTAAGTTCTTGGAATTAAGTTTTTATATATATATAAATATATAGAAAATATATAAAAAATATTAAAAAATCTTTTTAAAAGTGAAGTTTGTTTTATAAATAAAAACATCTGGGACAACAACATAAATTAATGGATTAATATTTAATTCATAATCCGGTTAGCATAGTAAATTCCTTTATTTTTGTTATATATGTTAAATTATATTTACTTACATGTCTAATGTAATGTATGTCATGTGGTCTACCACTGAGAGGAGAGAAATAAGGAATTTCTACTACCC
>OY757932.1:30599273-30724273 GCA_963585895.1 Sepioteuthis lessoniana | reverse complement strand
GACTAGGCTCTTTAACCTTGGTATGGCAATCAATCTATGAGAAGGAAAACTGTATTCAAACCTGTTAAATTCTACTAAAAAAATTGACCTTGGTGTGTGTGTGTGTGTGTGTGTGTGTGTGTGTGTGTGTGTGTGTGTTTATATTGAATACTTCAGAAAAATGAATATTATTCCATTTTGAAATGGCCAGTGCTTATATTGAAAACTTGTGAAAATTTGTAAAATTCTTCATAAAATCCACATACCTTTAAATTTCTCATTCAAATTTTGATGAATAAATCTTAATTTTGCTCAACATTAAGCCTGTTTAGTTTTATTTGCTAAAATTGGAAAATATAGTGATTAATTATCTCCCCTTGACAGTAAAGGGGCCAATCACCATGCTGCATCAAATTGGCACCCTTTTGACTCCTTTCAATTTACATCACTTGTATGTTGGAAGTGAAATTATGCAAATGTCAATTCAACTACTCCAGTTACAAGATGGACCTCAGCAAATATGTCTGGCCGCAAAGCCATTAAGTTTGCTGCCCACCTTTTGTATTTTTCAAAAATACGTTTGTGCAGTTATATTATTTTGTGTTCTTCATGCAAATTGAATGCCTGTCCGTTAATATTGAGAAAATATTTGGGGCCCAGCAAAAAAGACTATACCTAGACTAAATAGTTACTTGGATATTTGCATCTCAAATGATAGCAGTGATTTCAAAATGAAATGATATCAATTTTTCTAAAATGGCCAGTATGAGTCATGAATAATGCATTAAAAATATGAAAACTAGAATTTTCATGAGTTCTTCTGACGACCATAACATTTAATTTCCAAGTAAATAAACATAATGTAATGTATAAGGGTAAACTGAAAAGTCTCATATGATGGCGTCATATCTGCTATTGATGACTTTTTTACCAATGGTATCCAAGTACTGCAACTCCAACAGAAGAAGTGAGAGGACTTCATAGGGAACTATGTTGAAAAATAAAAACCATTTGGTTACATTCCATGAGAATATCTTGGTTGGCCTGTGAATTTTTCAGCCGATACTTGTGAAGACAAAACATTTTTTAGTTTGATGTGAATGATATCTGCTGTCGATGACATTATTGACCAATGGGATCTAAGCACTGCAACACCGATGGAAGAAGTGTGTGGCCCATAAAGGAAATTATGTCCAAAAATGGACTTCATTTGATCACATTTCAAAGCTGATCCTCACATGTTCACTGTTTGAATATTATATAGCAGATGGGGGTAACTTCATTTTTTTTTTTTTTTTTTTTTTTTTTTTTTTGAGAAGCAGTGTAGGTTGGGGTTTCATGAGTCTCATGACTTGAGATGTTATTCATCAGAAATTAGGCCATGTAATGCAATGTAAAAGAAAGGTTTAGCAAACATCTCTAAGTACAAAGCACACCAATCTAAAACTACTTGAGAAGAAAATTCAGATAGGTTTTATAAAACAAAAATAGAAAAAAAATTACTTTGTTGATGATGGACATTCATTTTCAAATTTTTTAAACCTTGATGGAAAGAAAGTTTTAGTGAATGAATGAGAATTCATAAAAAGTTAATATAACTGGTAAAATCATGAAATAAAGTATGTCATACAGAAAGTCATTATAGGTCACATGAAGCCCCCAGACAGAAAGTTGCTTTTATCTGTTGTGTGGTATGTTAGTATGCATTCTTAAGATCTGTAATTTCTTTTTTCATGCTGACAAAAACAAATATTTTTAGGCCATCTTAAATACTTGTTGCTTATCATTAACAGAATCTTAATTCATCTTTTAACCAAAAAAAAAAGGAAACAAGTAAATATTTATTGCCTAATATACAGTCTTTTATAGAGACACTTGTGGTATAACAGAATATCGTCATGAGAAGTCAACTCTGCTACTCTAGTTGAAATCCTGAATGAGACTGTTTACATTTCACACTTAGGAATCCAACTATTCTCCTTCCTGCTATGCATAAATAGTAAGGGCAGACTAAGGCTCTTTAACTAGTCTAGGAGAAGGAAAATCAGACCTGAAATAGAATGGGCTCCAACAAGCCCAAGACATGCTACATAGTAGCACCTCACAACTAAACCAGATTACAAGACAAGTATTTCTTAAGTCCACATTGTTTGTTTTTTTATTAAAACCCATGTTTCTTTAATTGTAATTATAAACAAGGCTTATATAATTGTCTAAATTGTTTCTTTAACGCTGAGAAATACTTTCTTTTAAAGTTAAGTACAAATATTAATGTAAATGAATATAATGAATTTCTATTTTCATTTAATTTAAAGATTCTATCGATCTATCTATCTATCTATCTATTCATAAATAATGGAGTGTAATCTGACAATATATAGAGAAAAATTGGTTACAACATAATCCAAGTAGAAGGAGAGATTTATTGAGAAGCAAAGTCGACACTATAAACAACCAGCTTTTTCTTGTTATACAAATTTTCCCTGTTTTTTGTATTTTGTATTTTTAAACATCCATCATTGATTTAACATCACTGATATCTTCCCTCACAGTCCTGATGATGGTTCATTAGAACTGAAACACTATAGTGTTGACTTTGCTTCTCAATAAATCTCTCCTTCTACTTGGATTACCTTGTTATCTATCAATCTATCTATATCTATCTATATATATATATATATATATTATAACAGTGTTGGTTGTCACTAAATCACTTTGTGGATTTGTGCTGAACCAAGTGCAATATAATATGGAGAGTGCTCAATATCTAGGATAGAGCTATTGTATAATAATGATAAACTCACTGACAAAATAAAGATCTTGATAAAAAGAATGAAGTGGAAGGCCCACTTCTACCTCAAAGGTATCAACAACCCTGATACCATTAATTAAATCCTTGAAACCCAGGGGTTGCAGTCTAAATTCCATGGAATTAGATATATATATTTAATATATATTTAGTTATTATTATTATTATATATATATATATATATGACTATAGATATATACTTCCCTACCCCCGTAGGGCCGAGTTCTCTCGTGAAGAAGTAATCGTGTTGCCATTAGCGCCTTTGCAAGTCTCTTCGTATTTGAATTGAGATCTCGGCGGCCTTTGAATGGATGTATGTAAACAATAGTAATTGTGATTCATAACCGTTTAAAATGTACTTCGTAGCTAATATCTCCTTGTGGCTAAATGGTTAGAAGCTTTGGCTTGGCGTTTGAGTCAACCAGGTTTCGATCCCAGCTACGGGGAGATACTGTCTAGCCACACTGATGAGTTCTGATAGAACGAAACAGATCTGTTTGTGGATGACTATATATATATATATATATATTTATTTCACTAATAAATTCTTATATATAAAGAAATGATGAAAAGATAAGTCTGAAAGTGAATGTAATAGCATTACTAGAGTTTAAAATTGCTAACTTTGAGGCTCCAGTCTTGTACTTTAACCATTATACTATAGGGATTCTCTAAATTATTTTTAATTGAATAGTCAATATAAGTAAATTTTTAAGATAAATAAGTAATCTTGATATACACAGAGGGGCCAACTGTACATCTGTGTTCATGAGGATGATTGGCTGGAAATTTGATCTTATGTTACAATCCTACCCTTTTGACTTATTAGTAGGGCTTTGAATATTCTGACTGTATCTCTTGCAGAGGGGTAAAACCAACCCAAAGGTGGTGTTCTAGGTATGACACTAAACTACATCTAACAGTGAAGTACTAGTTCAGGAGCTCTGGTGTATATGGAGTACTTCTTCATTGCTATTACTCCCAGGTCCCCTCTGACCCAGAGTGGTAGTATTTGTTAGGGTTCCATTTATGGATCAAATAGACCAGTTTAAAAATCATCCATGTTTGGTAGGACTGTGTGAAGAAACGACTACAAGAAACTACAACAAGAAAAATGACACAAAAAAATGTAAATATGAATGTACAAAGAACATGATTCCCTAACCTCTTGGCAAAGTTTAACCCTTGACATGTCATTAAAATCAATTAATTAATTATCCTGCCATTGGTGAAGGGGTCAGGTAAACAACATGTGGCCAGACTGTGGTTGATAAGCAATTACATAAAAATTCTTATTGATTTAATGCCATATCAACCCGTCTTGGATTATTTCATGCCTAGAACTTAAGGAATCACATTCATTGTACATTTATATTGACATTTTTTATTTTTATTTTTCTTTGTTAAATGGCATATCAACCTTTATGGGTTACTTGCTGCCAAAGCCATTCTTATAAAAGAACAATTGTATTACTATTTAACCCATAGCTGCAGGTGAGGGATAAGAAGATTAAAGACAGTCCAACAGTGATTGTCATAGGGTGACTTGAATTTGAACTGGTTTACTATGATATTGTAGTCTAACACATTAACCACCATGCCACATGGACTCTCCTCTTTCATTTTTCATCTTTCTTAAGAGGTTATTTTTACACCTGGTCTTATCAAATAAAAATAATTCTTAAACAGATCTCTTTGACCCATAGTTGGGAAAAAATTCTATTTCATTGTGTCTGTATTTAAAGGCACCTCTGGTGGTGTAATGGTTAGCAAGCTCGACTAGCAAACCTACACGAGTGAGTTCGAGTCTCATTGGGTGCCCCTTTCGTATGGCCTTGTGCCACATCTAAGCAAAAAGCTTAGTAAATTTCCATTGTGTCTGTATTTGATTGTAGGTAAATGTTTCTTCACTAAAATATCTAAAAACGTTTAAATGTTTAAATTTAAAAAAAAAAAACTTGATATGATAATAAAAAGAAAATTTTTGATTGTTAAAGTTTTTATTGTTTACTTTCAGGTCCCAATTTTCATTCCTGGCATCGTGTTCCTCATGGCTGTCTATTTGGTTTTGGCTCCTGTCATTCAAAACCCAAAAATAGAATTCTTTTTTGCATTTTTGTTTATTTGCAGTGGGTTACTTTTCTATTTCCCTTTTGTTTATATGAGACTAATGCCACCTGGAATGGGTAAGTAAATTTTTTTTTCATTTTTTTTACTTCTCTTTACGGAAAATAATTTTATACGTTAAAATTAGTTTTTATATTCAAATCATGAAAGTTGTTTGTATTTCACTTCATGCTTATTCCCTTGAGAAAGGCATGAATTCTTGCCCAGATAAGGGTAAATAGTGAGGCAAATGGGTTATTTAGCCTTATAAGGTAACCTGTCAAGGAGAAGGAAGACTGAGTTCAAACCAGCTTTACTTAAAAATTGTTCTTGTGTTACATGATGGTAAGGTTATGGTAATGCTGGAGCTTTGGGGAATGCAGAGCACCCCTTCATTGCCATCACTCCCAGGTCCACTCAGGCCCGGAGTGATAGTACCTGATAGGGCCCTGTGGGGTTTAAAATTTTTATGAAGGTCAGTGGCTAAGGGCAAGGCTGTGTTGCCGTAAGATATCTGACTCCATATTTTGGTTATTTAGTTTTACCCCACGTTGACTTGGCCGGTGCAATGCCTTGCCCAAAGAAGGTCCATAAGAAATATAAAAAAAGAGAAGATAGGAACAGACAGGAGACGAAAAACTTTTCTTTCAGACTTTCCTTTATTTACCTGGTGAATGGACTAACCAACGCTACGTCTAAAGACATAGCGTGGTGCCCAAAACACCAGATAGTAAAAACGGTGTTGTCGGTTCGACGTCACTACCCGAAAAGAGATCGGTTCACAGAAAACCTGAGTATTTATCTCTTTTCACCGGCTCCAAATTCGCCACGCCAAAATCCTTCTAATTTTGGCGCGACCGCTTCTCATTGGCTACTTTACATTTTATTATTTTTCTTTTTTCTGATTTTAACCGGATGGATGCGTGGAGCCTTATGCGTGGCGACGCATTTATACATTTTGTATCAGGCAGCCGACGAGTCTACATCCAGTTGGGAGTTCTTTGGTAATTCCTAAATCGCCACAGCCCTATCTATTTAACCAATAGAACTAAACTGCGTACTTATGCTAAATTTATTATTGTTTTAGATATTTTTATTTCAATTTGGGACATTTAGAGATTGGTTGGGCCAAGAGGCAATCCCATCGAAATACCATAAATTTGTATATATATATTGCTGGAGGGATCATAGAATGGGACTTTTGTGGTACAGGTAAGAAGGAGTTTTTTGAGAATTTTTGGTTGTATAGCAGGAGGAGGAATTGAAGAGTGATTATAGATGTTTTCTATTATTATTTTTATAGTTTCGTGAACTGGAATGTTAGTAAAAAGGTTTTCGACATCAAGTGATGCTGTTATGCATTTGTTGGAGGGGGATTAGAGTTTAGAATTTGTATGAATTCATGTGTTGATTTGATACTGTATTTATATGGGATCTATGGTACTATTATATTGTTGGGCATTTTTGAGGTGTCTTATACAGGAGTAGGGATCTGTGAAATAATTGGTCTAACTGGGTTATTTTTTTCTGAGGTTTTATTTTACCATATATGTATCCTGGTTTGTTATCTCCAGTTATTTTTTGTAGTTTAATGGATCCAATTTCTGCATTACTGGCTGTGATAATTTTGTTAATGTGTTTTTTAAGTTGGTCGGTGGGGTTTTTGGTGAGTTTTTTAAATTTTGTTTTGTCGTTGATGATATTTTTAATTTTGTGCTGTAGTCTGTTTTATTTAACATAATGTAAATATTGGTATTGTCACCGGTAAGGATGGTATGAATGGTAATGTCAGGGTTGTTAAACAGTTGGTTTGCTGCTTCTTTTAGTGTTGGGGTTAGTAGTTTGTTTTGGTGTTTGAGGTTGAAACGGTTTTTAATTTCTTCAGCTTTTAGTAATATATTTATATATGTATTTATATATATATATTTCCTATCTCTCCCCCATTAACTGATATTTGTAGCTTCTATTTGTATCTAATCTTGATCTTTTCACATTTTATTTTGTTTACCATGTTTATTTTATATTTAAGAATGTATTTCTATCTTAAAAATTCCATTTTTGTGCCTCAAAATTATTCAAACAATCATATTTACTGTGTCAGCTTGTCAGGCAAGCAACACTGACACTCTCTTTTATCTATAAAACTAGCCATTGACCTCATTGCGAATTCCCTTTTACACACAAACACACACACACACACACAGAGGGTGAACAAAAAGAAAGAAAGAAATTGCAACCTGAATCAGATTCCACTGGATGCTGAGTTTTCATTCAATATTTTTTTCCCATTTTGCAATTTGCAGCTTTATCATATTAAATCTGATCTCTCTGATAAAATAGAACAAGAATTCTTACAAACTATTGCCATGTCAGTACTATTGTGTGGCTGTACCACTTAGACTTTATTGAAATGCCGGGAGAAAAAGCTAGATGAGAACTACACAAGGATGCTGCATGCTTTTTTGAACAAATCAAGACAGTATCTGTACAGTCACTTACTTCCCATCTCACAAACCCTTCAAGTAAGACAGACAAGACTTTCTGGAAAAATAAAGACAAACTCATATGACATTCTCTTATAGACTCGGAGTGCTAGCACCTGATAAGGGTCCTATATATGGGTTAAATAAAACTAAACTGTGGTTTGAGTTTATTGTTTTTTCCATTTAAACTGCATATTTATGCTAAACTGGATTGTTTAAAATAGAACTGTTTTGACATTTAAACTGAATTGCTCAAAATAGAACTGTTTTGTCATCTAAAGTGTGTATTCATGCTAAACTGAATCATTTGAAATAAAACTGTTCTGACATTAACTCTGTATATTGCCCAGTCAGCTGGGGCTGTAGAATACACTGACTGCACCTCTGCAGAGAGGTAAGACACCCCACACAAATGAGTGTCCTAGATTTGACACTAAACAATCTGATTGTGAGGTTGCAGTGATGCTGGGAATTTGGAGAATGTGGAGCACCCCTTCATTGCCATTGCTCCCAGGTCCACTCTGGCCCAGAATGGTAACACTTGATAGGGCTCTATCTATGTGTCAAATAGAACTAAACTGTATACTTATGCTAAACTAATTTGTTTGAATTAGAACTGTTTGACTAAACTGAATAGCTTGAAATAGAAATGTTTGTGACAAATAAACTGTGTTCTTACATTTAAACTGCATACTTATGCTAAACTGAATTGTTTGAAATGGAACTGTTTTTGACATTGAAACTGTATACTTATGCTAAACTGAATTGTTTAATATAGAACTGTTTTGACATTTAACTGTGAGTAAACAAAATCTATATTTATACTAAACTGAATTGTTTGAATTAGAACTGTTGGACTAAACTGAGTAGCTTAAAATAGAAATGTTTTTGACAATCAAACTGTGTACTTATGCTAAACTTAATTGTTTGAAATAGAACTGTTTATTTGTATAAAAATGGACTTGGCATTAAATAACCTACAAAGGTTGGTATGCCCTAAAACCCAAACAAATAAACAGACTTTCTGCATGAAAATGGACTTAGCATTAAATAACCTACAAAAGTTGATACACCATAAAACCCAAACAACCAACCAACCAACCCATGTATGGGTCAAAAAGAACTGTTTAATCATTTAATATGGATTATTATTATTAATTAATTGAAACCATGCATCTGTGTAAAAATTATTTGTATTACATAAAAATACTTGATAAATAGAACTTCTAAGTTTGAATAGCAATACTTGAAACCATTTAACTGTGTGCAATCAAATTATCAATATCAAATAGAATTATTAGCATGAGCAATATTTGAAGCTATTTAACTGTGTGCAAACAAATAATTAATATCTAATAGAATCATTAGCATTAACAATACTTGAAACCATTTGATTGTGTGCAAACAAATGAGTTCTAACAATTCATTTAAAAATAAAGTTACCTGCAAATTATTCACTTACAAATCACACACACACACATATATATATATATATATATATGTGTGTGTGTGTGTGTGTGTGTGTGTGTGTGTGTGTGTGTGTGTGTGTGATTGCTAAAAGAAAAAAATAAATGATTGAAAAATCCACTCTACAAATTTTTATATTTATTACATTTTATAATGTTTACCTCTAAAAATTTCCTGAAAAATAAAATTACAATTTTTTTTTCTTGTGGGCAAAGATGATATGAGTTTGATCATAGATATTTTTAATCAATATAGTTAAGATTTGTGCAATGAGGTATACCAGCATATAATATATAGCATAAAATAAAGGGACATATTTTGTGTGTAAAAATTCTTATGCGTATGTGTGTTACTATATGAGAGAGAAAATATAATTGTGCCTTAAAGAATATGTATGTGAACTGCTGCTGATATTATATTCAGCAGAGAACAGATGAAAAATTTTAAATGTAAACAGCATTCTTTTAATTTAAGAAAAATTGAACAAGTCGAAATGAAATACATTCTTTCAAGAAAAGAATGTATATTTTCAGTCAAAAGAAATAAACTGGAAAGTTTTTAAGTAATAGTTCATTACTTACTGTTTGTTGAGTAAGTATAGATAATTCCATACTTTCTAAAGAAATATTTACTTCTTTGCTTATTTATACAATTTAGGTAGGCTGGAAATTAGCTAAAAAGTTGATGATTCATCAATGAATCTAATTGGCTAAGAAATTGTATTTTTATATTTTTGATGGGAAAAGATTTCTAAAATTATTCTAAGTTTTGATCCTTTAAATTTTTCATATGTCAAATATTGTCATCTGTGAAGTATATCAAAATTTAAAAATGAGCACAAAGGCACTGATTGGTTAATAAATGTAAAAATAGAAATACAAAAATTACATCTTCTCAAGCTTATTTTTTGCACGTTTTTTTATGAAAACCAGTTTTGAATTCCCATATATGTATAAACAGGATTTGGCATTAAAGGGTTAATATGCCATAAAACACAACCAAACCAATCCATTTTTCTGTACTAAATTTTCCTACTAAGTTGTTGCTTGGTCAGTTTTCTCCATTGAAATGCTATGAATTATTTAACTTATTGTGTATTCACTTAAATATACATTATCATAAAATATACTTTTTGTTATTGTCTTATGTCTTGATATAATTAGTCATGTATAACACACATTTGTGTATAATACACACCACCAGGCTGTAGAATATGCCGACTGTTTCTCTGCAGAGAGGTAAGACACACCCCCACTCCAACGAGTGTCCTGGATATGACACTAAACAATCTGATGGTGAGGATCCAGTAATGCTGGAGCTTTGGGGAATGTGGAGAATCTCTTTATTGCCATCGCTACCAGGTCCACTCTGACCCAGAGTGGTAGCACCTGATAGAGCTCTATCTATGCGTCAAATAGAACTAAACTGCATACTTATGCCGAACTGAATTGTTTGAAATGGAACTGTTTTTGTATGCTAAACTGAATAGCTTGAAATTGAACTGTTTTGACATTTAACTGTGTGTTAACAAAAACTATACTTATACTAAACCGAATTGTTTGAAATAGAACTGTCTGACTAAACTGAATAGCTTAAAATAGAAATGTTTTTGACAATCAAACTGTGTACTTATGCTAAACTTAATTGTTTGAAATAAAACTGTTTATTAGTATAAAAATGAATTTGGCATTAAATAACCTACAAAGGTTGATATACCCTAAAACCCAAAGAAATAAACAGACTTTCAGCATCAAAATTTGAGTAAGAATATAAATCTCATATTAACTTTTGAAAATTTGCAACAGCTAAATTTATCCCAAATTTAACATTTGTTCAATTTTACATCTGGTTTGTATTGACTAAAAATAAGACTTTATATAGTTTATATAATGTTTCAAAACACATTTAGACTATATTTAGGGCAAAGGCAAGGACATGTTCACCTGAAAATGTAACAAACTTTCAGTAAAAAAAAAAGTTCCCAATGGAAGAAACAAATTATAAACAAACACACATTCCCTCTCAGCCAATTAGGAATGTAAAATACATCAAATGTATCTCTGCGGAAAGATGAAACCCCTCCCCCATTAAATGACCTGGATATGACTTAACCATATGATGGTGAGGCTCCAGTCCTGGAGCTTTGGGGAATATAGAGCATCCCTACATTGCCATTACTCCCAGGTCAACACTAATCTGGAGTGGTAGTACTTGTTACGGCTCCATCTATGTGTCAAATAGAAATATTTAGTCATTTTCTATTACTGAAACCATTTAACTGTGTGCAAATAAATGACTGATTTTAAATTGAATTATTTGTATTACATAGCAATACTTGGAACCAATTAATTGAGTGCAAACGAATAATGTTGAATAGAATTACTAGAGTTAGATAGCAATACTTGAAACCATTTGACTGTGTGCAAATAAATGACTGATGTTAAATTGAAGTTTAGTATTACATAAGAATACTGGGAACCATTTACCTCAGTGCAAACAAATGAGCTCTGGCTCATTTAGCAATTATTACCTACAAACTATTTGTTTACAAACCATGTATATCTAATATATATGTATAAAAGGTTGATATGCCATAAAATACAGCCACCCCAACAAGGGTTGATATGCCATGAAATACACCCACCCCAACAAGGGTTGATATGCCATAAAATACAGCTACCTCAACAAGGGTCGATATGCCATACAATACACCCATCCCAACAAGGGTTGATATGCCATAAAATACACCCACCCCAACAAGGGTTGATATACCATAAAATACACCCACCCCAACAAGGATTGATATACCATAAAATACACCCACCCCAACAAGGGTTGATATGCCATACAATACACCCACCCCAACAAGGGTTGGTATGCCATAAAATACACCCACCCCAACAAGGGTAGTTGATATACCATGAAATACACCCACCCCAACAAGGGTTGATATGCCATAAAATACAGCTACCTCAACAAGGGTTGATATGCCATAAAATACACCCACCCCAACAAGGGTTGATATACCATAAAATACACCCATCCCAACAAGGGTTGATATGCTATAAGATATACCCACCCCAACAAGGGTTGATATACCATAAAATACACCCACCCCAACAAGGATTGATATACCATAAAATACACCCACCCCAACAAGGGTTGTTGATATGCCATAAAATACACCCACCCTAACAAGAGTTGGTATGCCATAAAATACACCCACCCCAACAAGGGTTGTTGATATGCCATAAAATACACCCACCCCAACAAGGGTTGTTGATATGCCATAAAATACACCCACCCCAACAAGGGTTGATATGCCATGAAACACTGCCACCCCAACAAACAAACTAACATACATTCCAGTAGCTATTTCTCTCTAATGGTATAAAACACAAATGTTTTTTACAGATTCGTTTAAACCATAAATATAACTTACTTTTAGTCATGTCACACTGAACATGCAGATCCAGATGGCCAGAAAAAAAAGTTAATATTTAGTTCTCATATGTAATACACACCCCTAACTTTTGGGCTGAAAAATTTGAATAAATTGGGCATCTTATACACAAATAATTACTGTTTTAAGATTTTCACTTTCACTTCTGAGTATTCTCTATTGGAATTAAAAGAAAAACATTCATTTTCTCTGTGTGCACTTTTGACGGCAAACTCATATAAAACTAAAGGATATGATTAGAGGGCCAACTTTCAAGATCTTTGGCTTATATATGTGACATTGAGAATTGTGAGTAAAAAAGAAATCAGTTAATCATCTTGAGAAGATCCGAAAACGTCTGATTAGCTAGAAAAGGTAACTGAAGAATTGGGCAGTTGAAGGACTTTTGAATTACTTGTTGCTGTAGAAATTTGAAAGCTAAAATGCACCCCTCAAAAAAAGTTCTGAGTCAATCTAGAATCTATCACCACATTTGATTACTAGAGAACTAATTTTAGAAGCTTTTAATTGGAACTTTAGTCAGTAGACAACTAAGCTAAATGCAATTGTCCTTGATAAACAGAAAGATATCACACTTGAAAAATGTTGTCTCTTGCTTTTCTGTTTCTTTTTTTATCTGTCAACCATTTTCTATCATTTTCTGATCCATTAAAGAGTCAAGTGAATTAGTATTTTTTTTTTTTAATTGTTTTACTGTTTGATTCAAGGAGCTTTAGAAGTGCAACTACATTTTTTGGAGGTCCTCTTGGCATTACGGTTATCATCATAGGTAATGAAATCAACCACACAGAGTTCAAAACGTAGATGAGGCTGTATGGATTTCATTTTGTACTTATGCCCATGGAAAAGGCATAAATTCATTTGTTATTACTCCCATCTATGGAAAAATAGTAGGGTAGACTGGGTTATTTAACCTTGGTTAAGCAATCAATCTAGCAGAAGGAAAACAGCTTTACTCTACTTAAAAATTGACCTTGTGTTACAGACTATCCATGGGGGAGGGGTTGGGTAAATACATACACAAAAAGTATTTCCCTAAGGGAGAAGGTACACAGAATATCCAAGTAAGGAAGTTGGCCGACTGTAGTCGAAGGCAACCCAAAAACTCCCATTTCAATAACTACGACACTGAGATGTAAGGGAGGGCTCTACTCCTTTCCTTGGATTGCTCTACTTACCCTTGATCTGTACCTTATAATGCTGAGTGTACATACATGCATTTTGGATGGAAGCACTCACTAAGGTCGAATTTTCTTATCATAATAGGACCTTCTACCATGATTATTTGTATATAAGTAAAGTTGACAACCATAGTTGAGGGTGACCCGAAGGCTCCCTTTTCAATAGCTACAACACCGAGGTGTAGGGGAGGGTGCAACTCCATTCCTTGGATTGCTCCACTTTACCCTTGATCCTTACCTTATAATGCTTAGTGTTAAGCATCAAGTACCATTTTTTTTAGTCTTTGGTATGACTCAACCTGGGATTGAACCCTGGTCTCCCAGACCATTGGCAAACACTCTACTCATTAGGCCAATGGCCCAGTTACTTTTATTTGTATATAAGATGCACGATTTTTCCAGATTTTTCAGTCTAAAAGTTAGGGATGCATATTATACACAAGAATTATATAATTAACTTTTTTTCCAGTCATATACATCACTATATTCATGACAGGATGACAAAAAGTAAGATACATCAATAGTCTAAACTAATAGGATTTAGGCCTTTATAGAAGAATATCCACTGAATGTATGTTTGTTTATAATGGGAACTTATTTTTACTACTAGCTTGTTACATTTTTGTGAGAAGATGTCCATGAATTTGCTCTAATTACCAAGTAAATTTTGTCCTTTTAAACTATACAAATTCTTATTCTTAATCACTACAAACTAATAATAAGTTGAATAAATGCTAAATTTAATATAAATATAGTTGCTGCAAACTCTAAAAACTCAGTGCGTATCATATACAATATATTTTATCCCAGAATCTTGTAGTTCAAAGTTAGAGGTGTATGAATGTGTTTTATACACAAATTATTATGGTATTCTTTTACATTCATTCTTAATTAATTAGTTGGGAATATCATTTCTCAATGTTATTGGTTGATTAATTAGTTGATTGATTTTAATGGCCTGTCAACTTATCTAGGGTTATTTTTCCAACCAATAACAACTGAGGTGGATGTTATTATCAGGTGATGCCATTTGCTATGTCAATGGCTTATTTTATGCCAAATTGTCATGGGTATCCACTGTCATTTTTCTGGGATTGGAGGATATATTCAGAATCTAACTAGCAAACCTACTATATAAAAAGATGCATGTTTAGCCTAATGATTACCATCGTAGTTCAAATCCAAGCCAAAAGGCTGTTTGGATTTCACTTCCAGCTAATACCCTAAGGAGTGGCATAAATCCATCTGTTCTTCTCACCAGCTATATGCAGGCTGGATTCTTTAGCCTAGATTAGATAGACAATCAGTCAAGGAGAAGAAAAACTTTTAATTCAAAATTTGCTTACAAATTGCTTACAAATTGGCCTAGTGTCACTTCCTGTCCATGGCAAAGGGGTCCGGTAAATTCATACACAAAAGGTATTTCACCGAGCGACAAGGTACACAGAATATCCATAAGTAAGGAAGTTGGCCAACTGTAGTCGAGGGCAACCCGAAGGCTCTCTTTTCAATAGCTACACTGAGGTGTAAGGGAGGGCACTACTCCTTTTCCTGGATTGCTCCACTTACCCTTGATCCATACCTTACAATGTTGAGTGTTAAGCAAGGAAATATTAAGTACCATTTTTTGAGTCTTTGGTATGACTCAACCAAGGATTGAACCCCAGACTCTCAGACCATTGGCAAACACTCAAATAATATCCATAATAGTAAAGTAAAGTTGGCAATCGTAATCAAGGGTGACCTAAAAGCTATTGACAGGTTAATGACCACATGGAAATTAGATTTCTCTAATAAAATAAAACAGATATTCTTCCAAACTGTAACTGTGTCCATACTATTGTATAGCTGCACCACTTGGACTAACAAAATGCTTGGAAAAAAAGGTAGATGCTAACTACACAGGGATGCTGTGGGATGTTTTGAACAAATCCTGAAAGCAGCACCTTTGACTAATACTTCATAGATTATCGAAGTAAGACAAATAAGACATGTAGGACAGTGCTAGTAGAAGTAACGTTGAACTCATAAATGACTCATGGATTCCTACATATGGACACACCCATTGACCGTCCAGCAAAAACTTACTTTCATCAGTTCTGTGTGGATACTGTGTGTCATCTAGAGAGCTTATCAAGTGCAATGGTCAATAGGAAGGAATTGTGAGAGAGAGTCAAAGGAATCTATGCTATGAACTTGATGATCAAAGAAATGGGAAATAAAAAAAACATTTTGCATTTCCCAATGTTTTTTTTTTTTGCTTTTTTGATTTAGTTTAATTTGTTTTGGTTTCTTTATTTAATGGCATATCAACCTTCATGGGTTATTTAATGCCAAAGCCATGGTGATTAAAGGGGTTCATACTTTTCCCAATGTTTTTTGGGTTTTATGGCTTAGTTTGATTTGCTTTGGTTTCTTTGTTTGATGATATATCAACCTTCATGGGTTATTTAATGCTAAAGTCATGGGAATTAAAGGGGCTCATACTTTTTCGAGGGTAGTAGTCTGAATGTGAACATAATAACATGACTAAAGTTCAAACTCACTTACTTCTAGACCACAGTCAAACCCTTTAGTCCTTACACCACAGGGATGACCACCATTTTGTGTGTTTCTTCTTGAACAGAGAGAAATGTATGTATTTACCACCACCCCCACACGGCCAGGATGTGATACAAGGTCAATTTTTAAGCAGAGTTTAACAGGGTTTAATTCAGTGTTTTCCTTCTCCTAGACTGCTTGCCTAACCAAGGCGAGAGAACCCAGTCTTTCCTATTATTTATCCATACCTAGAGGAAGAATAATTGGATTCATATCCTTCCCAAGGATATTAGTGCTATGTGAATTGCAATTTGCTTTATCCAGAATTTGAACTCGTGTCGCTATGTCCATTTCCTACGACGATAACCATTACACCATGGGCAAAGAGAAATGTACAGCAAACAAAATTAAACAACAGATTTCAAATATCATAACACCCACAGAGTACTAAAGTGAGTCAAAATCTGTGTCTGATTCAAAAACTTCACGGACAAAAGTGTGATGTAGTCTAATTCAGGAATTCATGCCTATAAGTTTGAACTGAGCCATAACACTTACCAAAAATATTTGTGTGAAAGTTGAAGGTACAGTTGATCTCAGTACCCTAGCCAGATGGTTCAAATTTCGTTTAGGTGGCAAGAATCTTGATAATCAGGCAACTTTAGGTAGACCCAAAAGAATGGATTTTGAGGTCATGCTCTAAGCCATAGAGGCAAATCTGGTGAGTAGTACTTGGAGAGTATCAGGTGAGCTCAACATCTCACAGTCCAGTGTCGTTTGACACCATCACAACCTCAGGAAAAGTATCCTGAACTGCTAAATTCTACTTCACATTATCAAAATATTCCTAAACTTTAGACTCTCCAAAGTAAAAAGACATGATTGTCTTATCGATGAAGTTAAATTTGCAGACTTTTTTGTGAAATATTGAGTTGAAACTACCATGAAAGCTTTAATGATAAAGCTTTTTTTTTTCCAATTCTCAAAAAATTTTTTTCCAATTCCCACATTTTTTTTTCCAATTCCCACATTTTTTTTTCCAATTCCCAAATTTGTACTTTGACTTAAAAAAAATCAGGTAAAATTCTACACATGTACAGTTAGCATTGGAAAAGACAAGTAACTAGACTGGTCAAATAATTTTTTTTTTTTTTTTACCTCCAGGAGTAAGTAATACTTGTTCTGGAAATGGGTGATCATTCTACACTAAATTAGAATCTGAAAGTGAATCCCCCTTATAAAATGTAAAATAATTTTTTTTTTTATTGAAAAATAAAAAGAATTGTAGTGGGTTTGAGGTCTCATTAGTTCAAATCAATTACCAGAGAATTTTTTCCCTGATAAACTTGAATAGGTGCACATGTAGAATAAAACCATATAATTTAAATGAAAATCTAATCAAACTATTTTTTTTTCTTTCAGGAAAACTACAAATATTATTACAAAAGTTGTTTGTTGTTTGCCCCACTGCAGCCAGCATACAAGAAGATGATGAGGATTCAGAAAAACCTAATTCAGCTAAAATGCTCTAAACGGAAGAAAATCTCAATGGGTTTTCATTCTTTTCTTTTCTTTTCTTTTCTATTTTTTTTTTCGTTTCTATTGTCAAATTCAAACCAAAATCTCTTTGAGAATAACAACAACATTTACAAAATCGTTTCAAATCATTTATGCTCATCCATTTATGAAACTATCAAATGTAGTTGTGTATATTTATATAGTGTTACTGTTCCAAAGAAATAACATTTACTTAACCAGAAAACAAATGATAAAAAGTTATTTGTATTTCTGATACTTCCTACTCTAAGACTTTCACCATAGATAAAAGTTCAAAGATATTTATGAGACACAGACCATGAAACAGTGATGCATGTGATATTTCTTGATTCTTGAATAAGAATTATAAAATGATCGCATATTTTCAAGATATTATGTTATTATCCAACTTAATGAATAATAACAATCAATGTGTACTATTTTCTAAATAGAACACATTGAAATATGAATTTGAAATCATTCACCCTGTTGTTGAGACTTAGATACACCAACTGCATCACCATCAAAAGTGAGTGTCCTGGGTATGACATTAAACTGCATCTGGTGGTGAGGCAGCAGTTCTGAAGCTCTGGGGAATGTGGAGTCACCCCTTTGTCACCATTACTCTCAGGTCCACTCTGACCCGGTGTGGTAGTACCTGTTAGGGTCCCATCTATGGGTCAAATAGATCTGCTTGAAAACTGGATAGGAATACTTGAAATCATATAACTGTGTGCAAACAAATTATTATTATTATTATTATTATTATTATTATTATTATTGAATTGAAATAACTACTTGAAGTCATAAAATTGTGAATAAATTATTTGTATTAGGATAGTTACTTGAAGCTGTTATTGTTTGCAAATGATTTTTTATGAATTATTTTACAAATATTAATTACTTGAAATTATATAATTGATTAAAGAAAACACTGACCTCTGCATTGAATAACCCAACAAGGTTTGACATGGCATAAAACCAACTAAAATACAACACACAAATACAGAGGGAACATAAAGTCTATAATTCTTGTCTTATCATGTACAATGATATCTTGAAACCTCTGCTTGATAAAAAGCATGAATGTTGTGCTATTATATAGACCAGTTAATGGAAGTTTCTTTTTCTTCTGTATATGTGACATCGCAATCACAAGTATTAAAATAGAGTCTGTATGTTTGAAATCAGATAAAGACTTTATGCTTCCTCTGTATACATATTTTATACCTGATTATTAATTGTTACAAATATTGAAAACAAATGTATCTTTCCTTGATACCAGTGAACTAAATAATTTTATACTTGATAATCCAAATATTTTGCAAACTTTATTGGTAGTCTTCCATATTTACTAGCTAAAAAATCATGATTTTTTTTTTCTCAATGAGAAAGTAAATAAGCAGACAATTTTTTTATGACTTATCAAGCTAAAACTATCATGAAATGTTTAGAATAAATAAAGTTTGTTTAATTAAGATTTAGACATTGTTAAAAAATAATTCAAACAAAAATAATTCAAATAAAAATTTCTTGGTGGTTAAACAAAATTTTCATGATTGAAGAAATTTAAGCCACAAAAAATATAAATACAAGAAGGCTATCAAAAGAATTATATATATATATATATATATATATATATATATATATATATATATATATATATATATATATATATGCATACATACACACACATATGTGACTGTGTGTGTCTGTGCTGGACTTACCTATATGCTGAATAAGCTATAGCTTAGAACCACACACCTTTCAGGCCTCATTTTTTTTAAGTATATTTTTTATTCTATCATTAGTTTTTACTCTTCAATACTAGCTCATAAAAAATTATTTATATATATATATATATATATATATATATATATATATATATATATATATACAAATTATTTTTAAAAATTTTCCCAAATCTTTTAGAAAAAGACCTCAAATTTCTATACAAAATTTGTGGTCTTTCTTGAGGACCTCAATAGATGAAAGTCCAGCCCTGGTGTGTGTATGTGTGTGAGTGTGTGTGAGTGTGTGTGTGTGTGTCTGCATATAAAATCTAGGAGATAGAAATGAACAATTTAAACCCTAATAATGAATTTTCTATACAAAATTTGGTAAAAACAGTGTTGTCATCTTAAACTTTCAGTTCCATAATTTTTTTTAATTTGCTTAATTTTTCTATTAGCTTAGCTTGGCTATATTTTTCTAGAACTTAACAAAATGTCTATTGGCTAAACAAACTTATATTCTGATTTCACTCATTCATTTTTTGTGAATATACAGTAATTTCACTTGAACAAAATGTGACAGTTGTTGATTTTTTATATAAATAAATATATTTTTAGATATACACTTCTGCTATTTTGAGTGATATTATTGTTATAAAACTACAGTCATACATATAACATAATTCCTTGCAGTTCACTTTATTGTTAATTCCAATCCAAATTTATATTTTTTTCTTGATTTTAATCATTTTTTTTTAATTTTTCATTCTTCACATATGGATATTTATAATACTGACTGGTTCAATATTTGTTAAATGAAACTTTTAGACAATTGTATTCTCTTCTTTGTGATACGTATACACATATACTCTCTTCAAAATTTAATGCATAAACTATTTTATCTTTTACCTTATGCACCTGTGCGCGCGTATATACACACACAGACACTACTCATACCCACACACTTTATAGCTGAACATTGAATCGCAATAAATAACAAATAATTATCAACATATATACATGGATAAATTATCTATTAGTCCCTTTCATTCAGCCAAATTAAAAAGATACTGATATTGATCAAATAATATGCAAAGATACGTGAACATTTCTATTTTTGCCCAGCCATTGAACATTTGAAATAAGTAAATGTCTCAGATGTAACTTTAGAGAACATCTTAGTAAATGCATTGTAATGATAAAATTAAGTATAAAGTAATTAGCCCCAGTAACATCTTAAATATAAATTACATCATTATTTTATTATTGTGTGTGTGTGTGTGTGTGTGTGTGTGTGTGTGTGTGTGTGTGTGTGTGTGTGTGTGTGTGTGTTTTCTGTTTCTTTTTTGTAAATAAAAATGAATGATTATGGAAACACAATACACAATGAAAATAGTGATACTGTTAAAAATGTAATTGTACAAAAGAAATGTTACATGAAAAGAAAATGGAGGATTTAAAAACTTCAGAAAGTTTCTTTTCAATACATGACCAAAATCCTGATTATTATCCAATTGTAGAAATGTGAATAGAATTGGTTAAGAGTGAAGTATTCATGAAAATCTGCGATTGTAATCCTTTGTATTCAATGATGTCCTATTTTTCAAATGTTCCTTTATCATATATGTTCAATATGAAGAGATTCTATTTTCTATTGTGTCAAAATAATTCAATATAAGTGAAATGGTTTGTTAATGTATTTTTGTACTTGATGTGTGCATTGCTTTTATTTAATAACTTCTTGATATTAAAGTAGTCAAAGTAAAATGGCTGACAAAAATATCAATACTTGATCATTTTAGACCCTCATCAATTTTCTGCTTCATTGTAAGCATGTCCTTTCTAGATCATTCCTTTAAAAAAATGTGTTGATTCATTTGATTAAAAAGTTTATTTTTTTGTTTAAATCTATCTAAAATTATTGGAGGCTCAAATCAAATGGTAGATTTATTCAGAAAACATTTTATTTTTCACGTCATTTTTTATTGGAACTCTCCTGCTAATAAAAATAATTTTATACTATTTGAATATAACTTTTCGACAACTTGTGATAATTTAGATTAAAAGTTTATTAAAAACTTAAGCAAATAATCTGATGAATTTAAATATTCTAAAATTATTCTAAAATGTAAGAATTTCAGCATTCTTCACTTTATAAATAATGTTCAGATTTTAGAAGTAAACTGAAACACCAGCCAATTATTTCATATTCACCGGTGACAAAAGCTAAGGGGACCACAAATAATGAATTGACTTTCTATTTCTAAGTTTATTCAAAATAGCCTTTGTCCAGATAATTAAAATTTGATTTGTTTATATGAGAGAAAATCATCAAAATCATATCTACATAAGGATTTTTATTCATTAGGAATATATATCTTCAGCCCAGTTGATGATGTTGAATTAGTGCCAAAACAGAAATCATTTACAAGCCCATGTCAGCCTTTGGTCCCTTTATTTTTATAAGGCCTCAAAAAATATTTCATAAAATTGAAAAAAAAGGGGGTTACAAGCATTTATTATGCTCATTTTTCTGTAGGAAAAGTTTTGATTTGATGAAAAATAAAATGGTGCCTTTCAAAATAAATAACTAACAAACAGAAACAGGCTAAATGCTTGTGAACTTCACATAACTTGGAAAATACTTTACTGCCATTTTATAATAAAGGAATGGTGGAATATAACCAAAGAATAAAGGAATGATAGAATATAACTGAAGAATAAAAGAATGGGGAAATATAACCTAAGAATATCTTAATGAAATATAAATGTGCTTTTCACAAGTTAAGAAACTTTAACAAATATTCAATTTAACTTTTGCCATAATCATTCATATTTGATATGTGCTTTTTCCCCAAATCTTTAAGCCTGGGGGTGCATATTATACATGAAAAGTAAATATTATCTTTTTTGGCCATTTGTGTCACCATATTTGTGATGGCATGACTGAAAGTAAATTATATCATTGGTCAAAACTCACTATTGTGTGACAAACACTTCCATTTTATACTGCTAAAGAGAAATAGCCACTGGAATGTGTGTTTGTTTATAATTTGTTTCTTTTAATGTGAACTTATTTTTGCCAAAAGTTTGTTACATTTTCATGTGAACATGTCCTTGCCTTTGCCCAAAATACTTTGTAAATGTTGTGATATGAAACATTATATAAACTATATGAATTCTTTTTATTAGTTGATACAAACCAGATAAAAGATTGAACAAATGCTAAATTTTGTATAAATTTAGCCACAACAAATTCCGAAAAGTCAATGCATATAGTACATGAAAGATTTTTTTCCAGGATTTTGTAGTGGAAAGTTTGGGATATGAATTATACATGAATGCTTGTTATACACAACTCATTATGTTATTTCAAAATGCTTTTTAATCCAATATATTCCTTCTGTTTCATAGTGAGAAAGACATTCTAGGTTTGGACTTACCATGAATATTTTGATAATGAAAATGGTGGCACTTTAACAAAATCTCCTTCAGTTTTAGGACAATATTATGTTTTAGCACTTTAAACTTAAAGCCCTAAGACTTGCATCAATTTAGGATTTAACTAATATCAACAATGTCAATTTTGATAACATTTTGTTCTTTCTTTCTCTTTCTTCTGAGGAGATTGACACATAACCAATTATTATAAATTGATTTGGCCAAATAAATGATTTTTATTTTCAAAAAACAAAATGTCAAGTACATTTTTCTGAAGCAAAGAAGAAAAAAATTGCTTAAATATATTCCCAATTATATTGCTAAAAAATATTTCACTTGTCCTGTTGCAGAATTTGTTTTGTTTCAGTTTTTTTTTCATCTGATGTATCAGAATTTAGATAATTTAACAAGTATTACCTCTGTGCCATAATGGCTGTTGCATTTTCACATAAAGTTCATACACTAAATGTAATTTTGTAAAGGTCTCCAATTAGAGTTGTATATATTGTTAAAGGTTTTGAATATAAGTATTGGTTGTGTGCAATTATTAAACATGCCTGTGTGTATACAAGTTAAAGGTTTTGAATATAAGTATTGGTTGTGTCCAATTATTAAACTTGCCAGCGTGTATACAAGTTAAAGGTTTTGAATATAAGTCTGGTTTGTATTTGACATTGAAGATGCCATTTTACAGAGGAATTATTGTCAGTAGGATAAATGTATTTCCTCTCAAAAAGTTGATACAAAAACAATTAACAATTCAACTTAATTTATTACTGAAGCAAACTAAATTGAAGAAAGAATACATAAAGAAATGAGAAACAAAAAGAATGATTCAAGAAGTGCATGTAGAAGAGACTGCTATAGCACATATGTGTGTATAAAGTTTCTAAGTGGAATGAAAGTTTGTGTGAGACATATTTGAGAAGAGCTCCTTAGTTATTAGTTGTGTGGAATTATTAAACATGCCTGCATGTATACAGGTTATTGAATGTTGTGTGCTCTTCTGTAGTGTCATGTTCAATGCACCACAGAGAATGAAATAAGTCTTCATGTCTTGGCCATTCTGGAAAGAAAGAAAATGAGGTAAGCAGCTAGAAGAGTATTACCAACAGTATCTCAGTTCTTCTTGTAATGTTTTTAAACATCATTGAGTCAATGAGTAGAAATGAGTTTGGCATGTTGTTAAATGTTTAATACCGATCTATATTTTTACCAAGTTGTGGTAATCCCATATTAACAATTATTGTAGGACATTCAAAGATATTCAGAGTATACATTTATAAAAAAAAGAAAAGCATTCTTATTGTGTGTGTGTGTGTGTGTGTGTGTGTGTGTGTGTGTGTGTGTGTGTGTGTGTGTGTGTGTGTGTGTGTGTGTGTGTGTGTGTGTGTGTATTTCAGTAGCATTTCTTTGTTGATAC
Organism: Sepioteuthis lessoniana; assembly: GCA_963585895.1. Taxonomy (NCBI): domain Eukaryota; kingdom Metazoa; phylum Mollusca; class Cephalopoda; order Myopsida; family Loliginidae; genus Sepioteuthis; species Sepioteuthis lessoniana. The sequence continues at coordinate 30,700,111 of OY757932.1, read as the reverse complement.
ATATTTGATTAAATAGTATAGACATCTTTTGTCTACATATTTTTGTCCTGATCCTTTCAAGTCACTGTATGGATGTTATAATATCTAGCTGGGATTGGCTAATAAATTTTCTGTAATTATTTGATTTCCAATTACTTTTGGACTCATCTTGATTACAAAAAAATTATTAGTCAATTCTGGTCAGATATTATAACATCTGTACAGCGATTTGAAAGGATAAAAAAATATATATAGACAAAAGATGTCTATAATATTTAAACAAATATGTATATATATACACACACATACACATACACACACACTGCAAATCAGTAACATTTCAAAGTTTTAGCAGAATGGCACCATCCTGAGATGATATCATCATCAAGATATTACTCATACAAGTTGACTTTTTAATCATTTGATAACTACCAATTTACCTTGTGTGTGAGTGTGTGTGTGATTTTGAAAAATTAAAAACAAGTTGGTGAAATTAACAATTTATTCATATGATGACATATTTTGTCAATATGGCTTTGTCAGATACTTCAAAAATTGTTTTTAAGATGATAAAGGAATTTGTTGGCATAAAAAATCATGGAAACAGATACTGAATCCCAGTATATATATATATATATATATATATATATATATATGGTAAGATAGCACTCAATAAATTGATAGCTGAGCAATGATTTTGAGAACTACACTTGCATAGTTTAATGGTTAACAAGCTAAACACGAGAACAATTACTAGTGAGTTCAAGTTAAAAATAAAGTATGTCAATTCAAATTATGTTGATTAAAAGCTTATGTTATATGAAAACGTAAATAAACAAAACCTAAGCAAATCTTCATTGATAAAAGTCTTATCCTGATCCCAGTGAATATTTTACATTTATTCTTGTTATTATCTGTCTTTTCACACTACTTCTGATCCCTCAATAACTGTTTGTATTTTCAAGTTTTAATTTTTCAAAGACCAAGTTTATCCTTTCTCCTCTCATTATTCAGTTGTTGTTGTTTTTTTTTCTGCAAAGTAGTTTTTAAACAGCCTAATATGAAAATGCATCTTCTTGAGGAATATCAACTATTTTAATAAACTATAAAACCTGTATAACATTTGGCTGAATTTGCAAAAAGCGAATAATGTATATAAGAAATATAACTATCAAAAGATTTCATTTTATGCTGACAGCAGACCACAAAAATTGTTTTAGTTTAAATTATCACAAAAAATGATTTGAGATTCTTTGCATTTAAATGTTTGCAAAACATTTTTGATCGTCAGTGTTTGCCATTTTTTTAAACAATCATTTCAGAATTTTTTGTTATTTTCAATAATTTCAAAAGAATTTCTATGAACATTTCACTAGAGTGATCCAAAAGTTTTGCAATGCTTTAGTAACCTAATTGGCTTTATTCTTCAAGATCCGACAAAAGCAGCCTAGCATTCAAAGTTGAGGCAATCATATTTCACCATCTGAAGCCACCTTTCTAGCAGTTCTTTGATCACTTGCTGCTACTCATTTTTGTCCTTTGAAGCAAGGAATTTCTTCACTGAAGGTTCCACCATGTCTTGGCTATTGAAATATCATGAGCACAGGAAGTGAGCCATAGACTGGAATAAGTAATTATCTGATGGATTTAGGTCCAGACTATACACTGAATAAAGATACTTTTCTGCCAGTTCTTGAATCCTACACTGATACCTGTTTTTGTTTTTGAGGTGAAGAACTTCTTCACTGAAGCTTCCACCTCCTCTAAGTTGTTGAAGTATTGTGAGTGCAGCAAGTAAGCCATGGATCAGAACAAGTAATAATTCGATGGAGCTAGATCTGGATTATATGGTGGGCTTGGCATCAGTTCAATTCCCTCAAATTCCAGGAGTTTATTCCAGAAACAATCATCTATGTAAATCTTGTGAAACTTTTGACTCACCCTAGTAGTATCAACTCAAACAGTTATTGTTTTATGTTGTAGAGACTCTTTTTTATTAGAAAATATATTTTTTCTCAAAATGCATTTTTAAAAAAAGAAATTAAAAGTTGACTTGTATTTTTGTGCAATATTTTGTTGAAATTTAGCAAAAGTAAATATTTTTGCCAATTTACAGTCTGAGAAATTGATGATTATTTCTAAAAGTGATGCACAATCTTTAATTTTGGTTTAGTATGTACATGAAAGGCATATGATATGTATATGATATGCACGTATCTTATTGATATCATAGATACATCAAAATATGTAAGTCTATTATCAATTATTGATCATATGTATATACAGTAGTAGACAAACAAAAAATCAGACAGTGAAAAAACTGAACCATTTTTTATTATAGCCACCAATCTTGGTGAAACTTTGATGGCTGAGAAACACATAAGAAGCGATTATGTTCTTTGATTATTTTTATATAAGTTCCCTTAGTTGTAGGAAAAAGTCATAATTTTCTAAAAAGAAAATTCTCAGAAATACCAAAGAATAGGAAATTTCAGACAATTGCTTATTAGCTATTAGCAAAGGTCTAACCACAAATTACGATATCAAATCATGGAAAAGAACATTTTTAGAAATTTCCTACTTTTTGATATTTCTGAGAATTTTCTTTTTAGAAAATTATAACTTTTTGCAACAACTAAGGGAACTTCAGCAACAATTATGAAGAAAAATAATCACTTCCTATGTGTTAGACACACATCGGAGGGAACTATTTTCCATAACTATTTCATTAGAATCAATGTCAATACTAAAAAATAGTTCAGTTTCTTCACTGTCTTTCTTTTTGTATAATACTGTATGATTCATTTATTTTGTAAAATTTAAGGGTTTTTTTTCCAACTCTTTTGAAAAACTGAACAGATTTTTGTTCAATGCTTTGTGAAAACATAATTGATTAATAAAAATTATTTAATTAAATCCAACAGTAAATGCTAATAATCTAAAAGGCCTCCCAATTATTTCAGATGCATCTTTATTAAGTTCTATATTTTCAAATGTTCTTCTGATGCATCTAATTAATCATAATATTTTTAACAAAAAAAAAAGATATTCTTTTCTGGATGTTTTTTTAATTAATGATAATCATTTCACTTACGTACAAAAAAGACTGGATCGGACCTGCTGTTTATGCATTATAAAAAAATCAAATTTATCAAAAGGTTGTGACAAAAGAAAAACAAAATATCAGAATAGATGTTTGAAAAAAAAATAAACAGATATAAATTAACGTATCTTGTTTTGTCAGAAATCATTTTTTTTTTTAATTCACACAAGTAAAAAAAAATTATCATTTTGACCAGCTATCTTTTGGATAAACAGAAATTTGTATGCCCTTTGGAGACATGCATGAATACACTCTCCTGTATACATATAAATGTACACTCAGACAGATGCACACATACATTGATTGGCATAAAATAATCAATGAACATAATACAGAAATATTCTTTTCTAAATATCATCTTTCTATTAATCAAAATTATCTAAAAACAACAAAAAAAGATACTGTAGACACAAAATATAGCATTTGTATTGTTTTTTAACCCTTTGAACTTTGAGCCTCCCACCATCCTTGACCTTTCAACTGGTGGTGTAAAAAAAAAAAAGAAAAAAAAAGAGGCGCCTCTGGTGGTGTAATGGTTAGCAAGTTCGACTAGCAAACCTACACGAGTGAGTTCGAGTCTCACTGGGTGCCCCTTTCATATGGTCTTGTGCCACATCTAAGCAAAATGCTTAGTAAATTACCATCCTTGACCTCTCACCCTGAGCCACTGGCTTGAAAAAATAACTGACAATGTAATCTGTTATTTAAATGCTTTACAAGCTGTTAAATGGCAAGTTACAATATATATTCAAAGAAATGACAAAATCATGTATAAAATATAGAATTGCAACATTTTATTGGCAGAGTAGAGGTGGAAAATTTCTGGCCAAAATTCCAGCCAATCAAGTTTATGTAATTCTAGTTAGTGACAAAAATGCTGGCCTCTCAGTTCCATAGGGTTAATTCTATAGATTCAAAATATAGCATTTGTATTTCTTAATATTATTTCTGATTCCCAATGAGATTATCTGGTTCAACCAAATCTTACTGCTTTTTATTACTGCACTAAAACTAAACCTGCTATTAAATCTTGTGTCATTGTATTGATGGTTAAAACTTAATATATAGAAATATTCAATTTATTTAATGAATATTTAGAAAAGAAATTACACTTATTCTAATTTCTCAAAAAAAAAAAAGAAGTAATAAATCTAGCATGAATAAAACTAATACTTGTGTTTGTCTTCTATCAAAAAATATTGTAATATATATAATGTGAATGTGTGCCTATACTTTTTGTTAATTGTAATCTTTTGAGTTGTAAAACTGTAGCTTTCTGTGAAAAAGGAACAATAAAAAAATTCAAATAAATAGCAAGTGAGCCATTTTGTATGTCAATTGATATTCTAAATTTAGTCTAAGATGGAAGTAACAAATAGTTAAATCTTGTTCCTTTTATCTAAAAATGAATTTGGTAAGATGGATTAACACTTCAATGATAAATTCCTTGATTCAATTTAAAAATAATGATCTTTTTCCATACCCAAAGTGAATGTTTTCTTGTCTATATTTAACAAACTTTCATTAAAATTTGATTAATAAAGAAAAAGTACTGCACTGGACATTGACAAACTGAACCATTTTTTATTATTGCCAGAAATTTTAATCCAGCTTTAATGGCTCAGACACACATAGGAAGTGATTATTTTCCTTGATACTTGTTGTCTAAGTTCATTTAGTTGTAGCAAAAAGTCATTATCAAAGAATTAATCACAAATTAGAATATCAAAATCAAGAAAAAGAAAACTCAAAGAAATTTCCAATTTTTTGATATTTCTGAGAATTTTCTTTTCAGAAAATTATAACTTTTTGTTACCACATAGGGAAATTTGACAACAATAATCAAAGAAAATAATCACTTCCTATGTGTGTCTAATCCATTGAAATTTCATTAAAATTTGTGGTAATAATAAAAAATGGTTCAGTTTTTTTCACTGTTTTTTTTGGGGGGTGCAATCTTGTATGTAAATAATTGAATGGTTGAGTCCCTGTGGCTGATATACTGGATTGTGACATGAATGGCAATAGATAACTATTAATTAGATGACTATTAATTAATGCCAATAGATAATTATTGCCATTCATCTCTAATTAGGATGTCATAGTCCAGCATATTAGCCATTACACTATGGAGACTTTCTCATTCATCTCCAAGTGTGTTTCCTTCTTTGAAATTGTCATAACAGTCAAAAACCAGAAAATTTATTTCCAGAAACAAAAATTAAATTAAATTTCAAATAAATGAAATAAAATTAGATTAGTTACATCATTGCCTTTGTTTCAAAAAAAAAAACTCTACAAATAACCTAAAGAAAGCTTTTATTGTTATTTTTAGAAATAAGACCTGTGTAGCTGCACATGTATGTCAGAAGTAATATGCAACAGGTCTATCATGGAGTAGCTAACATATTAAGTAAATATTATTCAACTTGGTGTATAGTATATAGAGAATATTTCAAAAGATCCTTTGGTATCATTTGAGACATACAGGTTGTTTCAGAAAAATCAGTATCATTTCATAATCTAATAATTTGACTAATTCTTGTTCAAATGATCTCAAATTTTAACAGCATGAGTAGAAAGAATTTTAAATTCTGTTTAATGCTTTTCTTCTTTAAATAGGTACCTCATACATCTGGCTTTGTGCCAGGTTTAAATAAAAAGATGAAACATAAAACATTAAACATGGAATTTTTGTTGTTAAAAATGATATCGATTTTCTGAAACACTCTATATATTAACTCTTATCAATTTTCCCTACTAAATGATTTCTCCAATTTATTTGCTTCTCAACATTTAATTTTCTTCTCTAGTTTAAAATTGGCAAAATTGATAAAATTAGCTTTTTTTTTCTGAACTAAGCTCAGTTATTATGTTAATTCTAAATAACATTTCATCTTGGGTTCAAATATTAAAACAATCATCATGAATATAAAATTACAACAGTACATAATTATTTTGAAAAAAAATGCTTACAGAAAATTGCACAAAACATGAAATATGAAGTTGAAAGATTTTTCAGATCCTATTTACACTAATTCTCTTTTTAATATCAGTGATAGAAGATAAACAAATATAAATAACTGCTCTTAAGTATACTTATATAAGTATATGTTTATATAAGTATATATTTTCCATTCTATACATACAATGTGGTTTCAAAAGCAAAATGTGAACCCTAAATAAAAAAAAAAAAACAAACATACATTAATTTTGTGGATGGATAAATTTTGCTTGATTGTCTGTGCCAAAATGTGTTGTAAAACGGTATTCAGTTCTTTACATGAATATGAACGCTAAAATATGTAGACTGCTGTTATATGTTGAATATTTTATATAAAAAGTTTGACTGCAAACTGTTTTTTGGTGAGTGAATTTTGTTTTGTCAGAATTGTTTTTTTTTTTTTAATAATGTTTAAATTAAAATAATTACAAAAAGTGGATTTTTTGTTCATTGAAATGTAGCTGTCAATTTCATCAAATGAATTGTTAATATTTTTTAAACCAGTCAAAATAAAAAAAATCTGGAAATTTTGTTTTAAATGTCATTGATTATAATGAATAATAGAATTGTTTTCTCATAGATTGTTCAAGTCTAATGATTTGAATGGAAATTATGTGATTTTCTTGGTTCATGTACAACTAACTCTCTAACATTTCAAATTACTCTGTGGCAAATATCAGATATTATTGAAATGCTTGAGTTATAATAAAAGTTGATCAGCAAATGAAATTTTTTTGTTTTCAATTTATTGATTTTCTTTGTATAATAATATATATTTACAGAATCCACCTAAAAAATGTATATACACTTCAGAAAAAGATGAGTATGTATAAATATAGAGGTGCTTGTCAAATATTTATTTTATAAAGATTTTTCCTTTCCTAAAGTATATATATATATATATATTTTGGTAGACTATGTAAACAAAACAAAATCTACTACTTAATGCCTTATAATTCCCGAGCTCACATGGTTTGCTTGTTGGCTGAGCGGTATGTAAAGTTGGGTGGGTTTTGATCCCAGGTTCAAGCGTCCTACATGTATAGCCACACTCAAGAGTTGTAATACAACAAAACAGTCTGTCTGTGGATGACAATATATATATATATATATATATATATATATATATATATATATATACTTGAGTAGGCAGAAAAATTCATCAGCTGAAAATTTCATATGATCACAACATATCTGCTGTTGATGACTTTATTTACCAATGAGATCTAAGCACTGCAACACTGATGGAAGAAGTGTATAGATCACAACAGAGACCATGTTGAAAAATAAACCTCATTTTGTCCCATTCCATGAGTATCTTGGTCAGCCAATGAATTTTTTTTTGTGTGTGTGTGTATCTGTGTGTGTGTGTATGTGTGTGTGAGTCCGTGTGTTTATATTCATCAATAAACACATTACACAGGATTACTATACCCCCAAACCTGGAGCAAACAGCAGGAGGCATTTGGCTTCTCTGTGAATCCAAGTAAAACCGAGTTCATGTATCAGAAATAAGAAGAAGCCATCTCCACTCTAAGTGGCAAGCCTCTGAAATCAGTAGACCAGTCCCGATACATCAATATAGCCCAGTCAGCTGGGGCTGTAGGTTACACAGACTCTTTCTCCCTGCAGAGGAGTAAGACCTCCCCAACAAGTGTTCTGATATGACATTAAACCATCAGATGGTAAGACTCCAGCCTTGGAGATTTGGGGAATATGGAGTACCCCTTCATTACTATTGCTTCCAGGTCGACTCTGACCCAGAGTGGTAGCACCTGATTGGGTCCTATCTAAGGTTTAAACAGAACTGGTTAATCATTTAACTGTGTGCAAACAAATGACTTATGCTAAATTGAATTGCTTGAAATAGAACTATTTGATCATTTAACGGTGTGTATCTACAAAATGTATTTACACATCATACATATTTAACATATATGTAAAAACAGGATTTGACATTAAATAATCAACAATGGTTGATATGCCATAAAACCAAACCAAACCAGACCAAACCAAATCAAACCAAACATACCTCGATAGCAATATCTTATCCACTAAAAATGATGTCAACATATGCCAAGCAAAGGCATGGACTATTATTGACAGGTTAACAACCATATTGAAATCTGATTTTTCTAATAAAATATAATGGGATTTCATCCAAGCTGTGGCTGTGTCAATACTACTGTATGGATGCACCACCTGAACTGTAATGAAATGCTTGGAGAAAAAGCTAGATGGAAACCACACAAAAATGCTACATGCTACAAAAGGAACACCACATAAAACAGCAGCTGTAGAGCCACTTACCTCCAGTTTCACAAACCATCCTAGAAAGATGAAGAAAACATTCTCCTAGAAGAACAGTAGTGGTACTATTTAACCTATAGCTAGGAGGATAAGGGGGTTCGTACCTTTCCCAAGGGTATTTGCCGGAAAGTGAACGTAATAGCACGACTGGAGTATGAACTCGCTTACTATGATTCCACAGTCCATTGCTTTAACCATTACACCATGAGGACACCCCCTATATATATTGTCTTCTATCATATATATATATATATATATATATATATATATATATATATATATATATATATATATATATATATATATATATATATATATATATATATATATATATATATATATATATATATATATATATATATATATATATATATATATATATATATATATATATATATATATATATATATATATATATATATATATATATATATATATATATATATATATATATATATATATATATATATATATATATATATATATATATATATATATATATATATATATATATATATATATATATATATATATATATATATATATATATATATATATATATATTTTTTTTTTTTTTTTTTTTTTTTTCAAAAGTAAATCTTTTTTTCAGAATTTTGCCCATAAATGGAAATAAAATCTGCATTGTTTGGAATTAGTTTATAGCAATAACTATTTTGATTTTGCAGAAATATTTTTTTTAAAGTTAGGGATTAATCAAACAGAGGTTTCAAAAGCTTGAACAGAGGTCTGTCATCAAATTTTTGCTAGCGGAAAAGTGCAAACTGCATAAAATTTACTGAAGAATGTGTGATGTGTACAGAGAAGCATATTTTAGTAAAAGAAAATTCATAATGGGCTATATACAGCTTTGCAGTAACAGACCTGAGTAGAAAAGACAGTCTATTGAGTGGAAACACATGAACCCTCCTGTAAAGAAACAGTTCCAGATACAGCAGTCAGTAAAGAAGGTCATGCTGACAGTCTTCTGGAACATGGAAAGAGCCCTCACTTTTGATTTCCTTGAAAAAAGTGCAATTGTAAACAGTGTTTCCAATTACCAATTCCTATTCACCAAAATTCACCTTATTTTTGAACACACACACACACACACACATATATATATATATATATATATACATATAAAATAAAGGCCTTTTTAATTTCTTACAAATGATCTTACATCTGCTTGTGACTGACAGTACAAATACCAAAAGTTCTAAATTAACTTAGCTTTTACATTTTAAACCCATTGGCTTCAGTACTTTTACGAAAAAAATAAAGAATGAATTATGTTCAACATGATTCCATTAAATGTGTGAATGGTTAATATAGTAAAACATTTATTTAGAATCTATTATGATTTCCCTGAGCCTGAAATATCAGTTATACAGTATTATGTCACTCAGTATAAAATATCAGGCTTATGATCTAATTCAAAATGTTGGCTGATAGTGAAGAGTAAAATAACTCTCAAATGAGTTTCACCTTAACTCATAGTTTTTGCAAATAATGCCCATTCTTATATACTGAAGAAGATAATAGAAATCTTTACTTGCAATGTATAATATTGATAGACTTTTTATTGCTGATGAGAATGTAAACATATAACAAAAAGTTGTGAACAGCACAACCCAGACCCGGAATTCAATAATCAATAGTTTCATTATAGCTTCTTTCCAGTATTTGTTGAGCGCCTCACTATGCAAGGGTTTGGCACATGGCCTTTTTAATAGCTTCTTTCCACATGATTAGACCGTCCAACTATACCATTTGTTTCATAATAGCTTCTTTCCAGTATTTGTCAAGCGCCTCACTATGCAAGTCTTTAACACATGACCTTTTAAATAGGTTCTTTCCACATGATTAGACTATCCAACCATACCATTTGTTTCATAAGAGCTTCTTTCCAGTATTTGTTGAGCACCTCACTATGCAAGTGTTTGGCACATGGCCTTTTTAATAGCTTCTTTCCACATGATTAGATCATCCAACCATACCATTTGTTTCATAATAGCTTCTTTCCAGTATTTGTTGAGCACCTCACTATGCAAGTTTTTGGCACATGGACTTTTTAATAGCTCAATTTTATATGATTAGACCATCAAACCATACCATTTGTTTCATAATAGCTTCTTTCCAGTATTTGTTGAGTGCCTCACTGTGCAAGTGTTTGGCACATGGACTTTTTAATAGCTCAATTTTATATGATTAGACCATCCAACCATACCATTTGTTTCATAATAGCTTCTTTCCAGTATTTGTCAAGCGCCCCACTATGCAAGAGTGTGGCACATGGCCTTTTTAATAGGTTCTTTCCACATCCAACCATACCATTAGTTGCATAATTGGTTCTTTTCACATGATTAGACAATCCAAACATGCATTAGTCTCATAATAGCTTCTTTCCACATGATTAAGCTATGCAACCATACCATTAGTTTTTTTATAGTTTCTTTACACATAATTAGACCATATAACCATACCATTGGTTTTATGATAACTTCTTTGACATTGAAACAGTACTTATGCTAAACTGAATTGTTTAATATAGAACTATTTTGACATTTAACTGTGTGTTAGCAAAAACTATACTTATACTAAACCGAATTGTTTGAAATAAGTTGGCGACCATAGTCGAGGGTGCCTTTTCGATAGCTTACTACACCAAGGTGTAGGGGAGGGCGCTACTCCTTTCCCTGGATTGCTCCACTTTACCCTTGATCCGTACCTTATAATGCTGAGTGTTAAGCAAGGAGGCATCAAGTACCATTTTTTGAGTCTTTGGTATGACTCGACCTGGGATTGAACCCAGGTCTCCCGGGCCATTGGCGAACACTCTAACCTCTAGGCCAATAAATAGAACTGTTTGAATAAACTGAATAGCTTAAAATAGAAATGTTTTTGACAATTAAACTGTGTCCTCATGCTAAACGGAATTGTTTGAAATAGAACTGATTATTTGTATAAAAATGGATTTGGCATTGAATAACCTAGAAAGGTTGATATGCCATAAAACCCAAACAGCCAAACCAACCAACCAACCAACCAGACTTTGCTCCTTTGGATTATGATGTGTTTCAATCCATGGCTCACTTCCTGTGTTCATGATGCTTCAACAAGAAGAGGTGGAAGCTTCAGTAAAGGAGTTCTTCCCTTTGAAGAACAAGAACTGGTATCAGAGCAGAATCCAAGAACTGACAGTAGCTTTGAATAGTGCCACACAATGAATGCAGGATTGCATTTGGTGTAACTTGAAAAATAAATCAGATCAGTGACCAAAATCTCGATACATCTAAGTAAAATATACTTTCCATTAAAATTTAACTTTTGTAAGTAATAAAAAAATCCTTATATCTTGATCAAAGTTTCTCTCTCTATCATCTAAATCTTGAAATCTCTCAAAATCTCTCAAAATATCTCTCTAAATCTCTAAAGCTCTCTCTCACTCTCTCTCACTCTCTCTAAATCTCTCTCTAGATCTCTCCTTATATCTCTGTCTAAATCTCTAAACCTCTCCCTAAATCTTTAAATTTCTCTCTAAATTGCTAAACCTCTCCCTAAACCCTAAATCTCTCTCTAAATCTCTCTCTAAAAAACAAAATCTCTCTAAATCTCTAAATCTCTCCATGAATTTCTAAATCTCTAAATATCTCTCTTTGATTCTATCTCTACACCTTTAAATCTCTCAATGAATCTCTCTTTAACTCTCTCTCTAAATCTCTCCATGTATATATTGTTAATTCTATCTCTACACCTCTAAATCTCTTTTTAAATCTTTAAATCTCTTAATCACTAAATTTCTACCTGTATTTTGAAGCAATTTCTTGATCGGCTGGTTTTATTTCTGGAATTTTAATCATCAGCATCTTAATCTTTTAGATATACAAAAGCCTCTTTTAAACATAGTATTTTTTTCTAATGAGGGTTTCACTTAACTTATTCTGCCTTGTTAGTGAGGCTTAGAATATGCTGACTGTTAAAAAGGGTTTCCTAGGTATGACACTAAACTGCATCTAATGGTGAGGCTCCTGTTCTGGAGATCTGAGGAGTTTGGAGTACCTCTTCATTGTCATTACTCCTAGGTCCATTCTGACCCAGAATGGTTGTCTCTGTTAGGGTCCAATCTATGACTAAAATCGATCCATTTAAGAATTATTGATTTTTAATAGGACCATGTGCAAAAAAAAACTCATTAGAAACAACAACACAAAAAATGTCAATATGAATGTACAATGAATGCGATTCCCTAACCTTTCAGATATAAAATAATGCTAGATTGGTTGACAGGCTGCTCAACTCGATAAATCATCTAAAAGATTAGTTTTTATATACTGAAGAAAATTTTCAATAATTCTTCATCATGTGTCACTTAAATCCCAGCAAACGATAAGTTTTATTTGCAATTAAATCCAAAACTCTGATAAAGAGATGAAAATTGAAAAAATATGTTGATAAACACTTAACAAAGTAATTTTTCCACATTTGGAAAAAACTGATAAGTGGATTATTTAAGCAAAAAATCTGAGGAATTGTAAAAATTATGGAAGGAATAAGAAATTATGAAGGAAATGAGAAATTATGGAAGGAAGAAGAAATTATGGAAGGAATGAGAAATTATGAAGGAAACGAGAAATTATGGAAGGAATGAGAAATTATGAAGGAAACGAGAAATTATGGAAGGAATGAGAAATTATGAAGGAAACGAGAAATTATGGAAGGAATGAGAAATTATAGGAGGAATGAGAAATTATGAAAGGAATGAGAAATTATGGGAGGAATGAGAAATTATGGAAGTAATGAGGAATTATGGAAGGAATAGAGAAATTATGGGAGGAATGAGAAATTACGGAAGGAATGAGAAATTATAGGAGGAATGAGAAATTACGAAAGGAATGAGAAATTATGGGAGGAATGAGAAATTATGGAAGTAATGAGGAATTATGGAAGGAATGAGAAATTATGAAGGAAACGAGAAATTATGGAAGGAATGAGAAATTATGGGAGGAATGAGAAATTACGAAAGGAATGAGAAATTATGGGAGGAATGAGAAATTATGGAAGTAATGAGGAATTATGGAAGGAATGAGAAATTATGAAGGAAACGAGAAATTATGGAAGGAATGAGAAATTATAGGAGGAATGAGAAATTACGAAAGGAATGAGAAATTATGGGAGGAATGAGAAATTATGGAAGTAATGAGGAATTATGGAAGGAATGAGAAATTATGAAGGAAACGAGAAATTATGGAAGGAATGAGAAATTATGGGAGGAATGAGAAATTACGAAAGGAATGAGAAATTATGGGAGGAATGAGAAATTATGGAAGTAATGAGGAATTATGGAAGGAATGAGAAATTATGAAGGAAACGAGAAATTATGGGAGGAATGAGAAATTATGGGAGGAATGAGAAATTATGGAAGTAATGAGGAATTATGGAAGGAATGAGAAATTATGAAGGAAACGAGAAATTATGGAAGGAATGAGAAATTATGGGAGGAATGAGAAATTACGAAAGGAATGAGAAATTATGGGAGGAATGAGAAATTATGAAGGAAACGAGAAATTATGGAAGGAATGAGAAATTATGGAAGGAATGAGAAATTATGAAGGAAACGAGAAATTATGGAAGGAATGAGAAATTATGGGAGGAATGAGAAATTATGGAAGTAATGAGGAATTATGGAAGGAATGAGAAATTATGAAGGAAACGAGAAATTATGGAAGGAATGAGAAATTATGGGAGGAATGAGAAATTACGAAAGGAATGAGAAATTATGGGAGGAATGAGAAATTATGGAAGTAATGAGGAATTATGGAAGGAATGAGAAATTATGAAGGAAACGAGAAATTATGGAAGGAATGAGAAATTATGAGAGGAATGAGAAATTACGAAAGGAATGAGAAATTATGGGAAGAATGAGAAATTATGGAAGTAATGAGGAATTATGGAAGGAATGAGAAATTATGAAGGAAACGAGAAATTATGGAAGGAATGAGAAATTATGGGAGGAATGAGAAATTACGAAAGGAATGAGAAATTATGGGAGGAATGAGAAATTATGGAAGTAATGAGGAATTATGGAAGGAATGAGAAATTATGAAGGAAACGAGAAATTATGGAAGGAATGAGAAATTATAGGAGGAATGAGAAATTACGAAAGGAATGAGAAATTATGGGAGGAATGAGAAATTATGGAAGTAATGAGGAATTATGGAAGGAATGAGAAATTATGAAGGAAACGAGAAATTATGGAAGGAATGAGAAATTATGGGAGGAATGAGAAATTACGAAAGGAATGAGAAATTATGGAAGGAATGAGAAATTATGGGAGGAATGAGAAATTACGAAAGGAATGAGAAATTATGGGAGGAATGAGAAATTATGGAAGTAATGAGGAATTATGGAATGAATGAGAAATTATGAAGGAAACGAGAAATTATGGAAGGAATGAGAAATTATGGGAGGAATGAGAAATTACGAAAGGAATGAGAAATTATGGGAGGAATGAGAAATTATGGAAGTAATGAGGAATTATGGAAGGAATGAGAAATTATGAAGGAAACGAGAAATTATGGGAGGAATGAGAAATTATGGGAGGAATGAGAAATTATGGAAGTAATGAGGAATTATGGAAGGAATGAGAAATTATGAAGGAAACGAGAAATTATGGAAGGAATGAGAAATTATGGGAGGAATGAGAAATTACGAAAGGAATGAGAAATTATGGGAGGAATGAGAAATTATGAAGGAAACGAGAAATTATGGAAGGAATGAGAAATTATGGAAGGAATGAGAAATTATGAAGGAAACGAGAAATTATGGAAGGAATGAGAAATTATGGGAGGAATGAGAAATTATGGAAGTAATGAGGAATTATGGAAGGAATGAGAAATTATGAAGGAAACGAGAAATTATGGAAGGAATGAGAAATTATGGGAGGAATGAGAAATTACGAAAGGAATGAGAAATTATGGGAGGAATGAGAAATTATGGAAGTAATGAGGAATTATGGAAGGAATGAGAAATTATGAAGGAAACGAGAAATTATGGAAGGAATGAGAAATTATGAGAGGAATGAGAAATTACGAAAGGAATGAGAAATTATGGGAAGAATGAGAAATTATGGAAGTAATGAGGAATTATGGAAGGAATGAGAAATTATGAAGGAAACGAGAAATTATGGAAGGAATGAGAAATTATGGGAGGAATGAGAAATTACGAAAGGAATGAGAAATTATGGGAGGAATGAGAAATTATGGAAGTAATGAGGAATTATGGAAGGAATGAGAAATTATGAAGGAAACGAGAAATTATGGAAGGAATGAGAAATTATAGGAGGAATGAGAAATTACGAAAGGAATGAGAAATTATGGGAGGAATGAGAAATTATGGAAGTAATGAGGAATTATGGAAGGAATGAGAAATTATGAAGGAAACGAGAAATTATGGAAGGAATGAGAAATTATGGGAGGAATGAGAAATTACGAAAGGAATGAGAAATTATGGAAGGAATGAGAAATTATGGGAGGAATGAGAAATTACGAAAGGAATGAGAAATTATGGGAGGAATGAGAAATTATGGAAGTAATGAGGAATTATGGAATGAATGAGAAATTATGAAGGAAACGAGAAATTATGGAAGGAATGAGAAATTATGGGAGGAATGAGAAATTACGAAAGGAATGAGAAATTATGGGAGGAATGAGAAATTATGGAAGTAATGAGGAATTATGGAAGGAATGAGAAATTATGAAGGAAACGAGAAATTATGGAAGGAATGAGAAATTATGGGAGGAATGAGAAATTACGAAAGGAATGAGAAATTATGGGAGGAATGAGAAATTACGAAAGGAATGACAAATTATGGGAGGAATGAGAAATTATGGAAGTAATGAGGAATTATGGAAGGAATGAGAAATTACGGAAGGAATGAGAAATTATGGGAGGAATGAGAAATTATGGAAGTAATGAGGAATTATGGAAGGAATGAGAAATTATGAAGGAAACGAGAAATTATGGAAGGAATGAGAAATTATGGGAGGAATGAGAAATTACGAAAGGAATGAGAAATTATGGGAGGAATGAGAAGTTATGGAAGTAATGAGGAATTATGGAAGGAATGAGAAATTACGGAAGGAATGAGAAATTATGGGAGGAATGAGAAATTATGGAAGTAATGAGGAATTATGGAATGAATGAGAAATTATGAAGGAAACGAGAAATTATGGAAGGAATGAGAAATTATGGGAGGAATGAGAAATTACGAAAGGAATGAGAAATTATGGGAGGAATGAGAAATTATGAAGGCAACGAGAAATTATGGAAGGAATGAGAAATTATGGGAGGAATGAGAAATTACGAAAGAAATGAGAAATTATGGGAGGAATGAGAAATTATGGAAGTAATGAGGAATTATGGAAGGAATGAGAAATTATGAAGGAAACGAGAAATTATGGAAGGAATGAGAAATTATGGGAGGAATGAGAAATTACGAAAGGAATGAGAAATTATGGGAGGAATGAGAAATTATGGAAGTAATGAGGAATTATGGAAGGAATGAGAAATTATAAAGGAAACGATAAATTATGGAAGGAATGAGAAATTATGGGAGGAATGAGAAATTACGAAAGGAATGAGAAATTATGGGAGGAATGAGAAATTATGGAAGTAATGAGGAATTATGGAAGGAATGAGAAATTATGAAGGAAACGAGAAATTATGGAAGGAATGAGAAATTATAGGAGGAATGAGAAATTACGAAAGGAATGAGAAATTATGGAAGGAATGAGAAATTATGGGAGGAATGAGAAATTACGAAAGAAATGAGAAATTATGGGAGGAATGAGAAATTATGGAAGTAATGAGGAATTATGGAAGGAATGAGAAATTATGAAGGAAACGAGAAATTATGGAAGGAATGAGAAATTATGGGAGGAATGAGAAATTACGAAAGGAATGAGAAATTATGGGAGGAATGAGAAATTATGGAAGTAATGAGGAATTATGGAAGGAATGAGAAATTATGAACGAAACGAGAAATTATGGAAGGAATGAGAAATTATGGGAGGAATGAGAAATTACGAAAGGAATGAGAAATTATGGGAGGAATGAGAAATTATGGGAGAAATGAGAAATTACGAAAGGAATGAGAAATTATGGGAGGAATGAGAAATTATGGAAGTAATGAGGAATTATGGAATGAATGAGAAATTATGAAGGAAACGAGAAATTATGGAAGGAATGAGAAATTATGGGAGGAATGAGAAATTACGAAAGGAATGAGAAATTATGGGAGGAATGAGAAATTATGGAAGTAATGAGGAATTATGGAAGGAATGAGAAATTATGAAGGAAACGAGAAATTATGGAAGGAATGAGAAATTATGGGAGGAATGAGAAATTACGAAAGGAATGAGAAATTATGGGAGGAATGAGAAATTACGAAAGGAATGACAAATTATGGGAGGAATGAGAAATTATGGAAGTAATGAGGAATTATGGAAGGAATGAGAAATTACGGAAGGAATGAGAAATTATGGGAGGAATGAGAAATTATGGAAGTAATGAGGAATTATGGAAGGAATGAGAAATTATGAAGGAAACGAGAAATTATGGAAGGAATGAGAAATTATGGGAGGAATGAGAAATTACGAAAGGAATGAGAAATTATGGGAGGAATGAGAAATTATGGAAGTAATGAGGAATTATGGAAGGAATGAGAAATTACGGAAGGAATGAGAAATTATGGGAGGAATGAGAAATTATGGAAGTAATGAGGAATTATGGAATGAATGAGAAATTATGAAGGAAACGAGAAATTATGGAAGGAATGAGAAATTATGGGAGGAATGAGAAATTACGAAAGGAATGAGAAATTATGGGAGGAATGAGAAATTATGGAAGTAATGAGGAATTATGGAATGAATGAGAAATTATGAAGGAAACGAGATATTATGGGAGGAATGAGAAATTATGGGAGGAATGAGAAATTACGAAAGGAATGAGAAATTATGGGAGGAATGAGAAATTATGGAAGTAATGAGGAATTATGGAAGGAATGAGAAATTACGGAAGGAATGAGAAATTATGGGAGGAATGAGAAATTATGGAAGTAATGAGGAATTATGGAAGGAATGAGAAATTATGAAGGAAACGAGAAATTATGGGAGGAATGAGAAATTATGGGAGGAATGAGAAATTATGGGAGGAATGAGAAATTATGGGAGGAATGAGAAATTACGAAAGGAATGAGAAATTATGGGAGGAATGAGAAATTATGGAAGTAATGAGGAATTATGGAATGAATGAGAAATTATGAAGGAAACGAGAAATTATGGAAGGAATGAGAAATTATGGGAGGAATCAGAAATTACGAAAGGAATGAGAAATTATGGGAGGAATGAGAAATTATGGAAGTAATGAGGAATTATGGAATGAATGAGAAATTATGAAGAAAAACGAGAAATTATGGAAGGAATGAGAAATTATGGGAGGAATGAGAAATTACGAAAGGAATGAGAAATTATGGGAGGAATGAGAAATTATGGAAGTAATGAGGAATTATGGAAGGAATGAGAAATTATGAAGGAAACGAGAAATTATGGAAGGAATGAGAAATTATGGGAGGAATGAGAAATTACGAAAGGAATGAGAAATTATGGGAGGAATGAGAAATTATGGAAGTAATGAGGAATTATGGAAGGAATGAGAAATTATGGAAGGGATGAGAAATTACGAAAGGAATGAGAAATTATGGGAGGAATGAGAAATTATGGGAGTAATGAGGAATTATGGAAGGAATGAGAAATTATGAAGGAAACGAGAAATTATGGAAGGAATGAGAAATTATGGGAGGAATGAGAAATTACGAAAGGAATGAGAAATTATGGAAGGAATGAGAAATTATGAAGGAAACGAGAAATTATGGAAGGAATGAGAAATTATGGGAGGAATGAGAAATTATGAAAGGAATGAGAAATTATGGGAGGAATGAGAAATTATGAAGGAAACGAGAAATTATGGAAGGAATGAGAAATTATGAAGGAAACGAGAAATTATGGAAGGAATTAGAAATTATGGGAGGAATGAGAAATTACGAAAGGAATGAGAAATTATGGGAGGAATGAGAAATTATGGAAGTAATGAGGAATTATGGAAGGAACGAGAAATTATGGGAGGAATGAGAAATTACGAAAGGAATGAGAAATTATGGGAGGAATGAGAAATTACGAAAGGAATGAGAAATTATGGGAGGAATGAGAAATTATGGGAGGAATGAGAAATTACGAAAGGGATGAGAAATTATGGGAGGAATGAGAAATTATGGAAGTAATGAGGAATTATGGAAGGAATGAGAAATTATGGAAGGGATGAGAAATTACGAAAGGAATGAGAAATTATGGGAGGAATGAGAAATTATGGGAGTAATGAGGAATTATGGAAGGAATGAGTAATTATGGGAGGAATGAGAAATTACGAAAGGAATGAGAAATTATGGGAGGAATGAGAAATTAATCTAGCAGAAAAAAACTACAATAAAAAATATGTCGAACTGATGTACTTAGTGAATCTTTGTTCCATGGTATCCAAGACCGAAGATATTTATTCTCTTTATTTCATAAAACACTAAAATGCTGATACCACTAACTTGAGAAAAAAAGATCCTTTTTTTTCTTTACATAAAACTTGATTGGCTTTTGTATGTATATAACCAACCCTACACAATGGGCAGAATGCGACACAAGGTTAATTTTTAAGTTGAATACAGCTGGTTGGAATTCAGTTTTCCTTCTCGTAGACAAGTTCTGAGAGACAAGGTTAAAGAACTCAAGTCAACTCGATTATTTACTCCTACCTAGGGAGAGAGAGTATATGGATTCATGGCTTTCTCAAAGGCATAAATGCAAAATGAAATGAGTTGCGTTCTGGTTAGTGAACGCTTGTAATATTAAATAAAGGACAAACCACGATATGAAAGGAAATAGAGATATATTCTCAGGAAAAAGTATATACAATAGAAAGACTATTAGTAGACAAGAACGTAGGATTAGTGAATACAGAATAAAGATATAGTCCAACGATAGTATTAGCTTCCGTTATTACGGTAGCAAGTCAGGTGATCTAGTTCGATCTCCAGTCTCCGACGCTCTAATACTATTCCTATAAGAAGCTGCTCTTCACCTTCTAGTCCGCCCTGGTATTAGTAGCTACTGCTATATATGGCAGATGGACTTGTTCATTGTGTGGAAAAGGGTGGGTGATACCCAACAAAATGTAAACAGTCTCATTCAAGATTTGAACTCGGGTCACCGATTCTATTTCCAACTACATTAACTGTAGCGTTAGACTTGATTAGTTTTTGTAATATTCTGAACGGCATGTCATTTAGAACTAGAAAAAAACATTCTTTAATTCTTTTTATTTATTCCCCATAAACAGCATATTTAATTTCAATAATAATGCAAACTCTTTTTTTATGATAAAAATCTGTGAAAATTCCCAGAGTACAGAAACAACCAAGAAATAAAAAAAAATTATTTGCAATGCAATGTTATGAATAATGATAGACTTTTTATTGCCACTAGGAATGTAATCATATGATAGAAAAGTTTGTGAACAATGTAACCCAGACCTGAAAATCAAGAAAGGTTAGTTTCATTATAGCATCTTTCCTCTTGATTAAACTATCCAATTATATCATTAGTTTCATTACATCTTTTCTCTACATGATTAGACCATCTAACAATACCATTCACTAATGCAACAGGAAAATCATATGACAGTTATTTTTGATAAAACCAAGATTATAAACCATAATTTTTTAATACAATGTTATCTGTAATATTTCCTTTGGGGAAAGCGGGAGTCCCGTGGCTAGAGTTCTGTACTGCAATATCATAGTTAGCAATTTCGAACTCCAGTCGCGCTATTACGTTCACTTTCAGATTAATCCCCTTGGGAAAGATATGAACTCCTTTCTCCCTACCCCCACGGCTATAGGTTAAATAGTACCACTACTTTTATTCTAAAAGAACGGCTTTGGCTTTAAATGACCCATGAAGTTTGATATGCCATTAGATAAACAAAAACAAAAACTTTCTCGGCAAGGTTGTCTGATTTTTTTCACATTGCTGGCAATTAATGCACTTCCCTTTCATTACCGATTTTGTCCTATGTTGACCCAAATTGCTTGACAATCGGTCTTCCGATTTGCTATTTCCGGTCTCTTGGATACCACTTTATAATTTCATATGCCTATGAATCCTACGATGTGTTCAGCTATGGCCGTCGCTATAATAACATTATAATAGTATTATCGCGACGGCCACGGTTCAGCCCTGTGGAACTTCTGTTTTAGGTACTCCGCAATCACAGCGTTCATTCTAGTCTGCTCTAAAATTACCTTGCTTCGGATGTGGTCAAGCAATGTTATTCCCAGCATGGATCTTTTCATAGCCCTTTGTGATGTAACCAGTCTCTGTTATTCCTTCTTCATTTTGTTTGCATATAACATTGCAAGCAAAATGGTTTTATCGAAAGGATTGGCATGTACCGTTTTGTTTGACTTTGCTTTGAGTACATCTTTTATTGTGGTAAATGCCTTCCGGGATATGAAATAACTAATTTCATTTTAGACTTAATCAGAAATTAATGTGTCCAATTATTCGAAGTTTAAAATTCTTAAATGATGCAAAGATTTTTTTCTACTTTGCAGAGAAATAGAATAAAAATAAAAGTAAGAATTTAACATGATTCACAAAACGTGTTTTAAAGGAAATTTATAAGCTCATGTGAATAGCTCTTTTAGTGGGGCTTAGAATACTCTAACTGCATTCCCTCCAGAAGGGTGTAGGTACCCTCCAAAAATCATTCGTGTTCAATTGGACTGTGTGCAAATAAAAAAAACTCTAAAGAAACAAACTACACAAGAAATCTAAGCATTAAGTTACAATGAACGCTATTCCCTACCCTCTTGGAATAAAAGTATCCAAGACAGGTTGACTTGCCATTAAAAGAAATCAGTTTATAACACAAAACTACCGAGCAGCTATTTCTGCAATTTTCAATCTATTTCCACTCATTTCTTGTTATTCTTTATTTTCAGTAAACATACATCAGCTCAGATAAAGAAGTTGATAAATATCGTAGCTTCTCATTTAACAGCAACTCTTGATAAAAGAGAATACTAGCAATGATTGGAAGATTTCATTAGTAGGATATACAGAAAAGATAATTTTAGGCATTGTTTTATAAAAGAGGTAGATTTATACTTTGGTAATATATCTAATAGAGTCAACAAATTAAAAAAATATTTTGAGGGTGTCAGTGTTTACTAACCAGGATGTTTCATTTAAACATAAGATAGTAAAAGTTATTTCAAATGAGCCATATTTCTAATATGATGTGGAACTCTCACAAGTTGCCCGTAATTTTTAACACACGTGGTCGTAATTTTAACTCGTGGTTGTAATTTTAATTCATAGTTGTAATTTAACATGTGGTTGTAATTTTAACCCGTAATCGTAATTCAATCCATGGGTAAAAAAAATTTTTAAAGGATATAAAATAAAATTTGCAATATGAAGAAAATTTTATCTCTAAAATTTGCAATATAAAGGAATTTTAAGATGGATAAAATTTGACATGAAGTGAGTGACACTAAAGCCAAGTTTAGTATTTAACTGGGAAATGTTTTTAGAGGGCTTTAGTGAGCAATATCAAACGGTAAGTTTAAATAGTAAGTTCCGCAGTTTTCTAGTTCAGATACTGATTCGAAAAGATAACAGACAATAAGTTTTTCAAAAGGAATTTTATACAAAAAAAATAAGAAAGAAATGGATAGAAAAGATAAAGTGTTGCAAATTTTAGTACAATATGCAAGAACTTATCTGAGAGAGTGTCCGGGAAACTAAGTTCTTTGAATTTGAGTATTTTCCTTTTCTTTTTTTTGTTTTGTCGAAATGTTTCAGAGTTCATTAAATTGCGAGCCTTCTTTTCAGCAGAATTCTCGGTTGAATTTTCTTTCAGTTGTTTAACTCAGTAGAATTTCAGTAGTCGACTTTCATTTAATTTTCCTTTTATTTCTTGGGAAGTTCCTTTCAGGAAGCGAATGACGAAACCCATCTACTGGCTATTTTTTACAGTTCGGTCCCTGAATTCATACTTTTGTTTGAATCAAACGAATCAAACCCACGTTACGTAGATTATCTCAAAACAAGATTAGTTACTTGTCTAAATTGCTGAGTTGAAGCTTGATGATTTTTATCATTTAGAACATTTGGACTATTGTCTTCATCTTCATTGTTAAACTCAGAACTTTTCGGCCGATATGTTTTTCGACCTTCTTTAGGTGTTTCTTCCGGGTCTCGAGTTCGACATAAAATGACTAAACAAGATTTGTTATTTGCAGGTTTGGTTTGAAACCGTGCAAAGCATAAGATAGTTCAACAAGGAAGAAAAAGAAGCAAAAACGAATCTTTTATGTTTTTTTTTATTTTCTCTTTGAGTAATTCCTGGGTGTGATGGGAGGGGGTGACACTTCGCAAAAATGAACCTGAGTGCTGATTCCTTATTATTGCTATATGGACACCAGGCGAATTTTCCATATCAAACTTCTGTGTCTAAACAACCGACAGCTAACCTTTTCCATTCCTAGCGACCCACTGTTGTAGGCCATCTGCTCTGTGTCACATCTCCTCCCTTTCGCAATTGATCTGATTATCTCTTGGTTGCTTACTTGACTCTATTGATGGGAAATCAACTGATTTCCATTCGAAAAAAAAGTTTATTTTTATGCAAAAAATAGGCCCGAGAACCTGTCATTTTTGTATTTGTATATTTTGCATCGATTGTCCAATCAACGTGTACCCGGTAGTTTTAAAATTTCTTTGAGACTGACGGACGGCAATATTTGACTAGCCGTGAAAAATGTATTGGATTCAAAACTCAAAACAATTTAAGAAATCTTTTCCTTCCTAGATTGTTCAAAAATACATTTTTTAACCAATTAGAATCATAGATGAATCATCAATTTTTTAATCAAATTTCTAGCCAATCTTATAGTGAAAAATTTGAAGGATTAGAACCCAAAATAATTTTAAAAATCTTTTCCTTCGAAGATTATTAAAAATACATTTTTTAACCAATTAGAATTATAGATGAATCATCAACTTTTTATTCTAATTTCGAGCCTACTTCATCGTATAAATAGCGAAGGAATAGATATTTCCTTCAGTAGGCATGGATTTATTCTGTATCTGCTCAACTAACTTTTAGTTTTTTTCTTTTAATTGAAACTCTACATTCTTTTCCTTCAAAAATGCATCTATTTTCAACACCGTTTAATTATTTTGAACTAAACAAATATGTTATTGTTTTAGTAGATTCATTAATAGTGCTATTACAGCCTTCGCTCGCTATAAAGTTTTAGCTGCAGCTACGTATACGTTTAATACACAAATATATTTTCCCACTACAAAGTGATACACCAACACATAGATTTTTACATCCAAAAAAACATATTTACTTAGATTTAGGCTAACAACTACTGCTATATTTCATATGGGAATCTTCCCTTTCTCTCTTTAAATATTTACGCACTGACTAATATTATCTTTTCTCGCGAGAAAAGACTTTGTAACTTCAATTTTTCAACAAACCTTTTGAAGAAATAAAGTTTATTGATTTGTATATCAGTGTTTTGTTCAATCATTCACACCATTGTTAGCTACATATGCAATCTGGAATTCTGCATAAGGAAACCGTTTTTCCAACGCTGATCACCAAACTAAAGTACTTTAGAAAATAATAGCCTTGTCCACTGACCTCTGACCATACTAGCGCCAAAGAATTCAGTTAATGATGAACAATAGAAAGACTCTTTCATTCCCGTCAAGAAATCCTTTTCTTTCTATTTCATCACTTAGTGAAATCTGCCTGGCCTTCCTAACTTGTTCTAGCTATCCTTTTGATATTACTATACACATGTATGTATGTGACATACAAGATGTGGCTGAAAAATAACAGGACTTGTGTCAAAAACAATTTATTTCAATTCCAAACAACGAACTACATAGTTTTCCTTTCGAAGTAATCCCCTTCTAGTTTAATGTACTTTCCCATCCTTCTCTACCACGCTTCTATGCAGTACTGGAAGGATTCTTCTGGGATTCCCCTCAGATCTGTCATTACGAACCTCTTGATGCCCTCTACACCCTCAAAATGGGTCCCCTTGATGATTCCTTAGAGCTTGAGAAAAAATACTCATACAGAGCAAGATCAGGAGAATAGGAAGGTTTTTTCCAGTACGGTGATGTTCCTCTCGGCCAGGAACCGGCCGACACTCAACACACCCAGTCCCATTACTTTTCAGATATGCCCAAATCTTCGGTGATAATCTTCCAAAGACTGACTTTTTTATGTCCAGTAGACTTGCGATAATTCCAACAGTCAACCGACGATCGCCACACACACCCTGCCTTACCTACGGGATGTTAAACTCAGTCCTACTTGTTGAAAGCCTCCCACTCCAGGAGTAACCTTTCACCTTCTCTTAACCCTCTTTAAACCCCTTGTGCCATTCAAAACTATGTGTGTGCGGCATAGTATTATCTTCATAGACTTGATGAATACTTGTAATGAAATCTCCCGCAACCAGACAAAAAAATTCAGTTTTATTCGTTCTTCAATACTCATAGCTGAACGACCTGAAAAAGAGGACCTGTAAACAAAAGCACATGAAAAAATGCAATGGTTACAGAAAGCTAAGATTACAGATATATTCTCCTTAGCACACTCTGCTTTTCCCTCTTAGCCTACACAACACACAAGAATCCCATTACTTTTCAGACAGACCACGTACATATATGTTATTCATATCCACACAGCCGTTACAGACACGCTGACCCTGATACGCATATACATACATATATGCTAAACTGATATACATATATACTCATATAGACAAGCTTACACCTATATAAGTAAAGTTGGCAACCTTAGTCGAGGGTAACCCGAAAGCTCCCTTTTCAATATTTACAACACCGAGATGTAGGGGAGGGCGCTACTCAGTTCCCTGGATTGCTCCACTTTACTCTTGATCCCTACTGAATGTTAAGCAAAGCGGCCTCAAGTACCATTTTTTGAGTCTTTAGTATGATTTGACCTGTGATTGAACCCCAGTCACCCGGACCATTGGAGAACAATCGACTCATACTCCGCCCAGACACCTATATACATATGCATTGTTGCACTTAATGTGCACACAGCAGCAGAAGAGCTTATTGTGTCACATACATAATACCATCTAAAATATGACAACTTGTCCAATGTCAACTCGATCTTGTGCATTTCAAGGGAAATATTTAGTGGTCATTTTATACTGCAGCTGCTGCTAATTTTGTTTGTCGAAGAAACAAGATTTTTATCTTCAAAGAGTCTAATGGCAAAAAGATTTATTCAAAGGCAGATAATTCAAACAGCTCCAATAACAATGAATATGAAAAAATGTTTGAAAAACATCTATGTGACTTATATAAAGATAAACATCTGCTTCTTCTTCTCCCCCCGATGAACAAAACAATATATTTTGGCTCTACATTTATTGATTACTTCACTGCTTCAATTCTACAAAACGCTTTTGCTAAATATAGTGATCTCTAAAAGACTGTTTCAAGGAAATTTAGGGTTTCAGCAATACTCACTGTTCATGATTTAGCTCGCATACTCTACTCACATATCAAGCACAAAGTGATTCAATTGATCAACCAGTTCTGTCGTTGAGGCTAAGAATATGCTGCCAAGTAAAGGATATTCTGGGTATGAAACTAAATTACATTGGATAGTGAGGCTCCAGTTCTGGGGATCTGGGAAATGTGGAATACCCCTTCATTACCATCACACCCAGGTCCACTCTAACCTAGAGTGGTAGTATTTGTTAGGGTCCCAATCTATCAGTCAAATAGAACGGTTAGAATTATTCGTATTCAATTGAACCATGTGTGAAACAAATAAACTCATAAAAAAACAACACAAAAAATCAAAATATGAATGTATAATGAACACGATTCCCAAACATCAAAGCATAATCAAACCTTAGATTGGTTGACATGCCATTAAAATCAATCAACCAACCAAATGATCAACAACATATGCCTCATACAACCATTGAGCAGTTACCCCAGTAATTTTCAATCAACTGCCACTCACTTCTTTTTATTCTTTATTTTCAGGAAACATCTTTTTTCCAACATACATATTTTTAAAACTAGTTTGAATTCTCTATTATCCAGACATGCAGGACACTGCTGGAGAAGTAGGGACGAACTCATAAGAGATGTACTCTTATGGACCCCCACACATGGCCGTGCAAAAGCAGGACGACCAGCACGAACATACATACAGCAGCTATGTGAGGATACGGGATGTTGTCCTGAAGACCTGCCTAGGGCGATGAACGATAGGGAGGAGTAACGAGAGAAGGTCAGGGATATCCGTGCTACCAGCACGACATGATGATGATGATGATTATCCATGGTGTAAGTTCAAGTTTATGATAATTATTGTATGACAAGCTATTAAAATAAAATGTAGATGTTAAATATATTAGTAACACCTGAAATGTGTGGGGATTTAGGAATTAACAATAAAACTCCCAACCGGATATTGACTCGTCAGCTGCCACATACAAAATGTATAAACATGTTGCCATGCATAAGGCTCCACGCATCCATCCGGTTAAAATCAGAAAAAAGAAAAATAATAAAAAGTAAAGTAGCCAATGGGAAGCGGTCGCGCCAAAATTAGAAGGATATTGGAGTGGCGAATTTGGAGCCGGTGGAGAGAAATAAATACTCAGGTTTTCTGTGAACCGGGTCTTGTCAGGGAGTGTCCGTCGAACCAACAACATCATTTTGCTGTCTGGTGTTTTGGGCACCACGCTGCGTCTTGGGACGTAGCATTGGTTAGTCCATTCACCAAGTCAATAAAGGAAAGTATGGAAGAAATGTTTTCGTCTCTTATCTGTTTCTATCTTTTCTTTTTGTATATTTCTTTTGGACTTTCTTTGGACAAGGCATTGCGCCGGCCAGTCAACGTGGAGTGAAATAATATAACCAAAATATGGAGTCAGATATCTTACGGTAGCACAGCCTTGCCCTTAGCCCCTGACTTCCAAAAGCCCTTTCAAATCCCACAAATGGCACCTCACAATACCTAAGAATATGTGTTGTTATAATGCAATAAGGTTTACATGGTCTTTGTTATAAAAAAAAGTTTATTCTTTTGTTTAAAGAATAAAACAAGTGAATATGAGCAAAATATCACCATTTGGAAATTATCAGTACAGATTTTTAAAAGAACACAATATATATCATAATTGTTATATTCGTATGCTCACACAGGGGAGGAGAGAAAAAGAAAGAAGAAGAGAGGTAACGAGTTAGCTGCTTGATAAAAGAGGTGAAAGAAATAGAAAACAATGACAGAATCAACAAATTGGATGAAATTTATATACCGAACTGTACAAGATGGTTCCCTTTTCCTTATAATAGTTCATAGGGTTTACAAAGAAGCTAAGTTGTTAAATGTCTGTTCTATGGTGTTTTCTCGGTAAGTTCGGGGATAACTTGTTTTGGACTATTCTTTGATGAGTATGGTGGCTTGGTCCCAAAAGCATATGTTCTGAATGTTATCTGTGCCGAGTCGCGCGCGGACTGCGAGAATGAGAACTGGTATTCGTATCGCTTCCACCATGTTATAGTGAGGCACAATCCCTTTTTAACGTAGGAGCTGGTTGCATATACGTAGCCCAGACACGTCCGGCGGCTCCAAAAATGCCTTGGGCCTCATCGACATTCCCCTAAAAAAGAGTGCCTCAGGCGCCAGACGATAAACCAAGCCCTGACGGAGTAGGTAAGAGCATGAGAGGACGACCTCCTGGTACCATAGGAGAATCAGTTTTGGCCACGTGACATGAATGCTGAGCTTCCCTGGTACCCATGTCAAGCGGCCTCGACCGACTGCTACAAAAGCCAAGACACACTCGACCTGATCCGTGTATAACACATTTGACCGAAGTGTGTCGAGACTAATGTGCAAGAACTGCAAGAGATGCAAAGAATGAGAACTGTCTCTTTATGAAATTTGGAGTGTTATTTATATACTTTTGATGGGATCAAGAAAGCGCCTACTGCTTTAATCTATGGTGCCTTTCGATTAGTTAAAAAAAACTTAATTCCTTATCATATGATTGCTCACAACTACGTCCGCCAGTTAGACAGTGACTTTGAAAGACCAACAAGCTATTCTATTTTTAACGGCGAGTTTATGAATCAAAACGAGATTTGACTTAAAATGTAAAATTATTTTCTTTTAAACAACAAATGATTTCTTTTTAATAGAATAAAGTTTGATATAAAAGTAGCATGATTATTATACTATTATAAGTATAATACAATCATTATAGATAGCATGACAATAAAAATTCAAAGAAGTATGAAAGAAGTAAACTTCAACTAATCTACCACCAACAACCCTGAGGTGAGAAGTGTATTGTTTTCTGCTAGAAAAAGATATTTTGTTAAAATGTTAATTTAAAGTTATATTGGAAAGATGTCTGAAAAGTAAAGAAAAGAAAAAGAGAAAAAGATAATTCTACAAAAATATTGATTAAATGGTGTTTTAAAGACATATTTTTAAAAATCTAAAAACCTATTGATATTAGTAACAATTGGAGCTTCTAGATATGATTATATATATTCCAGCGATAAAAAACTTTGTGTAATGAACGACCCCTGATTTAAGGAGTTTTACCATATATTACGTGTAATGGTCATGGGTCATACCAAAGACACAAAAATTGATACTTGATACCGCCTTGCTTAACACTCAGCATTATAAGGTAAGGATCAAGGGTAAAGTGGAGCAATCTAGGGAATGGAGTAGCGCTCTCCCCTACACCTCGGTGTGGTAGCTATTGAAACGGGAGCCTTCGGCTCACCCTCGACTTAGGTCACCAACTTTACTTTTTACGTGTGTAGAGAAGAGGAAAATCTTGTATTTTGGTTTGGCGCTCAAATTATTTCAACACTTAATTTTACCCAATCAGGATGACTTATCCTATTCAGCCCGGACCTTCATTTCCGGCTAGCAAAACGGGTGAGCGGCCAAACCTACTCTCTTCAGCGTGAGACGGCGACCAGAACAGACGTTCCTCTGGTCGTCCCTGCTTAGCGATGCTTTTTAGCTAGACAAGCCACCCAGTGTGGACATCTCACTGTGGCTTTAACACTAGCAGCAGCAACATGGACACTCAACGAGGGAACCATCTAATTTATGGATTCTTTACGAGGAATCCCAGTTGAACACAAATTAGAAATATTCAGCATGCCTTCCACAGGCACCACTTCATGTCACCCCAAAAATTGGCTATGTCGATCCGAGCGTAACTCCGCTCTCGACACACTAGCTCATATTTCACTTCTGGTCCATATGAATGGAGATAACGCATACTCTCCCCCAAAATACCAGACAAACAAAAATACACAGTGACTCTAAACACAATCCCTCACACGTCCGACAACACACGCTGCTTTGTCAACACCCCGCTAAGCCATTTCGTCTCCAACACTAACAAGCCTAAACTCCACGAGTCTTGCAGCACCAAAAGCAAGCCAAATATTCAAAGCTGCAAATAAAGAACTTTCGTTGTTGTGTTGTTAAAGCAAAGTTTCGTAATTCATTTGTGTTGCCTTAAAAAATATAGTGTTAGGGAAATTAACAATTCCCGAAACCGCTATACGTGTAATCAACAATCCCTAACTTTTGCTAGTGTATCAGTCACAGATCTATTTTCTCTCGCGAATCAATGCCCCCGCCAAGCAATTCGGCCACACACAGACCAAACAGCGGGCAGTGCGCATTGATTCCATCTTCCTCTAAACAACTATTTTTCTAGCCCTTTTTGGAAGTCGGCCAGCAGAGAAGAAAGACCTCTCTCCTGTAGCCTTGCCACGGGACACTCCAGCACTGACGATCTTCACTGAAGATAACAGCTGCTACAGCTACTCACTAAAGAAGATACCCTGCAACTACCTGTTACACCCAAAAGAACTTTTCTTACTCTGACACAAGTCTACTTTCTGTCATAAAAATAAACTATTCATTGTTGTTCTTCAAAGAAGTTTTGTTATTTTGTTCAGCGCTACATAAATAACTACAAATTAACTTATAGTGTATGTGAACCAAACATATACAAAAATAGTGACCCCGACGTGATATGAACACGCAACTTTCTCTAGGCTACCAAAATATTTCTTCAAAATCTAATGACATAAAGTGAAAACATTTATTCATACTCTCTAAACTACTGTAATAAAATCAAAATAAAAAAATACAGTAAATTAACTGTTGTAATACCTAAAGGACAAACACAGTATAGTTTCAAAACAGATTTATTTTAACATAGAAGTTGCTAATATAAGGAGTATTTAAAGGGGAATAACTGCCCGCGATAAGGGGTCGTATCCACCAAATACCACATCTCTCGTACTTAAAGTTCTTACTCCCTATTTCATGTCTGTTACGAACATAAAATAGTCTCTCAGAAAAGAGGGTTTGCTGTGTTGCCTATGGGTATCTAGTCCTAGGATCTTTCGACCTTTTAGGGTCTGACGTGGGTGGACAACTGTTTGTTCTAGGACTGGAAACTGCTACTGGCACCTCGTTTTGATGGTCTGGTTATTCTACTGGCTTTTGCTGGTACCTTGCTGTTGATGGAATTCCCATACTCACAGCAGGCGGTGTACCTATTGCCGGCCAACGTTTACTTACATGGTTTTGTTTGTTAGGTTTTTTGTTTGTTTGTTTGTTTGTTATAGTGTTCTCCTGAGGTATGAGAGATTACCTTTGGAATAATACAAGTTAATTTGTTCTTCGTTGCCACTTGATCTAATCTATTACAGTACATAGAATTTTAATACAGGTTTATTTTACCATTGTAATAGCTAATACAAGAGACAATCTTTTAATAAGTCTTAGCTACCGGCGACTAGGAGTTGTATCCACCATACAAACAATGTAATCTAGACCTCGATGTAGCTTAGCTAATGCATAAACAAAGGCTTTTAGTTAAAATAATGAAGTTTTTACGTAACTTTGTTTACTACTTATAATATTTTTACATATTGTATGCACAGGTTTTATGAATAGCAAACAATAGTAACAATTTATTATCTTAACAAATAGCCTTTGTTTATGTATGTAGGGAACGAATAAATAGATAAAAAAAATTAAATTAAAAAAAAATAAATTGATTAAAAGGAAACTATTAAATTTGAAGAAACTCCCAGAGGTCTCTAACGGAAAAGGAGATGACGCATGCGTAAAAAGAAAAAAGGATTTTCCCCTTGAAAAAGGAAACGATATCATCTTTCTCTTTCAGGCAGTGTCCGTCGAACCAACAACACCATTTTGCTGTCTGGTGTTTTGGGCACCACGCTACGTCTTGGGACGTAGCGTTGGTTAGTCCCTTCACCCAATAAATAAAGGAAAGTGTGGAAGAAGTGTTTTCGTCTCTTATCTATTTCTATCTTTTCTTTTTGTATATTTCTTTTGGGACTTTCTTTGGGCAAGGCATTGCGCCAGCCAGTCAACGTGGGGTGAAACAGTGTAACCAAAATATGGAGTCAGATATCTTACGGCAACACAGCCTTGCCCTTAGCCCCTGACTTTCAAAGGCTTCAAAAACTCCACAGGTATAGGCTGTTGTGAACAGAACGTAATTGTCTCCCTTTCTTGTGATTCATGGGCAGAGCTTCCGACAATCACGTGACCGTTGGTCATGTGACAGTTTGAGAAGCGAGTCTTGCTTCTTTTTTGGCCAAGAAAATCCTAAGGATAGGATGTCTACTTCAGCCTCTGCTATGTGAGAAAGACGTGCATACAAATCACCTTACAAGAACTCGCACTACCCCAGACCTACCTACGTAAGTGTAACTTCTACCATTCATCACTTTGTTCTTGAAGCAACTATTGCGCTTTTATTTAGTGTGGTTTGGGACAATTATTATTTTGTACCATATATATAAATATTAAATGTTTTAAGTTTAACTTTTCGTGTTATGTAGTCTTTCCTTGCCGAACAATTCAGTGTTAGACTATCAACAAGATTATGGTGCCCGTGAAGTAATGGTTATCGTCGTAGGAATTGGACACGGTGACACGAGTTCAAATCCTCGACGAGACTGATTGCATTTCATATAGCACTAATACCCTTAGGAAAGGTATGAATCCAATTATTCTCCCTCCAGCTATAGGTAAATAGTAGGACAGACTAGGTTCTCCAGCCTTGGTGAGGCAACTAGTCTAGGAGAAGGAAAACTCTGAATTCAAACCTGTTGAACTCCGCTTAAAAATTGACCTTGTGTCATATCCTGCCCGAGCGGAAGGGTTGGTAAATAGGATCAACAAGATTATGGGAAAGTGCGGTTGGTAGTTCAGGCCACTACCATACGCCACGTAAAATTTTTATAAGGCTATGCAGGGACACTTTAGATCGAAGTTATGACTCGGTTAGGCCTAGAAACGTGGTAAGCTTCGTCAATTCAAAAACATATGATCCCTTGTTTTCGAGATGAAAAATCAGTTTGAAAAGTCGTTTATTACATGATTATATACAGTATGTTCACACTACTTTGATATTTAAAAGGTATTATCACAAATATTTGTACACTTTTCCTCTGGAGTCTTCTCACATTAATAAAACTTGCTGATTTGTTTGTTTTTGTGTCCTTGAGTTTTATTACTCCTTTCCCCCTTTGATAGCTCACCACTCAGCCTACTGTAAAGAAAACTAGGTGTCAATTGCTGTCCACAGGAACTAAATAATAGTTAGTATCTCTTACAGCAATAAAACTTAACAAGGCTTCAAAACATAGTGGATATTTAAGGTCAAAGATGAATATCTTACAATAAACCTTATATAATTGATACATTAGAACTTAGGCAACATTGGCACAAAATTTATTAATGTTGGATTAACTCTTTAGATTCACTTTTGTATTTGTGTCAAAATTTGCGAAGGTTTTTGATATTGGATGTAAAATCAGCAGTTGTAATACATACAAATGCATAGAAATATTACTTATTCTAATATACTGCTTGTAACTAATTGCATGAAAATAACTAAAAAAAAAAAAAAATACACAGCCAAGTTGGTTGGGGCAGTAAAATACATCGACTGCATCTCTGCAAAGGGGTAAGACACCCCCCCCCCCGACAATGAATGTCCTGGATATGATAATAAAAAATCTGATGGTGAGACTCTAGTAATGCTGGAGCCTTGGGGAATGCGGAGTACTCTTTCCTTGCCATCTCTCCTAGGTCTACTCTGACCCGAAGTGGAAGGACCTGATAGGGCCCTATCTATGGGTTAAGTAGAACTGTTAGACATTTAAAGTGAGTGCAAACTAATGACTTATGCTAAATTGAATTATTTGAAATAGAACTGTTTTTACATTTAACTGAATTGTTAGTGATCCATAGCAATACTTGGAACCATTTAACTGAGTGCAAAAGTATGAGCTTAGGCTCGTTTAAAACGTTATTAACAAAATTTGTTTACAAATTTGATATGTATGTATAAAGAGGATTTGGTATTATGTAACCAACAATAATTGATATGCCTTAAAACAAAACAAAAATTGGATTTATAGTTTGAACATTTATTATTACTCAAATAACAGTCAGGTCATAGGAGCTTAGAATATGCTGACTTTCTCTGTAGGGTGCAAGACACAAACTTAAAAAGAGGATGTTCTGGGTAAGAAACTAAACCACATCTTATGATTAGGTTTCTGCTCTGGAGATCTGGTGAGTGTGGAGTACCCCTTTCATTGTCCCTGAGTGGTAGTACTTGTTAGGGTCCCATCTTAAGGTCAGATAGATCTTTTTTAAAATAATGCATATTCAATAGAACCGAGCGTAAAAAAATCTTAAGAAACAACAAAATAAATATAGATATGAACGTACTATGAACACGATTCCTAAACTTCTAGGCATAAAATAACCCAATACGAGTTAACATGTCGTTAAAATCAATCGATGATTAATCAAATGAGTACCTTAATTTTATTTCATGTGACAAAAGTTTAATTCAACTTGCAGAAATTTTGATAGTGTGTGCTGTTATGAACAATTCCTGGAAGTAGGACCCAACAAAACAGAAGCTGTATCGCTACTTACACCCCGTCAGACAGACCATCCAAACAAATAAGACATGTTAGGTACTGCTAGAGAAATAAGGACAAACTCCTGTGGACCCTCACAAATAGACACACCAATAAGGACAAACTCCTGTGGACCCTCACAAATAGACACACCAATAAGGACAAACTCCTGTGGACCCTCACGAATAGACACACCAATAAGGACAAACTCCTGTGGACCCTCACAAATAGACACACCAATAAGGACAAACTCCTGTGGACCCTCACGAATAGACACACCAATAAGGACAAACTCCTGTGGACCCTCACAAATAGACACACCAATAAGGAAAAACTCCTGTGGACCCTCACGAATAGACACACCAATAAGGACAAATTCCTGTGGACCCTCACAAATAGACACACTAATAAGGACAAATACCTGTGGACCCTCACAAATAGACACACCAATAAGGAAAAACTCCTGTGGACCCTCACGAATAAACACACCAATAAGGACAAACTCCTGTAGACCTTCACAAATAGACACACTAATAAGGATAAACACCTGTGGACCTTCACAAATCGACACAGTAATAAGGACAAACTCCTGTGGACCCTTACAAATAGACACACCGATGAGAACAAACTCCTGTGGTCCCTCACAAATAGATACACCAATAAGGACAAACTCCTGTGGACCCTCACAAATAGACACACCAGCGCTTGTTGATCATCAAAAACATACATTCGTCAGCTCTGTCTGGACACAGGATACCGTCTAGCGATGAACGATAGGGACGGATGGCGAGAGAGAGTGTGTGTGTGAGAGAGAGAGAGAGAGAGAGAGAGAGAGAGAGAGAGAGAAAGAGAGAGTCAATAGAATCTGTGCTAACAACACGATTTGATAATAAAACTATTATCCATAAAATGAAAGAAATAGCTTTCCCAAGTTGCTTCAATGCTTTCAAATTGTACTTTTAAAAATGATTATGTCTAAATTAATGGCAGGAAAATTCAATAATTTACATAAAATTCTTATTCTTATAATAAATGTGAATTTTAACCTTGAAGGTAAGGGTCTAACGTGCAATGTAGTGTGATTAAATAATCTTGTGATTGGAACTGGAAAAGAAAATCAGCATTGAAAAAGGGAAGTAATTGTTTCATGAAATAATATCTTTATTCTAATGGCATCATTATTTCATAGATATTGTAATTTTCTTTTTGTTTTCAGAAATAAACGTATCATTATTTCGTGAAGTGATATTAATTGTTTATAGTTAAACACTCGTCCATACACTTACCTTCAAAGTAAATATGATAAATGAACGAACATCATAGTCATCATCAAGACCTGCCGACTGTATGGATTCCCCCCCTCTCTCTCTCTCTCTCTCTCTCTCTCTCTCTCTCTCTCTCTCTCTCTCTCTCTGTGTGTGTGTGCGCCCCCATTGGCTATCGCACTAATCTAATCTATTGAAAGCGATGTCAACATAGGCAAAGGTAAAACGTGGATTGCTATTGACATGTTATCAACCATATGGAAATCTAATCTCTCAGTGCAGACAATGGGTACCGTCTCGAGGACTTACCAAATGCGGTGAGAGGAGTGGCAAAACACAGAGAGAGAGAGAGAGAGAGAGAGAGTCAAATAGATTTTCGTTAAAGCTAGAAAAGGCTGGATGGGAACTACTCAAGAACGATGCATGCTGTTTCGAATAAATCCAGGAAGCAGCACTCTACAAAACAACACCTTTACGGTTACTTACCTCCAATCTCACAAACTATCCAGTTTAGTTGGTATCCAGTGTCCACACAGATCTGATGAATATAATTTTTTTATGGATCGGCCAGTACTGGTGTATCCATGAGTAGAAATCAATATAAGAACGTTGCTTACGAGTTAATCCTTACTTTCCAAGCAGTGCTCAGCATGTCTTACTCGCCTTTCTTCGATGGTTTACAAGATGGGAGGTAAGTGGTTGTACAACTGCTGTTTTGTGGGGTGCTGTTACCAAGATTTGTTCAAAACAGTTCGCAGTATTCTTGTGTAGTTCCCATCTAGCTTTTGCTCCGAGCGTTTCAAGTGGTGCAACCAAACAGTAATACTTACACGGCTACATCTTGATTATTTATATAAGAGGTTGAGTCAAAAAGCAATGCCTTTTTTTAGTACACAAATAATTACCAACACAAGAACATTTATTATACCTCAAAATGAAGCTGGTCCTCTGTGAATCACATCTCTACTTCTCAACATAGTCACCGTTTCTCTTAATAGCAATGAGAGTGTGTATCTCTGCCTTGTAAAATTCTGTTGACTTCTTTGAGCCACTTCTTCACTGCAGTTTTCACTTCCTCATCACTGGCACAATGTTTGTCTCTTAAAGTCTCTTTCAGGAGCTGAAGAGATGATAGTCTAAAGGCGCTAAATCTGGTGAATATGGAGGATGCAGCAATGTCCTCCTTCTCCAGAACAATGCTTGATCACACACAAACATCAGGACACGAGAGACAATCGCCGCATTCGGGTGGACAACATTCTAAGGTGGAACATTGCTATGGAGAGAAAAGGTAACTATGTTGAGAAGTAGGAATGTGATCCACAGAGGACCAGCTTCATTTTGATGTATGATACACGTTCCTGTGTCGGTAATTGTTCCTGTACTAAAGACAAAGACATTACTTTTTTTACTCACCCTAGTATGTGGTTAAACATTCAGTATATACTTACCTACAAGGTAAATATCATATCTGATTAACGATAAAATTCCAAAGTAAGTACTTTTTAAAAAACCTGTCGATATTTGAATGCTATTGAAGTTTTAAGTGAATTTTAATAACAATATCTAAAATGGTATTTTTGTTAATATTTTCTTTACTGTAATTTGTGTTTTGTTATTATTGTATTCCACATCACCCAAGTGCCTTTACCTGAATTATCAGACCTTTCCATCCGGGTCAGTTCCATCCACCCGCCGATCATCCCAAAACAGATCCGTGGTGTTGGTTTGTGCTGAGTTGGTCTGGACGATCTCGGTAGAATTAGCGACAATCCACTTCCCTACCCACGTTGTGTTTTTGATTCCTGAAAAGTAGGAAAGTCGCTGTTGGAGATGCTGAATGACGCACGGGCCGAAAACTGGTGGATGTACAATTTAAGAAATTTTTCAAGAAACAAAAAAATACGAAAGAAGAACTCGACTTGTGATAATTCTATGGTTTGAACAGGACTGTGATTAAGTACAGAAATACAGTTTCCCTTCCCAAAAACTGTTGACTTCCGTGACATGGACTTGTGACTCTGAGTTCTTGGTTCGTAACTCTTGCACAAGGTCTGTATTTTAGGAGTGCTTCTCAAGTGATGTGGAACCTAGTAGCAACAAACAGGTGACTCGGAAGATTCCAAAATCCTCAGCTCGTATGGAGTGGATGAGACCGACAAGGTATGGGGTTAATCACTTTACTTATTCTAGATTGGCAATCTATTTCAATTACATTAATTTCATTTTCTCCAATAGTCAACAATTCTGATATCTGGGGATTGGTTAACCCCCTTTTTAGTAGTAGTAGTTCAACCCTCTTAATTACAATTTGCTCTAATCTGTACCTTTCAGTTTTACTTTACAGGACAGTATTTCAGGTTGCCTGTATTTCTCCCCCTCTCTCTCTCTCTCTCTCTCTCTCTCTCTCTCTCTTCTTTCCACTTTCTTCAGGGTTATTTCAACTGTCTTTATGACAAATCTAATTTTTAAAGCACGAGGACGAAAATGATATTCCCCCTACCACAAAAAAATCAGCCATTCATTTTCTTTTCTTATCAGTGATTCTCCGACACAACTCCTTTTGTCAGCTGAGGTATGCCAGATGTCTTTTGCCGGAGTCCCAAAAAGTAGACTGTTTGCTTAACACCCTTATCTTCTCTGAATATCTTCTCTCCATAACATGCCTTTCTTTTCAACACTCAGATTTCAGATGGGTTCATGATTACATCTATTCATTTATTCATATTTTTCTACACTGGATTTTTCAAAAGAAAGAAACAGTCAGTACTTTTATCTTTTATACTTTGTACTTGCATTGAGAATTTCCATTTTTGACCCGCTTTTCATTTATTTCTAAATCATCAACTTTACCTTGCAAAGTTCACAGTGCTACATTATTATATTTTGTGGGGATTTAGGAATTAACAATAAAACTCCCAACCGGATGTTGACTCGTCGGCTGCCACATACAAAATGTATAAAACACGTCGCCACGCATAAGGCTCCACGCATCCATCCGGTTAAAAATCAGAAAAAAAAAGAAAAATAATAAAAAGTAAAGTATCCAATGGGAAGCGGTCGCGCCAAAATTGGAAGGATTTTGGAGTGGCGAATTTGGAGCCGGTGGAGAGAGATAAATACTCAGGTTTTCTGTGAACCAAATCAGTGAGGACAAAAGGAGACACAAGAAAGAACGCAGACACGATAACCAGGAGAGAAGTAACGCCCGCCCTCGAGTTAAGAGCCGAAACTACCTCTCTGCTAATTCCCCTACCTAACCATAAAAGAAAGAAAGAAAAGAAAAGAAAAGAAAAAGGAATAAGTACTCTTTAAAAACATTCTCCTCCTTTACCCTGTTTCTTGATATCTGACTTTCCACCACTTCGAAAATTTACTACTCACAAGGAAAACTTCTGAACATTCAAATCCAAGTTGACGTTTTTTTGTTTTATAAAAATTGTTTAATTATTAGATGTTCCTTGTTTGTCTTGTGTTAAATGAAGTTTTTTCTCATTGTATGTTGTAACACTCCAAACCCAACCAACGAGGCCATAATTTCTCCAAAGTTTCTAAAGATAATTTAATATGATTAACTGTTTGATCAACTTGTTTAAATTACAGATAACATAGAAAGTAGAATCTAGTCACTGAAAATATTTCATTGTTTTTTTTTTTTTTATTGACAGTTTATAAAAGAAAATGCTAATCTGACAATAGCAGGTGTTATATACAGATATCCCTTCTGATTTACTAATACACTCCGAACTAACTCACAAGCAAAATCAATAAATAGATAAACAAACAAACAAAACACCACGAACTTACATTTCAAAAGCTGGATGTTGTCTAGACGATGGACGAGACCAAAATGAATAAAACACGTCGCTGCGCAGGTAGGCTCCGCGCATCCATCCGGTTGAAAAGTAACTTTATATTTACAATTAAAAAGATCTTCTTTTTTTTACCCAATCAGCAACTTTCCCCTCCAAAGTTTTTTGGAGCCGATTCAACCCAAACGCGACTATAAAAAAGTCAACACAACAAAAATTGAAAAAGGCAGTTGGCTCCGAGACCTCGAGAGAGAAGATCGTCACGCGTCGTATTCGGTCATGAACCAAGAACCAGATGCCAAACCAATCAAACTCGCATTCCAACACTACTACAGATGGCTTAGAGCTTACCGACCCACGTCACACACCCAACCGCTCGAGAGCGGCTTACACCCACTCTCCTCCTGACCCGTTATCTGGTGGAAGAAGAAGGCCTGCATCCCTCCTGACATATCAAATTTTATTTATTTAAAATCAACGGAGTTAAATCGATTCCTCTCGTCCGTTGTCTCTTGCAACCACACGCTTATTTATAGCACAGGCTTTTTTTCTTATTTCCATTTATATTTGATCAAAGTGTTATTTGATGCAAGAATTACGTGATTTGAGTGTTATTTGATCGATGTGTTATTTATTCGATGTAAGTGTTATTCGATATATGTGTTGTTTGATGTAAGCGTTATTTGATATGTCATTTATTTGATGTCAGTGTTATTTAATGTGTTATTTGATATAAGAGTTATTTGATGTGTTAGTTGATGCAAGTGCTATTTTTTCGATGTAAGTGTTATTTGATGTAAGTGTTATTTGATGTAAGTGTTATTTGATATGTGTTATTTGATGTAAGTGTTATTTATTCGATGTGTTAGTTGATGTTAGTTTTATTTGGAGTGTTATTTATTCGATGAAAGTATTATTCGATGTAAGTGTTATTTGATGTGTTATTAATTCGATGTAAATGTTATTTCATGCGTTATTTGATGTAAGTGTTAT
This sequence comes from Sepioteuthis lessoniana, assembly GCA_963585895.1. NCBI lineage: Eukaryota > Metazoa > Mollusca > Cephalopoda > Myopsida > Loliginidae > Sepioteuthis > Sepioteuthis lessoniana. The sequence continues at coordinate 30,658,418 of OY757932.1, read as the reverse complement.
TTGGTGTGTTATTTGATGTAAGTGTTATTTCATGTGTCATTTTATCAAAACATTTTTCGTTCCCCAATGATACCTGCATCGGAAAAATAAGGTCTAAAAATGTTTGGCGGTCAAGTTACCCTTACAGTGTTTTTAACATTGACTATGCAGCTTTTCAGTTAATATTCAAAAGATTTTTTTTCCGTCGTCATAATTTGCATTGCTGTTGTGATGATGATGGTGATTATCATCATTATAAACAAAGGAATTAAAAAGCTGAGAAAAAAAAAACTTTAATAGCCATAATCGCTGCCAGCATTAGACGAACTTGTGCCAACGAGAAACCAAACGATTATCAAGCATTCATTAACACATTAAGGCCAACCCAATGTCAGTCTGAAAGAAAATGAAATACACCAATGAATAAGTAGGTCATAGCAAACGTTAATGAACAGAAAGTTTCATGTGAAAGATAAAAAACCGTACTAAGTTTATTCTCCGTACGAGTATAGTTCCCATCATAAATGACAGAATTATTTATGCCCTCTCTCTCTCTCTCTCTCTCTCTCTCTCTCTCTCTCTCTGCATTATTTTGTGTTCTTCCTTTTATTTTCAATTCATCTTCCTTCCAACTGATCTTGCCCAGTCGTCAGAGACTGTAGAATACACTGACTGCATATTGGCCTAATGAGCAGAGTGTTCGCCAATGGTTCGGGAGACCAGGGTTCAATCCTAGGTCCAAAGACTAAAAAAAAATGGTACTTGATGTCGCTTTGCTTAGCACTCAGCATTATAAGGTAAGCATCAAGGGTAAAGTGGAGCAATCCAGGGAATTGAGCAGCGCCCTCCCCTATACTTTGGTGTAGTTGCTATAGAAAAGGGAGCTCTCGGGTCACCCTTGACTAAGCCATCTCTGCAAAGAGTTAAGACTTCGACCCACAACGAGTGTCCTGGATATAACACTAAACCCTCTGATGTTGAAGCTTCAGCCATGGAGCTTTGTGGAGAACCTCTTCATTACAATTACTCCCAAGTCCACTCTAACCTGGAGTGGTAGTTTCTATAAGGGTCATGTCTATGGATCAAATAAAACTATTTAATTATTTTTCTATACTTGAAACCATTTAACTGGGTCCAAACAAATGATTAATGTTAAAGTGAACCAATAGTGTTTGATTGCAATACTTGAAACCACTTTACTGTGTGCAAATAAATGAGCTCTTGTTCGTTTTTAAAATGTTACCAACAAACTATTCAGTCTATTCATTGGCTAGTGGGTAGAGTGTTAGCCAATGTTCCGGAAGACCTGGGTTCAATCCCAGGGTGCTTCATACCATAAACTTTTAAAATGGTACTTGATACCTCCTTGCTTAGCACTCAGCAATATAAGGTACGTATCAAGGGTAAAATGAAGCAATCCAGGGAAAGGAGTAACACACTCCCCTACACGTTGGTGTAGTAGCTATTGAAAAGGAAGCCTTCTGGTCACCCGCAACTACAGTCGCCAACTTTACTTACTACTTATTCACTTAAAAATGAATCTCATCAGTGGATGCTTTAGTTTCTTTGTTTAATGGCATATCAACCATCATGGGTTACTTAATGCCAAAGCTATCCTTGTAGAAGAACAGTATTGATACTATTTGAGTCATAGATAAAAGGAAGAATAAAAGGTTTCATATATTTTCCAAGGTAATTAGCCCGAAAGTGAACGTAACTCGCTAACTATGATGTTACAGTCCAGCATTTTAAACAGTACGCATAGAGTACCCATATAAGTTAACTTCCTCTATTTTTTTCTTTTTCTAACACGTAACATGTGTCAAATAATTAGTGTGCTTTTTTTTTACAAAAACCCTATCGTATTCTGTTATACTGGAGGATGACCCATGGCCCCACAACCTGTCAATCACAGTCTCTGATGGTCATAAACCGAGGGGAAAGAATCAAACTTTATCCTTGAGATGAATTTTTTAGTTTAGAAAACAAGAAAAAGTTGCATAGAGCTGAAGGTCTAGTGAATATGGAAGTTGCTGCACTTGTACAATTCTGTTTTTCACTAAAAACATTTCATTCAAAAAGTGTCAAGACTAGCACTAACATGACAAAACTGGCTCAAGGCTTTATCTAGATAATAACAGCCTAGACCTTCAGACAGCTGTCTAGATGTCTAGACATCATCCCTTTATTATATAAGTTGCTCAGCTGAGCACACATCTTCATTTAGATTTAAAATCTTAAATTTAAAAACTTTAAAGCTTCTGTCTCAATTCTTTTTTTATCACACTATATGTCGTATAATTCCTAACTTTTTACCTCTGTCACTTTTATTCCAATTACTCGGGTGCTTCAAAAGTTTTGCAATATTTTACTAGTGTGAGGCAAAATTTGGCAGTTCTTAATGGTTGGTTGCTTCCAGGGCATTATAGCCCAATTTGAACTCATAAAGCAAAAATTCCTGAATTAAATGACATTGCATATTCATTTATGCACCTTTCAAATTATACATAGAATGAATCAATGCATGTCACCACACCAAACACTACAATACTAACAACTATAGTGGGTACCTTGTATAGCTCAAACTGCTTCAGTCATGTGAAGTTGGCGACTTTAGTCGAGAGTGACCCGAAGGCTCCCTTTCCAATAGCTACCACACCGAGGTGTAGGGGAGGGCGCTACTCCATTTCCTGGATTGCTCCACTTCACCCTTGATCCTTACCTTATAATACTGAGTGTTAAGCAAAGTGGCATCAAGTACCATTTTTTAAGTCTTTGGTATGACTCGACCTTGGATTGAACCCCGGTCTCCCAGACCATTGGCAAACACTCTACTCATTAGGCTGGTCTAGTGGGTAATTCTTCGCCAATAGTTCGGGAGACAGGGGTTCAATCCCAGGTCGACTTAAAAAATGGTACTTGATACCTCCTTGCTTAACACTTAGCATTATAAGGTATGTGTCAAGAGTAAATTGGAGCAATCCAGGGAAAGGAGTATCACCCTCCCCTACACCTCAGTGTGGTAGCTATTGGAAAAGGAACTTTCGGGTCACCCTTGACTAGAGTCACCAACTTTACTCATGTGATATACACTCTACAAACAAGCATGTATGCAAATATTGCAAAACTAATAACTCACCCTTGTAATGGTGTAATGGTTAAAGCAATGGACTGTGGAATCGTAGTACACGAGTTCGTACTCCAGTCACACTATTATGTTCACTTTCGGGCAAATACCCTTGGGAAAGATATGAACCCCCTAATCCTCCTAGTTATGGGTTAAATAGTACCACTACTGTTCTTCTAGGAGAATGGCTTTGGCATTAAATTACCTAAAAAGAGTTGATATGCCATTAAACAAAGAAACCAAACCATTACCCTTGTATATAAGGTGTGGCTTATTGCTTTTCTATTGTTCAGCTGCTGGTGAGAAAATTCAACACTTTTATTTAAGTAAGTTTGGATATCTTATGTTATTTTGAATAATAGCTAAGAAACTTTTCCGTTATGATAGATATATATTATAAGATTCAGTAATTTTTTATTCAAGTTTTTCTTCATTATTTTAAGTCTCTTGTAATTTGATTCAGTTAATTTTAGCTGGCATTTCAGCAGGTTGGTGCAGCGGTCTGATAGTTACAGATGCAGAAAATAGTATCAGCATACCAGATTCCAATCATGGCTTTTTGCATTAACTTTGAATTAATGCTCTTGGAAAAAGGCATGAGCCCACTTAATAGAGAGCATACTTGTATGTATTTACCCGTCCCCACCATCATTGGCAGGAAGCAACACAAAGTCAGTTTTTAAGTGAGGTAAAGCCTGTTTGGATTCCAGACACACTCCTCATTACAAGCATATATATATATATATATATATATATATATATATATATATATATATATATGCTTATAATGTGGATTGTTTAATATATATATATATATATATATATATATATATATATATTGAATGACCCTCATACACACACACACACACACACACACATACATATATTTATATATGTATGAGTCGTTCAAAAAGTTCTAAACTTCACCCAGAAAGAAGAGCCATAGCAAGACATTTTTTTGTGCCAATACACTGCCACTTCTTATAAAACTAGAAAAACTAAATCAGATTTTTCTAGTTTCATAAGAAGTGGTAATGTGTTGCCACAACAAAAATTGACCTTGTGTCACATCCTGCTCATGATGAAGTTGGATAAATACATACCACTGAACTTTGAATTCTGTCTTCAAAATATCTACCGCAAAATATAGTTCAGATTTTTCTAGCTTTATAAAAAGTGGTAGTGTGTTGACACAACAGAAATGTTCAGCTGTGCTCTTTTTTTTAAGTGAGGCTGAGAACTTTTTGAACAACCATCATACATATATATATATATGTGTGTGTGTGTGTGTGTGTGTGTGTCTGTGTGTGAAAACAAAACATATATATATATATATATATATATATATATATATATATATATATTGAAAAGGAAAACAACAAAGTTATGTAATTATAGTAAATATAAGAGTAAGCATTAAGGTATTCTAAGTTACTTTAATGACCTCAACAAAAAAATGCTCAATGACCATAAAATGTTTGCAAATTCAATTTATCAAAAAAATATAATTTGACAAATACATATAATTTCCATATGCTGAATAAGTAACTTTAAACTAAGTTTATAAAATTTCAATTAATCAATATATTCACTTACAATATCCTTTTCAAGGGTCTTGAAAAATTTTTATCACAAAACTTTTCCAAAAAAAATTCTTTGAAGAAAATAGACATTACCATTTCTTATAAAGGTCATTTTCTTTTCTTCTTTGTGTTTTTGTTGTTTTCAAGGTTTTGGCTGGTAAAATTTGATGATTTCAAACAGTTCATATTTCTTCTTTCTTCAAGGCAGAGACTGGTAAAATTTTATTGGCTGTAGTTCCTTCTTATATTTTTTATAATCTTTCAGTTCAAAAGGTTTTTAAAGTTCATTATTTTTAACAAAAAAAAATATTTTCATCACAGAAGACATTATTTCTATACTCTTTGAGAAAAATTTACAATGAATATCAATTTTTTAATTACTTTTTATCAAATAAAAATTGAATACATACCTTGTACCAAATAATTATTTGAATAAATTAAATCTTTTTGTTTTTTTATTTATAGTAGTCAAAATTAAATTGATTTTCGTTTTAACATATTAGATAAAAATAAATTATCCTTCCTCAAATAGGGTAAAATTCAATAGAATGCTGTAAACCTTATGCAGAAAAATGATTAATTTGCCAGTATCACTACATGTCCCTGAAACGTATTGGTCTTTTGCCCCTAGTAGGTCTTGTACGTCTTCTAGTGATTATTCTATTTTCGGGATTGCTTTGCTCTCCTTGTCTCTCTCCCCTATTTCTTTCTCTGGGAGACCAAGATATGTCCTGCATTGAGCTGTAATCAAGGTCGTCTTCTTGCATTATTTGATCTTCAACCGAGTTTTCGAAGTCACTCTGTTCATTTCCACCAAGACAATGCACCAGTCCACAACTCCATCCTTGTCACAGACTATTTGACCAAGATGGGCATCAAGACAGTTCCTCAGCCTCCCTATAGTCAAGACCTTGCTCCCTGTGACTTTTGAGCCTGTCGTTATGAGACAATTGAGGAGATGAAAGAGGCTGTGACAAAGGTCATTGACACACTCACACAAGAGGACTTCCATGGGACTTTCCAGAAGTTGTTGGAATGGTAAAACAAGTGCATTGCAGCTGGAGGAGATTACTTTGAAGGGGACTAGAGTTTCATGTGTGTACTATCAATAAAAGTGCCCATACGAAAAAAGTATGGAAACTTATCGTATGCACCTCATATGTCTCCATCATGCATTTTTTAGTCTTCTGAGGTTTCATTCCATAAAAGTTGTTCCAATAAATTATTAACGTAAGGAAGTGTAGAGAATTCTTACTCATTTTACTCTTCATATTCACCCTGGGGCTTACTTTATCTGCATGGGCTCTCTATTTATTATAGCTGTATTGTGGCCTTTTTGCATGATAAATTCTGCCCTTTCTGTATTTGATTCTTTGTTCTTTTTGTACCACACTTTTTCATTTGTGGAATATGACATCATTAGCAGTGCTCTAATTTGCCTTCTCATTAAAGTTGATGGGCTTTCTAGTCTTCTGGTGTGTGGTATTGTGCGATAGCTTAAAAGCTGCCTTGGTAAAAAAAAAAAAATTTTCTTTTTGCTGAGAAATGCTTTCAGTCCCATTTTTACAGCCTGCGCCATTCTTTCCACCAACGCATTCGATTGAGGGTGATATGGTGGTGTCTTATATGGTTTTCACCCAATTTTTCCAACTATAAATTAAGATCTTCATCACAAAATTCTGGTGCATTGTCGGATACTAGGGTTTTTGGTATGCTGTTTCTGGAAAATATGACCCTTAGAATCTGTTTTATCGTAGAACTTTTCTTGTCTGGCATATGGATTACTTCAGGCCAGCATGAAAAAGAGTCTACTAATATTCATAAGAGTCCCACTCCAGTAATGTATGCATGATCCATATGCACACGACTCCATTGCTCCACTTCTCTGTGCCATGAATGTAAATTAGTCTGTGTAAAATTTCTTAATTCTTTACATTTTTTGTATCTTTTTATATATTCTTTGATATCTCATGAATATCCTGGCCACCATGTTTCTAATTTTATCCTTTTTTTTGTGTAGCCTCTACTCCACAGTGGATATCATCATGTACACTTTTTATAACTAATTTTCTTTGTATTTCTGAGGAAATTATCAGATCCCCATTATAAATCACTCCATGTTCTATCGTTAACTTATGTCTTATTTCTTTGTAGGGTCTTTCCGTCTTGGAATAATTTCCCCATACGTTTTTTCTTATTTTCAAAGTTATCCTACTAAGTACTGAATCTTGTCTAGTTTCCACAGCCATTCTATCTAAAAACAAAACATCAGTTTCTACCCAATGTAAAAATGTGTCTTCAAATTCTTCTTCTGATTTATCTTTTGACTCCTTGCAAAATCGCAATCTTGATAGTGTATCTACATGTGGAATTGAATTTCCTTTGACATAGTCTATATCAAAGTCAAATGCCATTAATCTTATTGCCCATTTTCGTATTCTCGATGTCGTGACTTTGGGTAATTCTTTTCTTGGATTGAATATAAACTCTAATGGTCCATGTTGGAACAGTACAACAAGCGCATTGCAGCCAGGGGAGATTACTTTGAAGGGGACTAGAGTTTCATGTGTGTATTATCAATAAAAGTGCCCATACGAAAAAAAAGTATGGAAATTTATCGTATGCACCTCATATGTCTCCATCTGACTTTCTTAAAAGTGCAATGGGTGATGCCCACTTGCTACCCCCAGGGAGAACATGTTCAAGAAGGTCCTGTTCTATTAATTTTCGTAGTTTTCCTACTACTAATGGCAACAAATGTACTGGTAATTTTCATGCCTCACAATAAGAGGGGTAACATTTTCTTTTAATTCTAAATTCGCTTTATAGTTTTTTAGCTTTTCAGTTTTTTCCATTTTTATCTCATTAATTAATTAGGTAGAATTTATGTTAAGCACATCGTTTCCAAGAAGTCCGTGATTCTTTTTACAAGTTGTGACAGTTATAGGTCGCCAATGGCCCGGGAGACCTGGGTTCAATCCCAGGTCGAGTCATACCAAAGACTTTAAAAATGGAACTTGATACCACCTTGCTTAACACTCAGCATTATAAGGTACGGTTCAAGGGTAAAGTGGAGCAATCCAGGGAATGGAGTAGCGCCCTCCCCTACACCTTGGTGTAGTAGCTATCGAAAAGGGAGCCTTCGGGTCACCCTCGACTATGGTCGCTAACTTTACTTACTTCAGATTTATCTTCTAACTCCAAGGAACCTTCAAAGTACCCTACAGTTTTTATGGCCCACCTATCAAATTGGCTGAGTAGTAAACCGCTCTTTCATAAAGTTAGCTTTCCAATGCATTCCCAGAAATTTCTTGATATAAGCATTAACACTGCTGGTATCCATTTGCATATCCAAATCAAAGCTATTGATATTAACCTATAGTATAATGTCTTTTTTCTTTGTTCAATTTTTTTGCACACATGTTGTTGCTAATCAAGTTCTCTCTTACACTCATGTGAATTAGGCAGATTAATTTGCCAGTATCACTACAGAATTAAAGCTAGTTTTCTTTAGCAACCAATTCAAATTGAAAAAAAATGCAAAGTCGAATATTCAATTTTATATTATAAAATGCTTTACAAAGGATGATTTTTGCTAATTACAACCACTGTAGGGGAGGTAATCCCCCTGCCTTTTTTCCACTTAATTTTACATGATAGCAAGATTTTACTTTTATCCCATAGAGACAAAAATTCAACCCATATGATCAATGGCAGGAAAAAATATGCTCTGTCTTAAAATTGGATAATATCATAAAAGAAACAAGAATGCAAATCTTCAACAGGATCAAATCTAAGTTTATCCTAAAAATTGACCAATGAAAAGGCTAGAAAGTTTCTACAGTAACAAAACAAACTCTGAAATTTTCTTGGTCATAGCTCAAAATTAATAAACAAATGTCCTCAATTAAAAAATTGTCGAAGCATTTCTATCAAAAATTTAATTGTTTTAAACTGAGAATTCTTATTTTTATGGTTTTATTTTATATATTTTCTAAAATAATTTCTTTAAATTTTCTAAATTAATAATAAAATTTTAAAATAAAAAATATATACATTGTTTAATGGTATATTGACCTTCTTGGGTTTGCCAAAGCTACCCTAGTAGAAAAAGTGTAAGTTAGTAAAACTGACAACCTTAGTCAAAGGGGATCCGAAGGCTTCCTTTTCAATAGCTACTATGCAGTGGTGTAGGGGAGGGCGCTACTCCATTCCCAGGATTGCTCCATTTTACCCTTGATCTGTACCTTATAGTGTTGAGTGCTAAGCAAGGCGGCATCAAGTAGCATTTTTTGAGTCTTTGGTATGACTCGACCTAGGATTGAACCTTGGTCTCTGGAACCATTTGTGAACACTGTAATCATTAGGCCAATGGCTCAGTCTAGTGGTACTATTTAACCAATAGCTGGGGATTAAGGGGGTTCGTATCTTTTGCAAGGGGATTAGTCTGAAAATGAACATAATAAAAAATGGTAGCATCAATCTAAATTAAATGAATTCACACAGTTTGACTTGGGTTGGTTGGTTGGTTGGTTGGTTGGTTGGTTGGGTTTTATGGCTATCTAACACTAATAATTCTAATCAATATTAATTATTTGCTTGAAGACAGTGAAGTAGTTACTAATATTGCTATTTGACACTAATTATTCAATTCAATACCCTTCATTTGTACACAGTCAAAGCTTCTAATCATTGCTATGTTTTACCAATAATTCAATTTCAGCACAAAGTTAAAGAGTTCCAAGTATTGCTATTTAACACAAATAATTCTATTCAACATAACTCATTCATTTGCACACAGTTAAATGGTTCCAAGTATTGCAATGTATCACTAACAATTCAATTAAACATCAGTCATTTCATTACACACAGTTAAATGATGAAACAGTTCTATTTCTAACAATTCAATTGAGCATAAGTCATTTGTTTGGACGCAGTTTAAATGTCAAACAGTTTTATTTGACCAATGATTTGATACTCAGATGCTACCACTTCAGGCCAGAGTGGACCAGGTAGTAATGGCAATGAAGGGGTACACCACATTCCCCAAAGCTCCGATTGGGCTGAGTTTGATTTGGATTTTTGCTTCTAACAATGGAATTATACATATCATGTACCAAATATTTATATTGGAAATCAACTTTGACAACAAAATATTAGCAATCTAAAAAGAAATTTTATTATGGATATTTTCCAAATAAAATAACTTAAAAGAAATGACATATATATATATATATATATATATATATATATATATATATATATATATATATATATATATATATATATATATATATGAGTAGTATTTAAACCTCAGTATTTTAATAATATTTCTAGAAATACAGAAAATATTTTGGTGTTTTTTTTTTTAAATGGCATTTTTGAGAAGTGTTACTTTAAAATCTGATTATAAAAAGTTAAATTCTACAGAAATTATCATAAGAATATATTAGTAAACCTTTCAGTCCAAAAAATCAAAACAGGCCTGAAAACCATAGGACTTTTTGTTTTAAATTAGCATATACCAAAGCTTGAAAGCCATTTTAATGATTACACCACAATTTTGATAATAAATTTACACACTCAAATATCACCATTAATTTTTAAATAAAAATGTCAACTTCAAAACACCAAAATTTTTCAACAAAACAAAACTAAAACAAAATTTTTAAAAATACATTTGTTTTAAGAATATAAACGTGTCCTGTTACACTAACAATCCTCAAAAGTCGTCAATGTCGGGCAATAAGCTCCATTGTGCTATTCTAAAACATTCTCTACACACATGTACAACAATGTTGTATATCTTATCTACATTTGTTATAATAAAAGAGTAATTGCAAAAGATTTAATAAAAGAAAACTGAACTCAGTTATGGAATCCTAGAAGTGTATGTAAATCATAAACACTTAATTACTCCTCTTGGGTACTTCGGGTAGAGTAATGGCTAACAAGCTTGACTAGCAAACCTGCAAGAGAGAGTTTGAGGCTCATCAGGTGCCTCATTCGGCTTTGTGCCACATGTAAGCAAAAATCCTTGTAAATTACCACTTAATTATTTCACTCATTGTTATAATTGTAATCAATCTCAAATTTATCTAAAGACAAAAAAACTAATACATGAATTACTCACCTGGCATATTCAATTTTATGTTGGGAATGAATATGAGGCACAATCATTTGACATTGACCTTCATTGATTAATGCCATATTTTTATTAGATATTTATTAGATATATAAGAAAATGTTATCAGACCGAAAGAGATCTTTTACAATATGTACACACAAAATAATGACTCCAACTAGCGTCCATGGGAGCATTCACCAGATGTTATCGGTGCTGAGACTTTCTTCAAAATGGAAAAAGGGGCTTCTGCGCATAAAATTAGCACATAGTGAAATGTTGATGAAATTTGTCAAAAAATAAAAATTTTTTTAAGTAATTTTTCAGCCAATCCATGACCTTCATGGTAAAAAACAAAGAAAACCCAATTTGATCCAATGGGAAGACAAAAACACTATAAAAGACAAATTTCTCAACAGTGGAGACAGATCAAAAGAAAGCAAACTACATCCACAGACCAGAACTCCAGCTCTGAGAAAGAGGGAGAGATAGGCAAAAATTGAAACCACACATCACCCACTTTGACTTTCTTCTTCTCCGCTTTGAAGGAAAGGACAAAGTCGTAAATCACTGAACACCCCTCTCTTCTCTGCACTCGTAACATTCGATTGACAGCATGCATGTAAGTCTAACACTGTTAAGCATAGGACATTTTTTTTACTTTCTTTAATTCCATATCAATACATTTATACTAACACAGTTATTTAAACTTTTTACTTCTTTGTTTTCAATACAATTGTTAAAATTTTTACGTGCCTTCATGTTCTTTGTTTTGCAACTGTGTTTTTGTTTCTTGCAACCATACACTGATATAACATATCATTCTCTCAGAGGTGGTGATATAATTTTTTTATACCATAATTGACATTGAAAATAACATTAGATTATAACTGAATGATCACTGGAAAAAATGTATAGGACTATCTGGCCACGAACAATAATCTATAAAAATCAAAACTCCACTTTCCCTTTCAGCACACTGTATCCACTGCATGTCAACCTGTTTAGGGTTATTTTATGCAGAGAGTAATGGGAGTAATGACTATGAAGGGGTTCTCCACACTCCCTAGATCTCATTAACTGGAACCTCACCATCAGATGCACGTTAGTGTCATACCCTGGACAACCCTTTTTTGAGAGGAGTCTCACTCCTCTGCAAGGGATATTGTCAGCATATTCTAAGTCCTGCTAACTGAATGAACAGATACATCTCTTTCTAGGAGAACATACTCTGGTCAAATTAGATAAAACTAGAACTGTTGGTTGGTTGGTTGGTTGGTTGATTTTTTATGGCATATCAACCTTTGTAGTTTATTTAACACCAAATCCATTTTTATGCAAATAGCCAGTTCTCTTTCAAACAATTCAGTTTAACGTGAGTACACAGTTTAATTGCCAAAAACATTTCTATTTCAAGCAATTCAGTTTCTTCAAACAGTTCTAATTTGGCTAATTCAGTTTAGTATAAGTAGAGATTTTCTTTACATAAAGTTAAATATCAAAACAGTTCTATATTAAATAATTCAGTTTCGTGTAAGTACAGTTTCAATGTCAAAAACAGTTCCATTTTAAACGATTCAGTTTAGCATAAGCACACAGTTTAAATGTAAGTACAGTTTAATTGTGAAAAACATTTCTATTTCAAGCTATTTAGTTTAATCAAGCAGTTAAGCATAAGTATGCAGTTAGATCTATTTAACCCAGAGATAGGACTCTTATCAGGTGCTACCATTCTGGGCCAGAGTCAACCTGGGAGCGATGTCAATAAAGGGGTACTCCACATTCCCCAAAGCTCCCGCATTACTGGAACCTCACCATCAGATTGTTTAGTGTCATATCTAGGACACTCGTTGGGGGGGGGGTCTTACCCCACTGCAGAGAAGCACTCGGTGTATTCTACAGTCCCTGCCAACTGGGTTCGAGAACTTTTGGGGCATATTGACAAGAAATTTCTTTGGAGATATCAAAATGAGGCTTTCAATACAAAAATCACTATCTCAACGACAAATCATAAAGAAGTATCATGCTTTGAAAATCCTTTTTCTGCAAAAATAACAAGAAAATTGGAAAGATTTAATAGTATAAAGAAAAAAGAGGATTATCATGAAATACAAAGGTCATTCAATAAATAAGGTGAATTTTGTAATATAACAACTTACATTTTCCACAGCAGGACACCTCTGGTGGTGTGATGGTTAGCAAGCAACACTAGCAAGCCTACACAAGAGAGTATGAGTCTCATTGGGCACCCCATTCATTTGGCCATGTGCCACATTGAAGTAAAGCGCTTTGTAAATTACTACATTTTCCCTAGGAAGAAAAATTTGCTTTATTTTTCAATATAATCTCTATTCTTTAAAACACATTTTAGCCACTGAAAAACAACCTTTTGTATTCCTTCAGCACAGAAATCTTTGGACTAAATTTTTAGTATCGATTGTGTTTATGCTCAGAGGGAGTCTCACCAGAGAAGCATGAGGAAGTGAGAGTCTGATGAAACATGCGCGGCAGGCGTTCTCAGGGTATGTTTTTTTTTCTGGTTCGAGACGTGAAGAAGAGAAGACAGAAAGACAGTGAGGAAGGATTCATGGTACCCTCAGAATGCAATAGCTGCCAAAATAAAAACGCAAATTTTCTCGTGCTGCACTGGTTTAAACATGAGTAATCATTGACCTTATATTTTTCTTGTTTGGCTATTCAAGTTCATTGGGTAGTGGCTGTGTGTTTTGTTATTCTCACAGTGAAAGAAGCATGCGAACATCCTACCCAAGTTTCGAGGTCTGAAAGAAGAACTAAAATTACTTGCTTTGTTGTTGCCTAACTTCATTTTATTAATTTTGCTACACTTCTGTAATATTTACAGAAGTGTAGCAAAATTAATAAAATTGGGTGGGACCTTAAACCAGCAATAAAGAAAGAAATATAAATTCACTACAGCTATTTGCTCACAGTGATCTTCACTTCATCATTGCTTGAAAACTTTGTTCTGCAGAGATTTTCTTTGAGAGAACCAAACAAGTGGAAATCTGCGGGGGCCAGATTTCCTAAACTTCAAATGCTAGGGGAGATTTTTAAATGACTGGCTATTTGAAAAGGGGAGAGCTTATGAGGGGACATAATTATAAAACTGGTGGTATAATGATTACCATCATAGGAAACGGACACAACGACCTGAGTTCAAATCTTAAACAAAGCTGTTTTCATTTCACGTATTGCTTATACCATTGGGAAAAGTATGAATCCAACAATTCTCCCTCCAGCTATGAACTGGGACCTTTAACCTTTGGATGGCAACTGGTCTAGGAGAAGAAAAACTTAAATTTAAACCAGTTGAACTCTGCTTAAAAATTGATCTTGTATCGTACAGAGGGTATACGGCAGCGTTTCTCAAGCTATATGATATGGCATATCTGCAGGATATTTTTTACAATGTGCCATGGACTAGTACCATTTTTGTGCCACATAATTATCTAATTCCTGATCAAATTCCAAGTTTCTATCTGTTGTATTGTATCTGTGGGTATTTAGGAATTAACAATAAAACTCCCAACCGGATGTTGACTCGTTTTCTGCCACATACAAAATGTATAAACGCGTCGCCATGCATCAGCTCTATGCACCCATCAGGTTAAAAATCAGAAAAAAAGAAAAATAATAAAAATTAAAGTAGCCAATGGGAAGTGGTCGCGCCAAAATTAGAAGGATTTTGGAGTGACGAATTTGGAGCCAGTGGGGAGAGATAAACACTCGGGTTTTCTGTAAACCGGGTCAGTGAGGACAAAAGAGACCCAAGGAAGCACATAGATACAGTGATCAGTTGAGAAATAACGTCTGCCCTCAAGGTAAGAGCTGAAACTACTTTTCTGCTAGTTCCACTACCTGACCATAAAAGAAAGAGAAGTAAAGAAAAGAAAAAAGGAATAAGTACTCTTTAAAAACATTCTCCTCCCTTCCCCCTTTTTCCTAATATCTGACTTTCCACCACTTCGTAAATTTACTACTTGTAAAAGGGAACTTCTAAACATTTAAATCCGAGTTGATGCTTTATTGTTTTATAAAAATTGTTTAAATTCTAGATGTTCCTTGTTTGTCTTGTTTTAAATGAAGTTTTTCTCATTGTATGTTGTAACACTCCAAACCCAACCAACAGGGCCATATATCACAGCTTGTGAAAAGAAAAATATTAAACAATGCAGAAAGATTTTATGCACTTTAATTTTTACATCACATAGTATTAGATTGTTCAGAAAATACTGTCCAATCTTAGGATTAAATTTTATTCCTGAATTAATGAATTTAAAAAGCATTTTAATCCGTCAAAATTTCATCCCTGAACATCTATGCATTTCTGCCATCAGTTAACAAAGTTATTTATACTATACAATAAACTTCTAAAGGTTTTGGTGCCAAAAATTCTTTAAATACAGTTTCTATTTTTCCTTTTGAAGAGAATATTTTTTGGCATAAAAAAGTGTCCAAATACTTGAAATAAATGGTTGTTGGTGGGTGAGAGAGATCAGGAGAATATGGCAGATGTGACAAAGTCTCATATTCTAAGTTAGTGAGCTTCTGCAGTGTCATCTTAGCAACATGCGGCCAAGCATTGTTATAAAACAAAATTATGACCAATCTTGAATTCATATGAACAAAATGAATGCATCATTTCTTTTTTCATATTCATGATTAGGAGCATATAACCTTCAAATATATATAAATCAAATTCTGAAAAATGTAATAGAAAATTAACAAGGGGGACACTTTAATGATAAGGAATGTGAATTTTTTACAACTACTATTAAAACAACAAATTAGAACAGGATTATAAAAGTTTATACTAAAATTAGACCATATTTTCTGAATAACCTAATATATATATTATGATAATGCGAAACTAGAAATCACCATGTATGAGCAGTCAATGATTTACATACTAGTACCAGTATGCATACCACCAGTTTGAGTAACACAGCAGTATAGGACTTTAGAGGTTGTGTTTCTTGTTACTTTCAGACTAGAAGCTTTCAAATTATTCCTGAGATCCTTGATTGTAATATTTAGGTTATTTTTCAACAATTCTTAGAAGGTGATATCCTCTTCTAGTTGACAGTTTCTTCTTTCTGTCACATCTGCATTTATTGGAAACAATCTCTTCTCTCTCTTGAACTTTAGAATGATGTTACAAACACTTAGTTTTGGGATAGGGAATCATTTAGAAATGATATCCACTATCTAACTTCAGGCCTCAATCATGTTGGTTCTAATTTCTAAATTATGTTTATATGTCTTTACCATTATCCAAATATGCCAAGCTCCTATTGCCAAAACTATTCAATACTTTACAACATGAATCAATGTACTTTTATTGAAATCGTCACTCAAGATTTTTTCTGGGAATTGATAAATATTACTGTACTAATGTTTATTATTTGATATTCATCATTTATTCATTAAAAAAATATATAGATTACCTACACCCTATCAGCAGGGCTTAGAATATGCTAACTGTATCACTTGTAGAGAAATAAGACCCCCCACCACCACCAAAAAAAGATTCCAGTGTATGACACGAAACTACAGTTTGGGATTTCTGAGTAGTGTACAGTATCCCTTCATTACCATTACTTCCAGGTCCACACTGATTATTTATTCTTATGTATATATCTGCTCAACACTTACAACTGTTCCCACCTAAAAGAAAGACTCAACTGCAACAATATTTAAAAGTGTATTCTCCATAAACTAAAAAACTAATGTCATGCCAGTAATTTTAATCAGCACAGTGTGTGTGTGTGTGTGTGTGTGTGTGTGTGTGTGTGTGTGTGTGTGTGTGTGTTTTCCCTAATATATACGTTAACTATAAGAACGTCAAAGTAAACTAAGAACAGGCAACCATTTTAATTTTACTAAGAGTTACCTCCCTTGAATTTAACTGGCTGAATGTAAGATGTTGAAATGATTTTAAGCTTACCAAAAAGGCTTTTTAAAAAAACAAGGAGAAAAGAGACCTCTAAAGAAATTTTCTATATAATCATCATCTCTCTTCTCTTAGTTGGTAACATTAAAAGAAATTTACAATTGAATCATTGCAATTTTCTTTTCTCATTTAGTGATTAAATTAGCATTTGATTTGTAGACAAAGCCTACAAATCACCAGAAACACAAACAGTAAAATTTGGTGCAATTTTATGATCCCAAAAGGCAGCATGTTACTACAATTAACCCTACAATTAACACTCGATTGGTCCAATAACCAGCTGAGAGTTTAACCCTGTTGGTAATACTTAGAATGTGCTGACACTGCAAAGGGGTAAGACTCCCAAAAAAAGAGTGGTCCTGAGTATGAGACTAAACTGTATCTGATGGTGAGGCTCTAGTTCTGGAGATCTGGGGAGTGTGGAGTACCCCCATTGTTGATGTTACTCCTAGGTCCACTTTGACCCAAAGTAGTAGTTTATGTTAATCTATGGGTAAAATAGATCTATTTAAAAATTATTTATATTCAAAAAGACTACATGCAAAAAACATCTTAAGAACAACTACACAAAAAATGTAAATACAAATGTACAATGAATATAATTCCCTAACCTGTAAGCATAAAATAACCTGAGACTGGTTGACATGCCAATAAAATCAATCAATCAAAATCAGAGCCAGCTGTAGATATAAGTGATATAAGCAGTTGATTAGATTTTGTGACTGCCAAGAACCCCATCTTCAAGTGAGCTTCATAGTTTTGTTTTGTTTTGTTTTGTTTTATCTTATTTTATTTATGAATTTCAAAAATCATGCTGGACTAAAATTGGTATGATGTATTCAACATAACTGCAGATAGTAAAATTGATTAGTAAAATTGATTATAGGTTTGTTATATTTTAAGTGGGTGTTTGAAGGATCAAGCATTGATAATAATCAACATTGATTGAGATAATTAAGAATCAAAATTTCACTTAAGGCATTGATCAAAATTATGAGTTGATTTTTTGTTTGGATTTTATTAAATTAAAAGTTTAATCAAGAGTAACAACATAGCTACCTGAGTTCAAATCCTGAACAAGGCTATTTGCACTTCACATAGCATAAATACCCTTTAGAAAGGTATGAATACAATTATCCTCCCTCCAGCTGTGAGTAAATTGTAGAACAGACAAGGCTCTTTAACCTTTGTATGGCAACCCAACCCATCTAGGAGCAGGAAAATTAAATTCAAACCAGCTGAGGACCTGGATAAGGATGGGTTCTGCCTGGCTATTCCTGCCAGAGACTTGCTATATGAATAATGCTCCTACAATTAAACCAGAAATGTGCAATTACATCATCGCAACAAAAAATAATAGCTACCACCTCTAGATTACAAAAACTGCTTTGGAAGTGGATCACAGAAAATTTTTGAAATTATTGTCAAATCTAAATCTAAATCCAAAACAACTAAAAACAAAAAAGCATAAAATATTTATGAACCAATCAGAATTAACAATAAATGTATTTTTACTAAAGCTTCATGATTCCATCCTCTCACAACTTTTTTATATTTCTTAGCAAATGATAAGCCTACCTACCATTTGCTGTCTTTGAGACCATTTCCAGAATCTCTTACATGTGATGTAGCTACAAAGTATTCTATTTTGATGATTCATCAGAATTTATTTCAAAGTCATTATATTTAAGTAATTAAGTAATAAAAGAAAACATTAATTTGGGCAATGATTTCAAAAATGTCTTACATTCTCCCAGTTTTCAACCTCCTTTGAAATAAAAGAACCTGCTGAAACTTCTAAAACAATTGCACAATGAATTTTAAACAAATTGGTTTTAAAATCAACAACACAACAACCAATAAACATCTTGCTTCTAAAATCTACAGTTGATTTGAGAAGCAACTTATTTCTAAAATACACAGCTAACAAGCAACTTATTTCTAAAATACACAACTAACAAGCAACATATTTCTAAAATACACAACTAACAAGCAACTTATTTCTAAAATGCACAACACAGCAAGTAAAAATCTTGATTATTTTCTTTGTTAATTGAGAACTCCTTATTTCAAGATATGAATAGATACAATAGCAAAAAGTGTCAGATATAGAGATAGATTGGTTAATCAGTTTTTTTATATGTATGTATGTATGTATGTATGTATGTATGTATGTATATGTGTCCACTACAATATAATTTTTTTCATCTCTAATCTTAATCTCTATTTCTCTCAGGGTCAAATTTTCAGTGACATGTCTGTCTTTCTTTCATTTGGGGCGTACTACCATCCATCTTCCTGAAAGATAATTAATTATCCTGATGTTGGATAGATGCTATTGCCACCACACACCACAAAAAATTGTCTGCAGTCTTATTCTGTAACATTATAGATACACACACAAGACAGTGACACTTCATTATCTTGCTCCTAGAAATCATCACAATAATCAACAAATAACTTGCTTCTAAAATTCTAAAATTTTAGAAACAGCTATTTATGATAAATTTACACTATATTGGTTCCTGTCAGATCACTGAAGTTAAGCCTCAATGAGCTTGTCCACTAATCAGACTGCTATCCACTTAGTAACAGCAGGTTCAGCTGGTGTGCCTAACAAAGCAAAGCCTTATAAATAACAATAAAAACTGACTTCTAAAATCCACAGTGACAAACAAAGAACCTGCTTCCAAAATACACAACTGTTATATGATAGGCTGCTAAGATGAATATTGATTTGGCAATGGATATATGATCCCTGGATCAACACCTGAGGGCAGTTAAGAGGACAACAGAAACTTTGATTGAAAGGCTTGAGGTCATAGGTCATTTTCCATTAAGAGGACTGAAGGAAAAAGGTTGGGAGTTTGATGCATAAAAAAGCTACTTGCTGGTTGGTTATATTAGGATTTTCCAAATCTTAAAAAGAGACAAACAAAAAAAATGGAAAAAGGGAACAGGAAACTCAGATAAAATTGAATCAGAAAACAAAAACCTTTATTTACAATCAAAAATAGTTTCAATGATCTGACAATTAAGAAACATTTAAACATTGCACAAAATGTTGCTTGGTGCCTAAAAAGATTTTTTTTAAAATGAAGGTATATATGGCAAAATATTACTTTGAGTCTATGAAAAGATCTTTTTAAAATGAAGGTATATATGGCAAAATATTACTTTGAGTCTATGAAAAGATCTTTTTAAAATGAAGGTATATATGGCAAAATATTACTTTGTGCCTATGAAAAGATATTTTTAAAGTGAAGGTATATATGGCTAAATATTACTTTGTACCCATGAAAAGATTTTTTCAAAGGTGAAGGTATATATGGCAAAATATTACTTTGTGCCTATGAAAAGATATTTTTAAAGTGAAGGTATATATGGCAAAATATTACTTTGAGCCTATGAAAAGATATTTTTAAAGTGAAGGTATATATGGCTAAATATTACTTTGAGCCTATGAAAAGATATTTTTAAAGTGAAGGTATATATGGCAAAATATTACTTTGTGCCTATGAAAAGATATTTTTAAAGTGAAGGTATATTTGGCAAAATATTACTTTGTGCCTATGAAAAGATATTTTTAAAGTGAAGGTATATTTGGCAAAATATTACTTTGTGCCAATGAAAAGATCTTTTTATACAAACAAGAAAGAAGCATGTGCCAAAAGGAAGATGTCATAGACTTCTATAACATTTTTCTTTTTTACTGATATATATATATATATATATATATATATATATATATATATATATGACAGAGGGCTTGGGTATGTATATATATATATATATATATATATACCCAAGCCCTCTGTCATAGGTCGATTACAACACAAAGTCATTTTTTAAGCAGACTACAGCTGGTTTGAATTCAATTTTCCTTCTCTTAGACTTGTTACTTAACCAAAACTAGATAACCCAGTCTGCTCTACTATTTACCCATAGTTGGCATGTGAACAGATGGATTCATGCCTTTCTCAAGGATATCAGCACAATGTGAAATGCAGCCTTATCCAGGATTTGAACTCATGTTGTCAATTCCATTTCTTACAATCATATGCTAAGTGTGCCTTTATTTACTGCCATAAGATTTTGTGGAATTTGTTTTTATCATATGTTGTTATTTCTAATTGAAAACTTTCTGGTGAATCTAGGTAGAATTAAGTAAAGTTGGTAACCATGAGGGCAACCCGAAGGCTCCCTTTTCAATAGCTACTACATCAAGGTGTAGGGGAGGGTGCTACTCTATTCCCTGGATTGCTCCACTTTACCCTTGATCTGTACCTTATAACACCGAACGTTAAGCAAGGTGGCATCAAGTATCATTTTTTGAGTATTTGGGATGACTTGACCTAGGATTGAACCCCCAAATCCTGGGCCATCTGGCAAACACTCTACTCATTAGGCCAATGGCCAGTCTAGGTAGAATTAATATGTATATTATTTTAATGAGATCATGATATTTGATATTGATTATTTTTTTTTTTTATATTTGAAAGTTTTCAAAAGATTTGATATTTAAAATAATTGCTAATTTTAAAGATTGTTATTTTTTTCACAAGTGTAGACTCTTATGTATTGTTTTGATAGTCACAGTGAATTACAGCACTTTTGTTTTGTTCTTGTTTTTTGTTTTTTTGATGTTATGGTTTTAACATTTTTTATTTTTTCAGGGATCAGAAATTTTTGTTAAGAATTTTAATTGTGTCCTCTCAGATATTATTCAAGGCCAAAAGTGAGTTAAGATGATGGTGAGAAGAGGAAAAAATATAAAGAAGAAGAACAACAACAACGATAATAATAAGTACTTAAACCTTGCCAGAGAACTGAAAAACTATGGAACATAAACATGATGTTGATACCAATTGTAATTTGTGCACTTGGAACAATCCCCAAGGGCTTGATATGAGAACTGGAAGAGTAAGAAATCAGAAGACAAGCTGAAACTATTTAAACAAAGAATTGTTGAGATCGACCAGAATACTGAGAAGAGTCCAGGAGACTTCAAGGAGACTTGCTGTCACTCAAACTTCAATGAAAGACCATCAGCTAACACAGGTGTGAAAAACTCACAAAAAATAATATAATAATAATTATCAAATCAAGAATACATAAAACATGACAAAACGGCAGGTGCAGGTTATATGGTGATAAAGACAAAACCATTAGTCACATAATAAGCAAATGCAGCAAACTAGCACAAAAAGAGTATGAGACCAGACATGACTGGGTAAGCAAGTTGATTAACTTGGAATTGTGCAAGAAATTGAAATTTGACCATATGAATAAATGATATATGCACAACCCAGAACCTGTTCGGGAGAATGAAATGCGCTAACTTCTCTGGGATTTTGAGATACAAACATATCACCTAATTTCAACCAGACGACCAGACCTTGTATAATCAATAAAAAAAAGAGAACTTGTCAAAATATAGACTTTGCAGTTCCGGCTGACCACAGAGTAAAATAGAAAGAAAACAAAAAGGAAGATAAGTACTTGAACCTTACTAAAGAATTGAAAAACTGTGGAACATAAAAGTGAAGGTGAAACCAATTACAATTTGTGCTCATGGTACAGTCTCCAAAGGATTGATGCAGAAACTGGAGGACTTGGAAATAAGAAGTCGAGAGGAGATCATGCAAACTACAGCATTATTGAGATCGACCAGAATACTGAGAAAAGTCCTGGAGACTTGGGGGGACTTGCTGTCACTCAAACTCAAACTCCAGTGAGAAATTATTGGCTAACGCTGGTGTAAAAAACTCGAGAAGTAAATAATAATGCCCAGAATTCACACAAAATCGGGACGTTAATTTTGCAATAATGTTACAAAGAAAAGAATAATAAGAAATGGTCGGCAAAGAAGCAAGACCTCCCTAAAGGGTGTCATGAATATGACACTAAACCATCTGATGGTGAGACTCCAGTCTTGAAATTTTAGAAATGCAGAGTACCCTTCTATTGCCGTTACTTCCAGGTCTACTCTGACCTGGAGTGATAGTGTTTATTACAGTCCCACCTACAGGTCGAATATAACTATTTAAACATTTAACTATGTGCAAATAAAAGACTGATGCTAGATTAAATTCTTAATGTTACATCGCAATACTTGAAACCATTTAACCCTATACAAACGAATGAGTAATGTTGAATAGAATTATTAGTGTTAAATACAAATACCTGAAAACATTTAACTATGCAAAAACAAATGAACTCTGCCTTGTTTAAAATGTTAACAATAAGATATTCGTTTACAAATTATATATATATATATATATATATAAACAGGGTTTGCCATTAAATAACCTAGAAGGGCTGATATGCCATGAAACCAAACCAACACCAGTGATTATCAATTTTATACCTGAAAAGAAAAAGCACAAAACATTAAACATTTTGAGTTGTTTCTGTGACTCTATGGACCTTTGGTGTGGCAGTACATAGGATTAGATGTATGTATATGCATATACATATGTAGTTGTAAGTTGACCATGGGTGTAGGTAAATATATATATATATATATATAGATAAATGTGCATGTATGTGAGAGAGAAAGAGAGAGAGAGCCTTGACATATCTACATGGGTGTGTGAGAAAGCATTATGTTATGGGTGTGGATTTGTGTGGGTGCGTATATATATATATGCATATATATATCACAGTTGACATAGGGATGGGTGCAGGTATATATGTGTCAGTATAGGAGCCATGGTGTGCATGTGTGGTAATGCTAGTCTAAAATTCAGGATAAGGGAGATTCATTTTTATCTTCTTTGTTAGACACAACTTTTTGTACTGCCCAGTAGAGGGAGTAGCCATTTTTAGTACCTAGATATGGGTCGTCCATATTCAGAAATGAAGTTTATACATACGTCATGGGCTTTATATATACGAGTCTGATTTTAAACATTAGCTATTGGAATTCTACACATGCTGTTAAACTGAGCTCATTTGCACGAGAATAGATTATGAAATTATATCAATTTTTCTGAAACACCCTGAAAATTCCGCTTATCAATACAACCTTCTTTGTTAACCTACTTGTTTGTTGGCTATCATTCATTTCTACTGCTCAGTTAAAATGGCCTGTAAGTAAAGTTAGTGATCGTAGTCAAGGGTGACCCAAAGACTCTCTTTTCAATAGCTACACCGAGGTGTAGGGGAGGACGCTACTCTTTCCCCCATATTGCTCCACCTTAGCCTTGATCCTTACTTTATAATGCTGAGTGTTAAGCAAGGTGGCATCAAACACCATTTTTTGAGTCTTTGGTATTACTCAAGCCGGGATTGAACCCTGGTCTCCCAGACCATTGGCGAACACTCTACTCATTCTGTAGTACAATCTTTTTCTCGTCAAGTCAGCCTTTGCTCTTCTCCTGTCTCTTGCTCTCTTCCCTTGCATTACCAAACACGAAACAATAGCAAAAAGAAAACTGAGAAAAAGGTGACTTAGCTAAGAAAGGGGATAATGTGACAACAAGAACTGTGTGTAATTTTAAAAAAACAAAAAAAACAAAACCCATAGCTAGTGTATATTTCATTGTTTTTTTTTTTAATGTACATACATTCTTTCTGTTCTGGTTTACATTTGTATTTTTGTAAAATGATCTTTATGGAAAATATTCTTGTAATTTTCGTCAGCTGCTGTAATGTACAATGATGTGTTTTGGAGCAGATTATGTCATATCTCATGTTAAGCTGAGGAATTATTTAACACGACTTGTTTTTTGTTGGATTGGTCTGACGTGGGAAAGTAAATAGTTTTGTATTATGTATCTTGCATTCCATTGAAAGTTTGTGATCTTATGTATATTGCCAATATTTGTGTTGCTATCTTGTGGTTAGTGGTGAGTGGCTGTGATTGGGCTATCATGGAAGAAAGAAGGAGGAAAAGAAACAATATTGATAATAATAATAATAATAGTTTAGGAAAGGCATGAAACCTCTTATCTCCCCAGTCATGGGTTGAATAGTATCACTACTGTTTTTCCACAAGGATGGCTTTGGCATTAAATAACCCACAAAGTTTGATATGCCAATAAATAAAGAAACCAACCAAACCAAGGAAAAGGACTCGTTTAGAATTAAAAATTGCGTTGATGTATCAATACAAGGAAATGAGGACTACATTAAAAAGAGCAAAGAAAGACTAATTACAGTAGCCAGCAACACCGTTGGCAATATGTTAAGAAACAGAAAACCAACAAAAACTAGAAAACAGAAATGGAAAGAAACATAAATATATTTTAACCTACAAACTGGCGAAATTGCACACGAGAAAACCTGGACATGGCTAAAAAATGAAAATCCAAAGAGAGAAACTTAATCTCTGTAAATAGGAGCACAAAACAACGCTATAAGGACCAATTGTATTTAAGTAAAAATTGATAATATGCAAGAGAATAGCAACTGTAGATTATGTGGGGAAAGCCGTTAATCAAATAATAAGTGAATGCAGCAAACTTGCACAAAAGGAGTACAAGACTAGACACGACTGGGTTGGAAAGGTGTAAGAAATTTAAATTTGACCACTGCTACAAATTGGTATATGCACAAACCATATTCACGCCGAGTCAGCTGAGGCTGTAGAATATGCCGATCGCATCTGTGAAGAGAAGCAAGACTTCCTCAACAAATGTCTTGAATATGACACTAAACAGCATCTAATGGCGAGGCTTCAGTCATGGAACTTTGAGAATTTAGAGTACCCCTTTATTGCTATTTCTTCCAAGTTCACTCTGACTCGGAATGGTAGTACTTGATAGGGTCCCATCAACGGATCAAATAGAACAGTTTGACCATTTAACTGTTGTGCAAACAAAATAACTGGTTGTTAAATTGAATTGTTAGTGTGATTATATACCCGACACGGCCGGTCCCCACTATCTCAACTTCTTATATCAGCTCATGCCTATTCGATCATCAAGTGATTCCTCTCATCTCCGGCTGAGGACATTTCACATGTTTTACAAATATACAACAGATATTACATATATAACCGAGAGTGGAAGAAAGAAGAACAAACAAGCAAGGACTTGGGTTTGCCCTAAGCGTAAGAAAGGAGAAGTTTTGGCACTTTTCTGGCATTCTGTGGCGATCGCAAGCATGTACCCGAACGAAATTCCCACAAAGCTACCAGGAACGCTGACTCATCCTCTCGTGCTGGTTGACCTGGCTTCTGGGTCCACAAGTCCCAACTCCTCGCTTCAGCAGCCGCCTCTCTCTGACTGTCGACTTTCCCTGACTGTCGCCAACTCCTCTCAGTTCACTGCTCTGGGACCTTGCCTTTCCTCATCTTCTTCCAGTCTCGTAGAAATCCTCTAACTGGCCCTCACCCACACCCACAGAACGAATGCCCACCATCGTGCCGCAGTGTTATAGCAATACTTGGAACTATTTAACGGTGTGCCTAAATTGAATTATTGGTATTACTTAGCCAAATTTAGAACCATTTAACTGTGTGCAAATAAAACTATTGCATGGAATGCTTAAAATCGTTTGTGTGCAGAAATTGAATTATTGGTATAAGATATCAATACTTAGTACCATTTGAATGAATAGTGTTGAATAGAAATGTTGGCATTAAATAGCAATACTTGTAACCACTTTACTGTATGCAAACAAATGATTAATATTAAATAGAATTATTAGTACTAGATAGCAATACTTACAACTATTTAACTGTGTACAAATAATAGCAATACTTAATTCTGAGGAAACAAATTAGCTCTAACTTATTTTGAAAATAAAATTACAAACAAACTGTTCCCTCACTAATCATATGTATATCCGTTTAACTATGTGCAAACAAATGGCTGATGCTAAATAAAATTGTTAGCAATACTTGAAACCATTTTACTGGGTGCAAACAAATGATTAATAGTAAATAGAACTATTCGTGTAAGATAGGAATACTTGAAACCGTTTAACTGTGTGCAAAGAAACGAGCTCTTGCTCATTTAAAAATCTTATCTACAAAATATGTGTTTACACATCATATATATTTAATATATTTGGATAAACAGGATCTAGTATTAAATAACATAAAAGGGTTGATATGACATAAAACCCAACCAGCCAACCAACGAACAAAGCAGAATCAGTCCGAGAGAATGGGACGTATAAAATCTTCTGGGATTTTCAGGTACAAACGGATCACATAATCCCGGCCAGAAGATCCGACCGAATGTTGATTCACAAAAAAAAAAGAACTTGTGTAATGAATATTGCCATCTCGGGGGATCACAAAGTGAAAATACAAGAAAGTGAAAAGACAGACAAATACTTATACCTTGCCAGAGAACTAAAAAGATATGGAACATGAAATTGACAGTGAAACCAAAAGTAATTGGTGCTCTTGGAACGGTTCCCCAAAGGCTTGTAAAAGAGACAAACGGATTTGAAAATCAGAGGAAGAATCGAGACGATACAAACTACTGTTTTGCTGAGATCGACTTGTATACCTATCTGGGACATGGAAACTTGCTGTCAGTCAGACTCCAGTGAAAGACTACCAACTAAAACTGGTCTGGTTTGGTTTGATGGGGTTTCTTTGTTTAATGGCATATCAACATTCGTGGGTTATTTAATACCAAAGCTATCCTTGTAGAAGAACAATAATGGTACTATTCAGCCAACAGTTGCGGGGGTAAAGGAAATCATTATGTCCCCAAGGGTATTTGTCCGAATGTAAACGTAATAAGGCGACTGGACGTTGCAGTCCAGCACTAGCTTACTTCGAGGCTGCAGTCCAACATTAGCTTACTTCGAGGCTGCAGTCCAACATTAGCTTACTTCGAGGCTGCAGTCCAACATTAGCTTACTTCGAGGCTGCAGTCCAACATTAGCTTACTTCGAGGCTGCAGTCCAGCACTAGCTTACTTCGAGGCTGCAGTCCAACATTAGCTTACTTCGAGGCTGCAGTCCAACATTAGCTTACTTCGAGGCTGCAGTCCAATATTAGCTTACTTCGAGGCTGCAGTCCAACACTAGCTTACTTCGAGGCTGCAGTCCAACATTAGCTTACTTCGAGGCTGCAGTCCAACATTAGCTTACTTCGAGGCTGCAGTCCAACATTAGCTTACTTCGAGGCTGCATTCCAACATTAGCTTACTTCGAGGCTGCAGTCCAACATTAGCTTACTTCGAGGCTGCAGTCCAACATTAGCTTACTTCGAGGCTGCAGTCCAACATTAGCTTACTTCGAGGCTGCAGTCCAACATTAGCTTACTTCGAGGCTGCAGTCGAACACTAGCTTACTTCGAGGCTGCAGTTCAACATTATCTTACTTCGAGGCTGCAGTCCAACATTAGCTTACTTAGAGGCTGCAGTCCAACATTAGCTTACTTCGAGGCTGCAGTCCAATATTAGCTTACTTCGAGGCTGCAGTCCAACACTAGCTTACTTCGAGGCTGCAGTTCAACATTAGCTTACTTCGAGGCTGCAGTTCAACATTAGCTTACTTCGAGGCTGCAGTCCAACATTAGCTTACTTCGAGGCTGCAGTCCAACACTAGCTTACTTCGAGGCTGCAGTTCAACACTAGCTTACTTCGAGGCTGCAGTCCAACATTAGCTTACTTCGAGGCTGCAGTCCAACACTAGCTTACTTCGAGGCTGCAGTTCAACACTAGCTTACTTCGAGGCTGCAGTTCAACATTAGCTTACTTCGAGGCTGCAGTCCAACATTAGCTTACTTCGAGGCTGCAGTCCAACACTAGCTTACTTCGAGGCTGCAGTTCAACACTAGCTTACTTCGAGGCTGCAGTCCAACATTAGCTTACTTCGAGGCTGCAGTCCAACATTAGCTTACTTCGAGGCTGCAGTTCAACATTAGCTTACTTCGAGGCTGCAGTCCAACACTAGCTTACTTCGAGGCTGCAGTTCAACACTAGCTTACTTCGAGGCTGCAGTCCAACACTAGCTTACTTCGAGGCTGCAGTCCAACATTAGCTTACTTCGAGGCTGCAGTTCAACATTAGCTTACTTCGAGGCTGCAGTTCAACATTAGCTTACTTCGAGGCTGCAGTCCAACATTAGCTTACTTCGAGGCTGCAGTCCAACACTAGCTTACTTCGAGGCTGCAGTTCAACACTAGCTTACTTCGAGGCTGCAGTCCAACATTAGCTTACTTCGAGGCTGCAGTCCAACATTAGCTTACTTCGAGGCTGCAGTCCAACATTAGCTTACTTCGAGGCTGCAGTCCAACACTAGCTTACTTCGAGGCTGCAGTCCAACATTATCTTACTTCGAGGCTGCAGTCCAACATTAGCTTACTTCGAGGCTGCAGTCCAACATTAGCTTACTTCGAGGCTGCAGTTCAACATTAGCTTACTTCGAGGCTGCAGTTCAACATTAGCTTACTTCGAGGCTGCAGTCCAACATTAGCTTACTTCGAGGCTGCAGTCCAACACTAGCTTACTTCGAGGCGGCAGTTCAACACTAGCTTACTTCGAGGCTGCAGTCCAACATTAGCTTACTTCGAGGCTGCAGTCCAACATTAGCTTACTTCGAGGCTGCAGTCCAACATTAGCTTACTTCGAGGCTGCAGTCCAACACTAGCTTACTTCGAGGCTGCAGTTCAACATTATCTTACTTCGAGGCTGCAGTCCAACATTAGCTTACTTCGAGGCTGCAGTCCAACATTAGCTTACTTCGAGGCTGCAGTCCAACATTAGCTTACTTCGAGGCTGCAGTCCAACATTAGCTTACTTCGAGGCTGCAGTCCAACATTAGCTTACTTCGAGGCTGCAGTCCAACATTAGCTTACTTCGAGGCTGCAGTCCAACATTAGCTTACTTCGAGGCTGCAGTCCAATATTAGCTTACTTCGAGGCTGCAGTCCAACACTAGCTTACTTCGAGGCTGCAGTTCAACATTAGCTTACTTCGAGGCTGCAGTCCAACATTAGCTTACTTCGAGGCTGCAGTCCAACACTAGCTTACTTCGAGGCTGCAGTTCAACACTAGCTTACTTCGAGGCTGCAGTCCAACATTAGCTTACTTCGAGGCTGCAGTCCAACATTAGCTTACTTCGAGGCTGCAGTTCAACACTAGCTTACTTCGAGGCTGCAGTCCAACATTAGCTTACTTCGAGGCTGCAGTCCAACATTAGCTTACTTCGAGGCTGCAGTCCAACATTAGCTTACTTCGAGGCTGCAGTCCAACATTAGCTTACTTCGAGGCTGCAGTCCAACATTAGCTTACTTCGAGGCTGCAGTTCAACACTAGCTTACTTCGAGGCTGCAGTTCAACACTAGCTTACTTCGAGGCTGCAGTTCAACATTAGCTTACTTCGAGGCTGCAGTCCAACATTAGCTTACTTCGAGGCTGCAGTCCAACATTAGCTTACTTCGAGGCTGCAGTCCAACACTAGCTTACTTCGAGGCTGCAGTTCAACATTAGCTTACTTCGAGGCTGCAGTCCAACATTAGCTTACTTCGAGGCTGCAGTCCAACACTAGCTTACTTCGAGGCTGCAGTTCAACATTAGCTTACTTCGAGGCTGCAGTTCAACACTAGCTTACTTCGAGGCTGCAGTTCAACATTAGCTTACTTCGAGGCTGCAATCCAACATTAGCTTACTTCGAGGCTGCAGTCCAACATTAGCTTACTTCGAGGCTGCAGTTCAACACTAGCTTACTTCGAGGCTGCAGTTCAACACTAGCTAACTTCGAGGCTGCAGTTCAACATTAGCTTACTTCGAGGCTGCAGTCCAACATTAGCTTACTTCGAGGCTGCAGTCCAACATTAGCTTACTTCGAGGCTGCAGTCCAACATTAGCTTACTTCGAGGCTGCAGTCCAACACTAGCTTACTACGAGGCTGCATTCCAACATTAGCTTACTTCGAGGCTGCAGTCCAACATTAGCTTACTTCGAGGCTGCAGTCCAACATTAGCTTACTTCGAGGCTGCAGTCCAACATTAGCTTACTTCGAGGCTGCAGTCCAACACTAGCTTACTTCGAGGCTGCAGTTCAACATTAGCTTACTTCGAGGCTGCAGTCCAACATTAGCTTACTTCGAGGCTGCAGTCCAACACTAGCTTACTTCGAGGCTGCAGTTCAACATTAGCTTACTTCGAGGCTGCAGTTCAACACTAGCTTACTTCGAGGCTGCAGTTCAACACTAGCTTACTTCGAGGCTGCAGTCCAACATTAGCTTACTTCGAGGCTGCAGTCCAACATTAGCTTACTTCGAGGCTGCAGTCCAACATTAGCTTACTTCGAGGCTGCAGTCCAACATTAGCTTACTTCGAGGCTGCAGTTCAACACTAGCTTACTTCGAGGCTGCAGTTCAACACTAGCTTACTTCGAGGCTGCAGTTCAACATTAGCTTACTTCGAGGCTGCAGTCCAACATTAGCTTACTTCGAGGCTGCAGTCCAACATTAGCTTACTTCGAGGCTGCAGTCCAACATTAGCTTACTTCGAGGCTGCAGTTCAACATTATCTTACTTCGAGGCTGCAGTCCAACATTAGCTTACTTCGAGGCTGCAGTCCAACATTAGCTTACTTCGAGGCTGCAGTCCAACACTAGCTTACTTCGAGGCTGCAGTTCAACATTATCTTACTTCGAGGCTGCAGTCCAACATTAGCTTACTTCGAGGCTGCAGTCCAACATTAGCTTACTTCGAGGCTGCAGTCCAACATTAGCTTACTTCGAGGCTGCAGTCCAACATTAGCTTACTTCGAGGCTGCAGTCCAACATTAGCTTACTTCGAGGCTGCAGTCCAACATTAGCTTACTTCGAGGCTGCAGTCCAACATTAGCTTACTTCGAGGCTGCAGTCCAATATTAGCTTACTTCGAGGCTGCAGTCCAACACTAGCTTACTTCGAGGCTGCAGTTCAACATTAGCTTACTTCGAGGCTGCAGTCCAACATTAGCTTACTTCGAGGCTGCAGTCCAACACTAGCTTACTTCGAGGCTGCAGTTCAACACTAGCTTACTTCGAGGCTGCAGTCCAACATTAGCTTACTTCGAGGCTGCAGTCCAACATTAGCTTACTTCGAGGCTGCAGTTCAACACTAGCTTACTTCGAGGCTGCAGTCCAACATTAGCTTACTTCGAGGCTGCAGTCCAACATTAGCTTACTTCGAGGCTGCAGTCCAACATTAGCTTACTTCGAGGCTGCAGTCCAACATTAGCTTACTTCGAGGCTGCAGTTCAACATTATCTTACTTCGAGGCTGCAGTCCAACATTAGCTTACTTCGAGGCTGCAGTCCAACATTAGCTTACTTCGAGGCTGCAGTCCAGCACTAGCTTACTTCGAGGCTGCAGTCCAACATTAGCTTACTTCGAGGCTGCAGTCCAACATTAGCTTACTTCGAGGCTGTAGTCCAACATTAGCTTACTTCGAGGCTGCAGTCCAACACTAGCTTACTTCGAGGCTGCAGTCCAACACTAGCTTACTTCGAGGCTGCAGTCCAACATTAGCTTACTTCGAGGCTGCAGTCCAACATTATCTTACTTCGAGGCTGCAATCCAACATTAGCTTACTTTGAGGCTGCAGTCCAACATTATCTTACTTCGAGGCTGCAGTCCAACATTAGCTTACTTCGAGGCTGCAGTCTAACATTATCTTACTTCGAGGCTGCAGTCCAACATTAGCTTACTTCGAGGCTGCAGTCCAATATTAGCTTACTTTGTAATTCTAATACTTCGAGGTTGCAGTCCAACATTAACCACTACGCCACTGGAACTCCCCTACAATTTGATCTTCCAGCTCAGAACTTTCTAAAGTCTTTATGGGCAATACCCTATTCCAAGTACGGATCATAAGTATTTGAACTAACACAATAAAACTGTTACGGCCTTTGACCAAAGGGATTTAAATCCTTTTTGCACTGTTAGCAGGGTTTAGAATACGCTATCTAAAAATTTTTTTAAATGTTTGTGGAATCAAAACCAGGTTTATTCAGTTATGACAGAATACATAATTTGGCTAAAAAGTCGGATATCCTGAATATGGTACTAAACTGTATCTGATGGTGAAGCTCCAGTTCTGGAAATATGGAAAATGTTGAGTACTCTTTCATTGCTATTACTCCGAGGTCCACTCTGATACGGAGTGATTGTATTTCTTAGGCAATTTTTGTCTCTGCCTCCCACCAGACAGGAATTGACACAAAGTCAATGACCCGAAGGTCAATTATAGTAGGGATTTAGGGGAGGGGAAGGTCAGGCACGAGCCGAGGCTCAAACCCTGCTAGACTATGCTGGTCATTGACCCACTTAGTGCAATGTGGGTCTGATGAGCCTAGCTGGACTTGGACCAAATCTGGGTTCAGGCACGTATGCTTGATTATAGCTTAAACTGGACAGCAAGGTCCAGCGCTATACAAGGGTGACAAAGGTGTCAGTGATGCAGCTTGCCCGCCCGGAGGTGACCAAACCGAAGCTAGGGGCTTTCGGCCTCAAGTGTGCCTCTGATGGACAGTGCCCGCTAGCGTCAAAGCCAACAGCAAAATAATGCCGTCGGTCTCGACGCTGGAGCAAGGACCTCTTAGGATCTCATCTATGAATCAAACAAATCTATTTAAAAATGTATTCGTATTCAATAGGACCGTGTGCTAAAAACAAACTCTTTGAAACTACACACAAAAAAATTAGATATGAAGGTGTAGAGAAGAGGAAAATCTCGTATTTTGTTTCGGCGCGCTATTTAATTCAACACTGAATTTCACCCAATCAGGATGACATATCCTATTCGGCCCGGACCTTCATTTCCGGCTAGCAAAACGGGTGAGCGGCCAAACACACTCTCTTCGGCTTGAGACGGCGACCATAACGGACGTGTCTCTGGTCGCCCCTGCTTAGCGATGCTTTTTAGCTAAACAAGCCACCCAGTGTGGACATATCACCGTGGCTTTAACCCTAGCAGCAGCAACATGGACACTCAGCAAGGGAACCTTCTAATTTATGGATTCTTTGCGTCTAATATGTTTTAGACCAAGGAATCCCAGTTGAATATGAATTAGATACGTTCAGCATGCCTTCCACAAGCACCACAAAAATTTACTATGTCGATCCGAGCGCCACTTCGCTCTCGACAAGCTCCCATTTCACCTCTGGTCACATTAATGGAGATAACGCCTACTCTCCACAAATACCAGACACACAAAACTACACGGTGGCCTTGAATACTTCCCTCACACGTCCAACGACACGCTGCCATCTCAACATCCCGCTAAGCTATCGCGTCTCCAAAACCAACAAGCCTAACTACCACGAGTCTTGCAGCACCAAGAACAAACCGCCTCAAAGCTGCAAATAAAAACTTTCGTTTGTGTATTGTTAAAGCAATAGTCTCGTAATTCATTTCTGTGCCTATAAATTCACACGCTATAAAGGTACAATGAACGTGATTCCAGAACTTCTAGGTATAAAATAATCTTAGAACTGATTGACACGCAGTTAAAATCAATCAGTTAATCTAAATCCAAAATAAAGTCAGAACTAAATGCTCCCAATACCATCTAACGACAAAGACATAACGAACTTTTGGGGCAATCAAATAACTGCGTATACCGGGAGGTGCCTGTTGTGTAATGGTTATCGTCGTAGGAAATGGACACAACGACACGAGTTCAAATCCTGGACGAGACCGATTGCATTTCACATAGCACTAATACCCTTGGGAAAGGTATGAATCCAATAATTCTTCCTCCAGCAATGGGTAAATAGTAGGGTAGACTGATTTCTTCAGCCTTGGAGAGGCAACTAGTCTAAGGGAAGGAAAACTCTGAATTCAAACCTGTTAAACTCCGCTTAAAAATTGACCTTGTGTCATATCCTGCCCGAACGGAGGGGTTGGTAAATATGAATAACTGCGTATACGGTCAAATTCTAATTGAGCAACATCACAAATTGGAACGCCTAGAGTTAGACATAGGAAGAAAGTATTTGGGACCTGGCATATTCAGGTAATTAACTTCTGTTAACTTACTACATATCAGAAGGGAAATCTAAAAGTAGTAAAACTCTCCATTACAGCAAAATATTTTTGAGGTCAAAAAAATTGTCCGTCAAAGAATCTTTACTTTAGTATATATACTGCTGAAGCGAGCATCTGTTTTATGGACTGGTTGACTGACTGAAGCATATCCGGTTCCTGCCTAGCATGACCGGGATAATTTCACGTTTAATTCGAAGAGAAATATTCCCACGTTTCAATTCTCTTCGGCAGTTAAACAACAATAACTGTACAAAGAATATAAATAGGTACATGAAAGAGACGTTAAAAAAAAAAAATGAATATATAATATATTACGACATCATATCATAAGTAAAGGAGAGTTGTCTACTTCCTTTACAGATTCTATGTATTCTGACCTCAAACAAAAAATACTTAAGGGAATATGATCGCTGCTTATTAAGAAGGGCCAAAAGAAGAAGAGGAGTGGAGGCGAAGTGAAATTTACGTAATGATAAGATTCATGTAACGAGAGGGAAACTGGAGAAAAAAAATGGATGTACTATTATCTGCGAGCGTCATTCAACTGATAAGGTGAATTTTGCCTTAGTAGATGGCAATAGGAAACATCGTTTACAGCTGCACTTTTCAGAAAATCAATAGCGAAGGGTCCTTTCTTGTCCCAGAAAACTGGCAAAATGACATTCTTTATTGACCGCCCCGCCCAGAACATTTTCTTTACGGGAGAGTCAGTGAGTTTCCACTCAATGGACTGTCTTTACGACTCAGTGACAAAACTATTTTTAGACCATCTGTAAACATTTTATTGATTAAAACATGTTTCTCTGTATACATTACACATTAGTCTGTAAATTTTACATTTTTTTACACTTCTCAACAGCCAAAACTTTGATGACAGGAGCGCCCAATTTGATTTGCCACCAATTTAAATAGCCTCAACACAAATATTTCTGTGATATCAAGTTAATTTTTGCTATGAACCAATTTCAAACAATGCTGAGTTTACATTTTTGGAGAAAAAAATTATGAAAAAAAAATGACAAAAGAATTGCCCCCTTGTGACCCTCGTAATAGCCAATATACGTGATGCCTTCAATAAGTTTCCAGACTGTTTTGTACAGGCACTTAAAATTGTCGTAGACACCTGAAAATTCAGTATGTTATTGCTATATATCTTATGAGATGACTGACCAATTTTTATGATTTCAGGTTCAAATGAACAGCTACAGCAGCAATTGGAATACACCATACTAAAGCCTGATTGTCACAGCTGGTGAAATGGTAAAAGCGATGGACTGCGGAATCGTAATAAGCGAGTTCGTATTCCAGTTGCGCTATTACGTTCACTTTCGGGCAAATACCCTTAGGAAAGGTATGAACCCCCTTCTCCTCCCAGCTATGGGTTAAATAGTTATACTACTATTCTTCTAGGAGAATGGCTTTGGAATTAAATAACCTACAAAGGTTGATATACCATTAAACAAAGAAACCAAACCAAACTTAGTATTTGGGGCGGTTTACCAAGGATATTCAAAGCTATTGTGAATTTTTTGGTAAAAGCATTGATTTTGGCACAGATGAATAATGAACAAATTTGAATGTGAAGTCATCACCCATCTGATCCTTAGCGCCCGTGGCTGCCGAGGAAGACTTATCTCTGGGTAGATGAGATGTACTGAGTAAATGTACAGGAAAAAAAATAATTGTTTTGAATCTGCAATGTTGTGCAAACATAATGTTACATGTTGTTGCTAATGAAGGGTTGCACAACAAAGAAAAGTTGCTATGTGCTTTAAAGAATTTTATCATATTATCTATTGATTGAATTATGCATAGATTAGCACAACAACTGTGACAAACATCTCTCACTTGGATTCTGAGTACTTCTTTCATGCAAATTTATCATTCTCCATTTCCAGCACAATGTCAAAGAGCTTCAAATTCATTGAGCCTCATGATACAGAAGCATTTCAGTGTACCTTCATCCAACCAGCAACAGAAACAGACTGGTTATTATGCTTCATATCCCAAAAAATGATGCCAGAATCGCTGACAAGTTCATCCCAGAATACACACCAAGACAAGAGGAGTAGCTACAGCATTCTCGTCGAACATCTGAGAAGATTCAATGAACTTTGATGGCCGCCGAACTCTTAACTGTTGAACCGATTAAATGAAAGCAGTGGCGTTGAAGCAGCCTTGAATACCAACAATGCACCATACCACAAGACCTACAGGCTGAGGAATAACAAGACTAAGTAAGAGCTGAAAAGAGGCACCTAAAAATAGGCGCCAACAAAGAAGAAGAAGTCGTTGCCCGCAAGCGAACTCGATATTTGTTACGACCATCTGTGACACTATATACGGGCTTAGCTCTATGAGAGTACATGTATGTTTGTATGTATGAACGTGTGGATATATACATGTATATGGTTGTGAATTGTGCATGCGTGTATATGTGTGTGTCCATATAGAGGCCGAGAAGTATTTGCGTGGGAATTACTAATTCGGCCCTGCTACTATCAAACGTACATGTCAGATAAAAGTGGATTAACGACTTTAAAATGTTATTATCACATCTTTTAGGGTCTCCTGGAGACCACTTTTCTGCCACTGCCACTGTGTTTATGCCCAGTCCTGGGGAGGTGTAAAATTTGAGTCAGTCTGTTGCTAGAAGGGATAAAAGACAAGGACAGATGAGACTCGCAAGCAGAGATAGCTAGGACCAAAGATAAAGAGATGGGCTGAGAGAAGAGATACAGAAGAGATAGTTGGGGAACCAGAGAATGAAGAAGAGTCAGTCTGCTACTATAAGGTATACAAACGTAGAGGATCAGACAGAGGACAGGTGGATGGACCACAGATACAGACACGGGCTAAGAGAATAGATACACAGACCCGAAAATCTTGCAGTTTTTACTTTTTAGTTTTGGAACTACATAGCCACAAACCGTCACACGAGCTTCTTCCTCTCCTTAAACATTTGTTCAACTTTTTGTTTTCGCCTTGTTCTTTCCTGGTGAGACCGTTTCGGACTCATGTATTTCACGTCGACCTGCCGAAAAAAGTCAACACAACGAGAGGTCAGACGATCATGCGACCGGAGATGCATGGCCCGTTCGTATTCCCACACACCAAGTACTGAGGGGGGGTGTCCTCGTGGTGTAATGGTTAAAGCGATGAACTGCGGAATCGTAGTACGCGAGTTCGTACTCCAGTCGCGCTATTATGTTCACTTTCGGGCAAATACCCTTGGGAAAGGTATGAACCCCTTTATTCTCCCTCCAGCTATGGATAAATAGTAGGACGGACTAGGTTCTTCAGCCTTGGTGAGGCAACTAGTCTAGGAGAAGGAAAACTCTGAATTCAAACCTGTTAAACTCCTCTTAAAAATTGACCTTGTGTCATATCCTGCCCGAGCGGAGGGGTTGGTAAATAGTACCAAGTACTGAGATTGAAATAGCCCAGGAATTCTGAGCGATGAACTACACCGTCCAGAAGACGAATTGGTCGTTCTCCACTGCCCACGTCGATCAGACCCACGAGCAGAATATTGTTTCCATCAAAGGAAACGGAGGTGCAATGGGCCTGACTGACAACACCACCGCTCTACGTCGGGGGATAGTGGCAAGACCAGAAGTTTCCAGGCTCATCGGACAGTTCCACGATGAAACTGACCCAGGGAAACAGACCACAAGATACAAGCATGTGTGCTGACTGCTTTCCTGAAATATTTACAGTCGATAGTCAACGTGATAGAAAACTTCAGGAAACCATTTGGAATGGAAAGTCAAGATCTGTTGGATTCGACATCATAGAGATTGTGTCACTTGGGGCTATAGACACCATCTGTTATGCACACGAAGTGGGTCCGCAACAGTTTGATAATTTTGTCGGAGAACGCATGGTGGCGAAAACGAAATCTACAGGAGATTCCATCCACTGAAACAAGGTAAAAATCTTCGGTAAGCCTGCTTCGAAACCTCTGATAAAAATCAAACAGCAGATGAAATCCATCAAGAATGACGTTGACCAGTTCTGTCATCTGAGTATCGGGAGCCAGAATTGGGATGGGAATTTAGAGGAAAACTAAGCCAATCCCCCGCCCTCCAGCACTATCAGATGGTGGTCGCATCTGGCTGAGTATCAAGAGTGATCTTCTCAGTTAGCCCAAGTCAGAGGTTCTTCCAATCAGCTGTATTGTGCTGGAAGGAGCGGTTATCATCCAGATGCTGAAACCGGCTAAAGCAAATTGCACCGACAAATGCAACTCTGTAGCAGTAGGTCCGACAAGCAACGAGTCTAGGGTCATGTCCAACGGCCGAACATGTCTGGGATCACGTATTGTTTCCTGCGATAACATTGCAATCACCAATTGACAGGGCTTCGATCTAGACCAGTGACATGTATGAACCTCTCTGGACAACGTTTCCCGGAGCATCCAAAGTCTACTGGGAGCTTGTTTCCACTAAAATGCCAGAAGAACTGCATCAATTAGTGTCAGAGCAAGAATACCAGTCTAGAATGCACAAAACTTGCGAAAGGGAGTGCTTAAGATGAAAATTCTGAATTTGGTTTGGTTTTATGGCATATCCACTATTGTAGGTTATTTAATGCCAAATCCTTTTTATATATATATATTAAATATATATGATTTTGTTTGGTTTAATTTTATGCATATCAACTATTGCTGGTTATTTAATGCCAAATCCTTTTTATACATATATATGTGAAATCATATATATTTAATATATGATTTTATTTGGTTTAATTTTATGCATATCAACTATTGTTGGTTATCTAATGCTAAATCCTATTTATACATATATATCAAATATATATGATTTTATTTTGTTTAATTTTATGCATATCAACTATTGTTGGTTATTTAATGCCAACGAGCCTGAGCTCATTTTATTTCAAACAGTTAAATGGTTTAGTTTATTCCTATCTAATACGAATAATTCAATTTACTATTAATCCTTTGTTTACACACAGTTTAATGTTTTCAAGTATTGCTATGTATCACTAACAATTCAATTAAACACCAGTCATCTGTTAAATGTAAAAACACTTCCATTTCTATCAATTCAGTTTAGCATAAATACATAGGTTTTTGTTTATACACAGTTAAATGTAAAAACAGTTCTGTTTCAAACAGTTCCGTTTAGCATAAATATACAGTTTGAATGTCAAACAGTTCTATTTGACACATAGATAGGACCCTATCAGGTGCTACCAGTTCGGGCCAGAGTGGACCTGGGAGCGATGGCAATGAAGGGGCACCACGCATTCCCCAAAGCTCCAGCATTACCGAAACCTCACCATCAGATTGTTTAGTGTCATAAACAAGACACACGTTGGGACACTCTTACTCATTTGCAGAGATGCAGTGGGTGAATTCTACAGCTCCAACCGACTGGGCCAGAAGATTCTGAACTGCTCCAGACAGTACACGTGTACTATAAAACAGTGAACTTATCTGCATATTGCATTTAGCAGTTTATGCGTTAATTAAGATGATAATTAAATGTAGTTGTATCCATTGACCACAGAAGTATATTTGACTTGCCCAAGATTGATCTAATGAGAGTAAGCCACCATAATTATCACTATCTAATTGTTATTGGTGTTGTATTATCGATGTAATTAGCATAATTCTGTGACTAATTTTGTTAATTGGCATCTTAATTAGAGTGGGCACTGTCCATGAATAGATATTGATAGACGGAGGAAGAAGATCCGATAACATTTCAATGACTAAAATGAATCTTGGCTATTCACAAGGAATGTCAGTATTTGATGCTTTATCATGGGTTTCATTGTCATTATTTCATCTGCAATTAGACTAAATATGTTAATTAATATCAACAGCATCTACCAAAATGTACTAAGAGCTATCTGGTAGGTCTTAATTCAAAACATTCAATAAACATTCACCAAAGCCTTTAGCAACAAACTTTACCTAACTTCTGCGTGTCTTTTGGGTGACTTACCCAGAGGGACCATGGGCGATGGCAAATTTGGGTGTGGACCCAAATTTGCTTAGCTCTCTGCAATGATTGGTGCGTTTATAAAAAAATAAACAATCGATTAACTTACTCGAAATAATAAACAATTATGGCTTCAAGAAACTCTTCTAAATACAAATTATTTACTTTTATATGGTATCAAGTATTTTTGTCTAATACCAGTAATTTTCGGACAGATCAATTTAACCCGTAGATGGAACCCTAACAGGCACAACCACTTCAGGTCAGAGTGAACCTGGGAGTAATGGCAACGAACGGGATACTCCACACTCGCTAGATCTCTAGAACCGGAGTCTCACCATCAGATGCAGTTTAGTATTATATATTCAGGACGCTCCTTTTTAGGGGAGGGGGTCTCACTCCCCAGTAGAAATGTATTTGAAGTCATCTTGATGGGGCTGACAAATGATAAAAGTATAAAATTATACAATTATAAACATTCTAACATGATTATATAATTCCATCCTCCGTCATCATTTGAACTTTGTAAGCTGAATCTCTTTTCTAAGAATGTTGAGAGCAGTATTGAACAAGTCCTGGCGACAACACCCCACGAGACACCAACAATACGGACACTTGCCCCCCATCACGAAAACTATACAAGTTAGACGAACCAGACACGCGGGACACTGCTGGAGAAGCAAGGACGAGCTCATGAGTGATGTACTCCTATGGACCCCCACATATGGCCGTGCAAAAGCAGGACGACCAGCTCGAACTTACATACAGCAACTATGTGAGGACACAGGACTTGACTGATTGCATTTCACATAGCACTAATACCCTTGGGAAAGGTATGAATCCAATTATTCTCCCTCCAGCCATAGCTGGAGGGAGAATAATAGTAGAGTAAATAGTAGGACAGACTAGGTTCTTCAGCCTTGGGTAGGCAACTAGTCTAGGAGAAGGAAAACTCTGAATTCAAATCTGTTAAACTCCGCTTAAAAATTGACCTTGTGTCATATCCTGCCCGAGCGGAGGGGTTGGGTAAATAGGATGTGAGGACACAGGATGTAACCCTGAAGACCTGCCGGAGGCGATGAATGATAGGAAGAAGTGGCGAGAGAGGGTCATGGATATCCGTGCTGGCGGCACGACATGATGATGATGATACAGTTCCAAGTCGGCAAAATTTGAACCAAAGATATTAATACGGTTTCAGTTTCTTTGTTTAATAGCATATCAACTTTTGTGGGATATTTAGTGCCAAAGTCATCCTTTTAGAAGAACAGTAGTGGTACTCTTTAACCCACAGCTAGGGCTATAAGGAGGTTCGTACTTTTCTTAGGGGTATTAGTTTGAAAGTAAACGTAATAGAGAGCGACTGGAGTTCGAATTGGCTTACTTCAAGCTCTTTGCTTCGATGTGGCACAAGGCCGATTGAATGGGGCACCCAATGAGACTCGAACTCACACTTGCAGGTTTGCTAGTCAAGCTTGCTAACCATTACACTACCCGAGGTGGTAATTTACTAAGCTTTTTGCTTAGATGTGGCACAAAGCCATATGAATGGGGCACCCAATGAGACTCGAACTCACTCGTGTAGGTTTGCTAGTCAAGCTTGCTAACCATTACACTACCCGAGGTGCCCTACTTCAAGAACGCAGTCCGACACGTTTGCCACTACGCCACGGGAATCTTCCAGATCAATAATACAACACAAAA
The DNA here is from genome assembly GCA_963585895.1 of Sepioteuthis lessoniana. Lineage (NCBI taxonomy): Eukaryota > Metazoa > Mollusca > Cephalopoda > Myopsida > Loliginidae > Sepioteuthis > Sepioteuthis lessoniana. Next base: position 30,615,999 of record OY757932.1, on the reverse strand, counting down.
ACTACAACCCCAGAATTTCTTATTATTCTTTAGTGAGACTAGATTTCGTGGCATATATATATATATATATATATATATATATATATATATATATAAGGTGTACAAGGAGACACTTAACAATAGTCTCTTTTGAAGAATGAACGTGTCCGTTCGGGGGGGGGGTCATTTTTTTTCTTTGTTTAATAGCATATCAATCCTTGGTTATTTAATGCCAAAGCTATCTTTTAAGAGGAACAGTAGTGGTACTATTTAACCCATAGCTGGGAGGATAAGGGGGTTCATACGGTTCCCAAGAGTATTTGTCCGAAAGTGAACGTAATAGCACGACTAGAGTTCGAACTCGCTAATTACGATTTTTGTCTCTGTTCGATGAAAAGTGAAGATTTTGTCTTCTGCTCGGCAACATTAAAGCTAAACATGGCTAACATCATTTTTACTACCGTACATCTCAAATACGCTTTTTTTGTTTCCGTACTCGCTTTCATTCACTGTTTGTTCGTAGAACAATATGTGTATATTTCTAGCTGTTACGACACGTTTATGCATTCTTTGCGGTTGTTCTTGTATGTATATTTTATAAATATTAAACATTTGTGTGTATGTAAGTAGGCTTATTTGACTTTCCTTCTGTTTATTCAGTGTTAATATATCACGAATATATTAATTCTAATACTGGTCCTTGGTGACTAGGGATTCAAGTAAATATCTTCTTTACTACCAAACATCTCAATAAGGTTTATACTGTTTTAATATAAAAGAAAATTTAAAAAAAAAAACTTTATTCCTTGCGTAAAATGGATTTACACAGAAAATTTAAAAAGAAAACGCTGATAACATAAGTAGATAAATGGAAAAGATTTTTTTTAAAGTAAGACGCAGTAAGTTTCGGGATTAGAGAGTTTGTTCGTAATGGCCTGATACTTCTCGCTTGGCCTCGCTCTCTCACTGACTAGTTCCATGATTTGGTTTGTTCATTATGAGCTAATACTTCTCGCTTGACCTTGCTTGCTCACTGACTAGTTCCGTGACCTAGTTTGTTTTCATGGACTAATACTTCTTGCTTGACCTCGCTCTCTCACTTTTTCTAATTACCCCGAGTGCTTCACCCGTGAGTACAAAAACAAGCCGGGGGACGTTAACTAAGCCTCGAATGTTGCCGAATAAGATAGCAGTAAACTGAGGAGCTTCATAGGGAAGGAAAGAGAAGGAAAAATAGTAAAAAAAGGTGTACAGAAACAAGGGAAGGAGAGGAGTAAGTCAACTATTAACATACAAAAAAAAAAAAAACTATATTTCAGAGACGAACAAACACTACTCCTCTACAAAGAATTTATTTCGAATGAAATAAATTTTTCAATACATTTCTACTGACATTGCACAAATTTCACTGTGCATTGTTGAGCAAAAACCACAATATTTGATGTAACACAAAAAATAAAACGAAAGGATATAAAGGAAAGAGTTGGAAAGTCAAATGGACTTACTCGACGTTGGACTGAAACAAGGGTAGTGATACACCACAAAACAATTTTTTACATAAATACCAATATGGAGTCTGAATTCAAAGTTCTCTTTTCTTTTTCCTTTCTTTTGTTTCCAATTTCTGGTGCTAGGATTTCTCAGTCTGATACAATTTTCTTCTCTTTTCTTTTTTCTTTCTCCAGTTTCAAATTTCTGGTGCGAGGCACTCACAGGCTGATATAGTTTTCTTTTCGCTTCCAGTAGCTGTATCTTTTTCCTGAGCTTCAAAACAATTCGGAGGATGGTTCTCTGAGAAATTTAATGTCTTTTGTTAAATTTCTACCGCTGTCCTTTGTCCTTGAAAAAATGTCTCCCAAAATTTACTCGCATAGAGTAGGGAGAACTCTTACTTTTCCATTTCCTACAGAAAGAAACCAATTTTGGGCTTCTCTTCTACAGCGGAAATCAATTAAGTCTCACTTTGTTAATTGTTATTTTACACCATTCCTGGAGTCTATAAAAAAGGCAAACTTTGCTTTTACCCCTTCGCAAATGGCAGGCTAGCCTACTGAGTTCAACCTGACTCTAACAAACTGGGACCCGTGAAAAAGCGGACTACAGACTGTTAACAGCATGACGAAAGACTTACAGACGACGAAAAAAAAACCCGTCCAGTTGTTTAAATACCAACTAAGGGACTGTAACGTCCCAACTTTAAAAATAAGCCAATGACATTCAAACTATTTTGAACTGCCGATTTGCAAATTCCAAAACACTTACTACTTCTGTGATCTGGTTTGGTCATGGGGGTGTAGTGTTTATGGACTGGGTTTAGTTGAAAAGACTGAAATAGACGCACGTAACCGATCCCTTAAGGGACAGGGGGCATCAGTCTAAGGGATATAACCCTATAGAGGGCACTGCTCCTCTTGCGTGTCTTGGACAGGAATAGTCGGGCGGAACCCACCCGTCTTCAAGTATAAAACTAGTTTGATTTTAGTGTTTTTCTCCTGGACTGGCTGCTCTACCAAGGTTAAAGATCCCGGTCTGTCCTATTATTTACGCATAGCAAGAGGGAGAATAGTTGGATTCTTAATTTTCCCAATGTATTTGCGTTATCCGAAATGCAAATAACATTATTCAGGATTTGAGCTCGGATAGCTGATTCCATTTCTTACAATAATAACCATGACGCCATGAGCGCCTCCATTGTTATATCATTTCGGCAACAATTCTCTTTAGTGATAAATGGAAAATTACCATAATTATTATCAAGATGTGCCGACAGCACGGATCCCCCCTCTCTCGCTCTCTCTCTTTCTTTCTTTCTCTTTCTCTCTCTCTATCCAACCCAATCGGTCATTGCACTTGGTAAGTCCTCTTGACGGCACACTTAGCTGGTAAATGTAAGTCCTTGCTGTTCGGCCTAAAATGGCGTGTCCCTGTGTAGGAAGCCATGGGAAAACGTCGCTTGTGAGTTCGTCCTTACTTTACCAACAGTACTCAGCGTGTCTCGCTCGTCTTCCCTAGATGGTTTGCGCGATGGGAGGTAAATAACCGTACAACGACTGTTTCGTGGGGTGCTGCTTCCAAGATTTGTTCAAACAGCACATAATATCTTTCCTCTCTAGATTTTTTCCTCCAAGCGTTTCTTTAAAGTCCAAGTGGTGCAATCAAACATGGAATGATATTAAAAGGATAATTTTTGTAACATTTTAAACATCCATTATTTCCTTCCTCTTTTATGGTGAATTCAAAAACATATTCTTCCTGCTGAACTTTGAAACTAACATCTGATTACCCCGACAAGAATAATTCCGTTTCTCATCTTTTGACTTTTCTTTTAAAAGAAGCATGGTTTTGTTTCTTTTTTAAAGGCTTATCAAACTTTGTGGGTTATTTAATACCAAAGCCATCCCTGCAGAAGAACAGCAATGATACTACTGACCCATAGCTGGAAGGGTAAGCAGTTCATATCTTTCCCAAGTGCATTTGTCCAAAAGTGAACGAAATAACGCGAGTGGAGTTCGAACTCACTTACTTCGAGGCTGCAGCGCAGCACTTTAGCCATGATGCCGTGGGGATTCCATACAACAAACACGGACCAACCAATGTAGTAAACGCTTGTAGAAAGTATGGTGGTGGTGAAAAGCACTTGGTATATTTAACTAGTCAGGAGCTGTGAGAGTAGCGGAAGTTCATGGGCTTTTTCCCTTAAATACGGTGAATACGGCAGAAATCACAAAAGATTCTGACCTACCAACAATTACGAGATCGAATGCGGTCAAATATCTAATAGAAATTACGGGGTTGGGGAAGAGAGAAAAAACGAATAAGTTACCTTGAGACGCTATTTTGAAATGATGGAATGTTTGGCACCTTGTTGGTGTGTTTGGTTGAAGCTCTTGTTGTTCATAGCCACTGAATTTCCTGGCTTATGGTGTTGATTCTCTTTACCCTAAGATAAAAATGTGCACAACAAAAGTAGACGGTTGAATGAAAGGTTATTAACCTTCTGTTCTATCAACGCGCAACACATGGCAGTTTGATAAAGCACATTATCGTTAGATGATTTTTATTTGATTTGGACGATGTCAGATTGCCCTCTCTCTCTCTCTCTCTCTCTCTCTCTCTCTGTCTCGGCTGCGGCATTTAATTGCTTTAACAGGTGGAGATGAAGTTTATTGATTGGATTAGTGGACACGTCAAAAGTTTGTTTATTTATTATGATAAGGCGGACTGTGGACAGTGTGAATATATTTTTAAAAATTGGGAAAATAAGGCGAAAGAAGAGCTCTTCTTATTTCTTTGCTAAAGCTGTATGAGGGAAAATGGAGAAAGTGGGCTCTTTTCAATTAACTTAAATTCAACAGTCAGTCTATGTGGGTTTTAGGAGCAAATAAAAAAAGGGATCCAAATGATTCTTGAAGGTTTTCCTCTCGCAAAGATAATGTTTTACCCAACCCCTCTGCAGAAGCAAGCTACGACGTATGATCAATTTTTAAGCAGAGTTTAACAGGTTTGAATTCAGAGTTTTCCTTCTCCTTGACCGGTTGCCATACCAAGGTTAAAGAGCCCTGTCTGTCCTACTATTGACTCATAACAGGAGGGAGGTTAATTGAATTCATACCTTTCCCAAGCGCTATGTGAAATACAAATAGGCCCGTCCAAGGTTTGAACTCGAGTCACCGTATCCATTTCCCACGACGGTAACCTTTATACCATAAACGGCACCACATAAATAAATGTTTTTCGGCCAATCAAAGAGCTGGAAAATACTTTTAAGAGACGGCTAAACGGAGTCTACCTTGTTCATCAGAAACCCATTAATAAACGAGTTAATCCACCATTAATTCAGTTGGATTTAGGCCGGTCTCAAGTGAGTACTCACTGTGGCCCGGACGAGGAGAGTCAGAAAATCAACCAGTCAGACGATTGGACGGTGAAACAGTTGGCTCCAGGTCTACCAGCAAAAGGCCACCGTCCATCTAAAAGGACAGACAGGTGGCTCTACAGAATCACAGTGGCTGTCAAATCAGCAACATGTGAGGTTAGCCCTCAAACAGCGGCATTTCGGATACACGTGCTCGCTGGCCTTTGGCCGAGTAAGACGCATGGCATCTATCTTAGGAGTTCCAACACGAAACGAAAAAAGAAAAAGAAAAAAAGAAACTCTTCACCGGTAGCAAGCTGTGTCAGACGATGGAGAAAAATAGCAAGTTCGTAGGGAGTCTTCTACACCACTGCAAAAAGTACCAGTTTAAGAAAACAAAGAACTCTTACTTTCTAGACTCGACAAGAAACCTACTCAAAATACTTCCACAACTTTACCAATTCTTCAACTACTCTTAACCTCTTCGCTGTGAAGACAAAGATGCTCAAAAGTCAAAATATCTAAACTTTTCCACTCAAACACCGAAACAACTTTAACCCTAAAAAAAGACATCTATTTGCTATTCTTCTTCAAACCAGTCAGTCAACAAACAACTCCTCTTCTACTATTCTTAATTTGTAATTAGGCGCTCAACGGAAATATTTAAGCAAGCTTATATTCTGTTATTTAATCATCTTTTATTTCAAAAGACACTTTTCTTCTTTTTATACCCTTCTTACATTGTATGTAACTCATTTCGTACTGTATTCAACTTGCACCCCAATTCCGATTTATTTGTACGCCTGTAACACCATTATTCTGCTTCATAATCTTACGTATATTTTCTGTCTTTTGCGCAAGTATAGTTGTATATTTATAGAAATAGTTTTGGGTTTGTTTTTGTTTTGTTTTTTGTTTTTGTTGGGGTTTTTTGTTTGTTGTTGTTGTTTTTCTTTTGGGTTCATACATATAAAATCAGTTTTAAAAAATATGTAAATACGAGACTGAATCAGTAAGTCAATAACTGTGACACTATGGACCTTTGGCATGGTAGTATAGACTTCAATATATATATCATAGAGAATACATGAGTTGGTGTAGGAACATATATAGATGTACACCTGTGTGTAAGTATTTGTATGTAGATGTAGCCATGCGGTATGTGACAGGAGAAGGAGGGAGAAAGCAGTTCACCCACACACTGCCGGCCAGTGGTTAAACGTACGTTTGAATGAAGCGACCTCGTGACCATGAATAAGAGTGAGGGCATCTGCAAGGGAAAAAGGAACAAAGAAACAGAAAATGACCAAGCACTTCCTGTTTCTTGAATGGAGTTCGCCGAGAGTAGCCATTGGTCAGAGAAAGCGACCGGAGTCAGAAATGTGCTCAAAGTTTACTGATGACCCAAGGGCTCGGTTGATCAGCTAGGATCTGGCAAAGTATAATTCGCGCAACACGCACGGGGGGGGTACAGGGCAAAAGGAAAGTCTAAAGTAACACACAGCCCTCCGTCTGCGAGTGTGTCCAGTCCTTCAAACCTTAAGTTCAAACTTTCTTTTTTTCTTTGTCTTTCATGACACCACCTCGAGTTCTATGCAATTTTAGTATATGTTTGGTTCACTCACGCTATAAGTTAATTTGCAGTTATTTGTGTAATGCTGAACAAAATAACAAAACTTCTTTGAAAAACAACAATGAATGGTTTATTTTTATGACAGAAAGTAGACTTGTGTCAGTGTGAGAAAAGTTCTTTTGGGTGTCAGGTAGCAGCAGTGTTGCAGGTCACAGCGTTAGTTCTTTAGTGTGTAGTAGGTAGCCGCTGTTATCTTCTTTAGTGTGAAGCTGTAGCAGCAATTATCTTCAGTGAAGATCGTCAATGCTGGAGTGTCCCGTTGTGACGATACCCCCTCGGCCCCCCGATACATCAACTTCTTCGAACCATCTCACTTCTTGGCCGGTGATCAACTAGTGATTCCGATAGGGGCATCGTACATTTCTTCATATCTACAAGAAATACAATCAAGGGAGTGGGAGGAAAGAGAACAAATGAACTATATGGCTCGGGTTAACTCAAAGTGCAAGAAGAGGAGTTATGTAACATTGCATCCCCTATGTACATATGTAGACTAACGCTAGCGTGGATTTCTATCGAAAATTCTACAACCCTCGAGGAGTGCTGCCTCATCTTGACCGGTCTCCCTCACTGCTACTGGACTCTCTCTCATCCCGACTGGTCACTTCTGCTGTCCGGTGTCGACTGGCCCCTCGCGTCACCCTTCGCCAACCCTCAACTTCTCAGTCCCTTTGTCCAATTCCTCTCGCGTTCCCTTCCTACTTCCAGTCGCGTCGAGGATCGCGGGCTCAAGCCTTGGTTTGGTTTCGCGCCAAAACAGACAAAGGGATCGTCTGCTTGGCGGACCACCTACATAGTGTTACACCGTAGCAGGTTACAAGAAAGAGGTATTTCTTCTCTGCTGGCCGTGAGCTCTCTGTTCTGTTGGCCGACTTAGTTCTTTGGAGGAAGATGGAATCAATGAGCTCTGCTCGCTGATTGGTCAGTGTGTGGCCGAATCGCTTGGCGGGGGCATTGATTCGCAAGAGAAAATAAATCTGTAACTGCTACACAATAAATACAGTGAGGGATTACACAATGCATTACTTACCAACACGGCATTATGGTTAGAGTGTTCGCCAATGGCCCGGGAGATCTGGGTTCAATCCCAGGTCGAGTCATACCAAAGACTCAAAAAATGGTACTTGATGCTATCTTGCTTAACACTCAGCATTATAAGGTACGTATCAAGGGTAAGGTGGAGCAATCCAGGGAAAGGAGTAGCGCCCTCCCCTACACTTCGGTGTAATAGCTATCGAAAAGGGAGCTTTCGGGTTACCCTCGACTACGGTCGCCAACTTACTTATTTAAGCCGCAATCAGAATCATTGGTTACTCCTCATCATCATTTGATGCTGATTATCCTATACATATTTTTTTTTACATTGGTTTTGTTTGTGGTTGTGTTTTCTACACGGTACCTTTTTATGTTGAATACGCTTTTTAGAATGGATCAGTTTTAATGAGTCTGATAATCTATTCTTATAGAGAGTTGAGTCAACAATAAAAACAGCAAGCAATTCCAACATGTGGTTAGATGTATATACATACATTGACAGTTATTCTATGCCCACAGGTTTAGGGGTTGCCTTCATTGTACGTTCATATTTACATTTTTTGTGCAATTGTTTTAAGAGTGGTTTTTCCTATCAAATACAAATAATTTCTAAACAAGTCTATTTAACTCATAGATGGGACCACTACAAGTTAGTGTACCTGAAAGTGTTAGCAATGAAGAGACACTCACCAGAACTGGAGCCTCACCATCAGATGCAGTGCAGTATCATACCAAGGATAACTCTTTTGTAGAGGAGGAGGAGAAGGTCTTACCACTCTGCACTCTAAGCTCTGCTCCCTGTAAGATATGTACATTGAGGATAGAGGGAAAAGTACCTATTAAGCCTGATGGTCCAAAGATGTTGCTGATGGTAGTTAGGTTCTATGGTACTCTTTTCAGGAAAAAAAAAACAGAAGTTGAATTTGTATTGAAATTCAATTAATAATAAAAAATGCAATGACTTCTTTTGCAGCTAAGCGAACGACTTTAATTTTATTGGAAAATACTTTCTTTTTTTGTTTAATCTGGTTAATTTAGTATCAAATTTATGGAGTAAATTTGTATTTTAGTCAAAAATGTATTAACTTTATTAATATAATTGGATGAGACTAAAATTTGCAATATTTTAATAAATGCTAGTTTGCAATGCATATAACCATAGTAGTTGAAGCAGTGGTGGGTAGTCACGGTGGTTGGGAGTATCATAGTAATTGGTGTACGCTTACATTGTGCATAGTGTGACGGCAAATTGACTGAAATCCCAAAACGGGACTTTATTTTTGCACGTGTGAAGACGGGGCAGGTTGGCACTTGATCCCTTATAGAATAAGTCCTCGTTCAGAGTTTTTCTCTCCGGCATATAAGAACTGGCATATTATGTGAGGGATTAATTTAGGGCTAGACTGACCGCCGCTGGCAAGGGGTTCCAAATTTCACACTATCCACACACCCACCAGGTCGCTTTCCTTCCTTCCCCTAGACAATGGAAGATATGGACCTATAGGTTTAGTCGTAATAATATTATATTGTAGTAGTCGGCAACTCCGTTTTCCCGTGTGATATTTTAAAGGAATTAATAGGACAATTCTAAGCAAGATAACATAAGGCAAATAAAAGCTGAAAAGGAAGCATGGGGTAACAAATTCGTAGAAGACACGGCAAAGAACAACTTCGACCACGTGGTAACATAAAAATACATGAGTCCTTTACTATACAAAGAGATACACTTTCAAAGTGTCAAATATATAATGAATTGAACAGTCCATGGACATAAATGTCTTTCTTCTTTTCTGTTCTCTCATTTTCCTTCAAATTGAGAGAGAGAGAGAGAGAGAGAGAGAGAGAGTGGTATATAAAATTTGGGTATAAAGGAGAAATAGCCCCAAGTTACTTATCTTATTTTTCGACGGGGTTCCACTGGAGAATCTTTCTTCTTTCACGGGCTAATAGACTTTATGCTATTTTTAACACTGGCTTGAAGAACTTGGGTCCCTCGTGTCCGAGATATGTTTTTGTCTTCTTCACCCGGAGTAATGGCTATGGGGTCTGTCTGCCACGAGCCCCTTCCAATAACTAACTTTTTTCTTTTCTATTTCCGCTGACGGGAGGGAGTCCCCACTTCCGTTTTAGGGTCCCAGCCAATCACTTGGCTTCTCTCTTCCTCCCCCTGGTCGGGCGATTTCTTAGGGCTACTAGATGTCACCCAAGTCAGGTTACTCAGTACAGATAGCTTGCCCTAATTTACTATCATGCCCTAACGGTTATTCTCTGATGACTTGCCACGGTTAATTCAAACGAAAGGATAGCAGTCATCCCACTTCCATCGTCTCAGTGGGATCTCACGTGACAATAGCTACATTTTCTAAATCACACAAACTTTTCATAGGACAATTAATTTTAATTTTACAATTACAACTGTTTTCTTTACTACTACTACTACTACTACTACTATTATTATTATTCATTTGATCATATTTCCTAATTATTTCATTATTATGAGTGTTAATTATTTTAAAGGAATTTATCGTGCAAGAGTAACTAATTTTTAAAATTTTCCCATTAAATATTTTATGTAAAGTTAAAGTTTTATGTAAAGTTAAAGTTTTTATCTACCAATTCAAAAAATATTTTCCTATATTTATATTCACAAGTTTACAAAAAGGGAGGTTGAATCATATAATTTTCCTTTTTCTATTTTTACGACGACTTACCTCATTATTACAATTCATATTTTCTTTATTCTTATACAATTCATTATCATTATTAATATTATTAGGCACTTTTAGCTCTAGATAAGTAAACTCTTCTTTCAACCCGCAATTCTTGTTGGCTGGTTGGTTTGTTGGGTTTTATGGCATATCAACCTTTGTAGGTTATTTAACGCCAAATCCATTTTTATGTAAATAATCTGTTCTATTTCAAACAATTCAGTTTAGCATAAGTAAACAGTTTAATTGTCAAAAACATTTCCATTTCAAACTATTCAAGCAGTTATATGTAACAATTCAGTTAAGTGTAAATAAAGTTTTAATGTCAAAAAACAGTTCTATTTGAAATAATTCAGTTAAGCATAAGCACGCAGTTTAAATGTAAGTATGGTATTCAGTTTACTCAAACAATTCATTTTAGCATAAGTATGCTGTTAGTTCTATTTAACCCATAGATAGGGCCCTATCAGGTGCTACCACTCCGGGCCAGAGTGGACCTGGGAGCGATGGCAATGAAGGGGTACTCGGCATTCCCCAAAGCTCCAGCACTGCTGGAACCTCACCATCAGATTGTTTAGTGTCATATCCAGGACACTCGTTGGGTGGGGGGTCTTATCCCTCTGCAGAGGTGCAGTCAGTGTATTCTACAGCCCCAATTGACTGGGCAACGCAATTCTTGAGGGCTTCAATATACATTTTACTAATTTCATGGAAAAGTTTCTGTGATGATAATCTACTTCTCGTATTAACAGCTTTAGGAACTTGTTTAATTAAAGAATTTGGGTTATAAGAACTTACATTAATATAGGAAGGATATTGGTTCGTTTTAAGAAATGGTCTATAAGAGTTGTCAGAGAGGTTCAGCGTAACATCTAGAAAATTTGCTACTTTAATATTTGAAGAAATTTCTATTTTAAATCCTAAGAATTTAAAGGCTCTTATAATCTCTTCTGGAATATTCGAACACTAAGCACATCACTATTAGGGATGTATAATATTCCGTCATCGCGGTATAAACCTAATTGAACGGGGTCAACTATTCTGCTAAGTGTATCTAATATATATATAAACCCACAAGATCTGCTATTTGAGCAGAATCGTATCCACCCATAGGAACATCAAAATTATCCAAGCCAGTTTTTACCCACGTAGACTCATTATTCTTAAGTAGAGTTTTCCTACATGCTAAAATTATTTGGTATCGTTCATCCCTTATTTCCATATAATTTTTTTGCATAGTTAATACTATCAATTAGAACTTTTTTGTTATAGATGGATAAAAATCAATTATGTCAAACTGAATGAAAGTGATCTTGCTTTTGTTTTTAATATTTCTAAACCATTCAATTGTATCATTTGAGTTCATCCAAAGATTAATATGGGTAGTTTTTTCTATCTTAATTATGATATTTTGAATGATATTTTTGGAGATTATCCCTGATTCAGTTTTAAAAGTTTTAATTAATCTACATTGCAATTTATTCTCAAAATTAGGTTTACGGTCTTTAAAAAGGATGTACGCTTCTTTCATTTTAAATTTCCCTAACCTATATTCAATATGTAATTTATAAGCAAACTTAAGACTATCTTCATGATCAATTTTGTAATTTTTAGTAATTTTATCCCTCAGAATGTCCTGGTAATTAGAAGGGTTGATTTCATACATGTTTTTGATTTATCAGCTCTCACCCATATATATTTTGAAATTTTTAATTCCTTTATATCTATGTTTAATTTAGTTTGAAAATTATTATGATCCCTTCTAAATCTAATTTTCTTAATTAACTTAAATAAGTCAGCCTTAAATGGGTCCAGCATTTTGTTGTTTAGAAGTGTCCTTTAGGATTTTAGGTTATATATGTGGAGCCTTCAATAAGTTTCCAGACATTTTTTGTACAGGCATTTAAAATTGTCGTACTCTTGAAAATTCAGTATGTTATTGCTATACATCTTATGAGATGACTGACCGATTTCTATGATTTCAGGTTCAAATGAACAGCTACAGCAGCAATAGGAATACATCCTATTAAAGCCTGATTGTCACAGCTTGTGAATTACAAAAATGCAATCTGGACGTGAGGACACTTTAGAAGAACGTTATGCAATAAAATTCTGTTTTAAACTTGGAAAAAATGACACAGAAACGTATGGAATGCTTCACACTGCTTTTCGACCATCTTGCATCAGTTTTTGAGTGGCATAAGAGGTTCAAGGAGGGTAGGGAGTCTGTGAGGGATGATGAGAGGTGTGGGAGGAGTAAGGAAGTCAATACACCAGAGTTGATTGGCCAAACGGTTAGGGTTAGGGTTATCATGTTGAGGTTTTAAGGGAGTTCAGGAAGAGATTGCGTCGGAAGAGGCCAGCACTCTTCAAATCGGGCCAGAGCTATTTCCTCCCGGACAATGCACCAGTCCACAACTCCATCCTTGTCACAGACTATTTGACCAAGATGGGCATCAAGACAGTTCCTCAGCCTCCCTATAGTCCAGACCTTGCTCCCTATAACTTTTGGTTATTAACTAAGCTCAAAGGTTGTCGTTATGAGACAATTGAGGAGATGAAAGACGCTGTGACGAAGGTCATTGACACGTTAACACAAGAGGACTTCCATGGGGCCTACCAAAAGTTGTTGTAACGGTACAAGTGGATTGCAGCCGGAGGAGATTACTTCGAAGGGGACTAGAGTTTCATGTGTGTACTATCAATAAAAGAGTCCATAAGAAAAAAGTCTGGAAACTTATTTAATGATCCTCGTAAGTCTTTTTTGTGCATTTCATATTAAAGGAATCCAGATAGAAAGTCTTCCACTGTATTTTTTTATGAAGTCTACTATCTTCTTAGTTAAAGATAGTTGGAATGCATGATATGTTGGACGAGGAAAGTCCTTCACTGAGTATCTCAGTGTAAATATCTCCATTTTCCGAGGTGGTAAATGTGTCCGATATTCCGTTCTTTTAGTAGAATTTTTCATGAGAGCTCAACTAATTAGGGGCAATGATGAGGTAATATATATATAATATATGTATATCATATGATATGTGCATAATATATATACATATATAATATATATATAATATATATAGAGAGAGAGATATTATATGTATAATATATATATAATATAATATTTAAAATATGTATATTTAGGCAGCATTTCTTCGTTAATGCAAATTTCATTAAACATAATAGACATTTTATGTCTACATATTTTCTTTTGGATCCGTTCGAATTCCCGTATTACTTTTATTGTATTCTGGGGGAATTGATTTATGTATTGTCCATAGTTGCATGTATCCCTAGTACTTTCTGCCCGACTTTGGGCCATCATCAGGGGAGGATCTACTACAAAAGTGATGTAACTTTTGTTTTAGCATATTACAACTGTGTAAGGGCGTCTTTGCCGTTGAAGGTTGTGGCGTTTGTTTTTGAATGTGATTCTATATTTAGTGCCAGTAGCTAAAGACATTTAAGTACATTAGCACTGGTTTGAAAATTAATTCTATTAAGTGTTGGCTGTAGGTTTCTGATATGTAATGCTTCGAGAATCTGAAGTTTTTGTTTATTATTTTGATGTTCTAATATTGTTGTGTTGTCGGTGAGAATTTTCCGTAGCTGTGTCGTTGGGCATGAATGTTTTTTTAAATGCTGAGCTATTGAACTTGTGTCTGAAAGGTGCATTGTCAGCCTCCTCGACAGGGTAGTTGAGGTTAAACCAACATATATATTATTATTATCAGAGATACAATCTCCTAAAGGACATTTAAATTTATATATAACGTTGGTTTTTTGCAAAACTCCAATCGAGGGAGAGGAATTATTTCTAATGACTAGATTCGAGGTTTTAAACTTATTATAATATATAACGAGTTTTATTTTTTTTATTAGGATCAGTGGGGAGTATGTTTTTGTGAATCAATGTTTTCAAGATTTTTTCATCGGATTTGTAATTGTAGTGCATTTGGTTACGATAAAAAAGTTTGATATATGTTTGTTGGCTGGATGGAGTAGTACACTGTTCATTTTGTTGGTTAACATTTTTGATCATACGTTTAATTTGTTCATCAACAATATAGTTAGGAAACCCATTGTTCATCAACAATGGGTTTCCTAACACTGTTTCCTAAGTAGGTGAACTTGCTAATTAGTTTCACAGAGCTAACGTTTAGTGTGGAAATGTCACCAGTTTGATTAAAACACATATTCCGTTTTTTGTGCATTGACATGAAGGCCAATGCCTGCAGCAGCTTGATCATGACTATGCAGTAGGGTTTTTGCTTGGGTAGGTGCATTTGCCAGAAGCGTGATGTCATCGGCATAGTCGGCGTCGGTTATTGTTTTTGCAGGGTACCCTAGGCTTCTTTTCTTTATCAACTAGAAACCGTTTCCTTTGATTTTATCAATCGATGTTCTAAGCATATATGTATAATATATATATATAGTATGTGCAGAATATATGTATAGTATGTGCAGAATATATGTATGTATTATATATATGATATAGTATGTGCTCCCAGTGACTTTTGAGTCCGTCGTTATGAGACAATTGAGGAGATAAAAGAGGCTGTAACGAAAGTCATTGACACACTCACACAAGAGGACATCCATGGGGCCTTCCAGAAGTTGCTGGAACGGTATATAATTATATATACATTATATGTATAATATATATATAAATAGAAAATATGTATAATATATATATAATATAAACATATATAATATATATAATAAAATGTATATATCATATATGATAGATATTATATATATATCATATATATAATATATAATATATCTATGATATATAAAATATATAGTATATATATATATATATCTATGATATATAAAATATATAGTATATATATATAGTATATATATATATATATATAATATATATAATAAAATAAATACTATATATATAATATACATTATATATATGTATAATATACATCATATATAATATGATATATATCATATATAATATAAAATATATCATATATATATAATATATATCATAAATATGCATTATAATATATATCATATATATATATTATACATATATAACATATTATATACATATAATGAATATATTATATATATAATAAATGTATTATATATATAATAAACATATTAAATTTATATAATAAATATATTATATATATAACAACTATATATATAAAATAATAATTTATATATATAATAATAATATATAAATATATCATATATATATAAATAATAAAGATATATATATATTAAATATATTAGATATATTAGATATAAATATATATATATAATATTAGGATTATAAATTAGGATTATGAATACTTATATTAAATCAAATTCAAAATCTAAAATAAAAATTTTTAAACTGAATTAATAGGCACGAAAAAGAAATTGAAATTAAAAATTTTAATTTTAAATTTTGAATTTAATTTAATATAAGTATTACTGTTTCCTTACGTAACGCTATTAAAGAAAGTAATATCTATCTAAATTAGTATTAAATCTGAAATTTTAAGTCAAGAAGTACATAGAATTTTTTTTTTTTAAATTAATTTACAATAATTCCAACCGGCAATAAAATTTTAAAAAAACGGAAGTGGGCTAAATGAGGAGAAAACTCTTCACCCCTCTTCTATCCCCACCCACCCTACTTTCCTGTGTCTATTCTGAATTATTTTATCCATAAGATCTGAAGAAGTCCTATTAATTTTTTTGGTGTTTTTGATTTATATCAAAAACCATAACAGGATGGAAATAAATTTATAATCCTAATGTGACCGGTTTTTGTTTTTTCTTAAAGAAATTATTGCTCTGTGATGTCAGGTACATTGAGCTCATTACCAGGAAAATTCAAATGTTCATTCTTGAATAGTTTTCTTGTCCTAGTGGAATTACTCCCAACTCCGGTTTAACTGGACCAAATAATACTTATATGATATATATATATATATATATGACATAATGTATATTATATATATATTATATATCATATATATATAATATATATATCATGTATATATAATATATATTACATATATATATAATATATATCATATATATATATATATATTACATATATATATAATATATATCATATATATATATATATATAAGAAGAACGAACGTCCAATGTAATCTCTGCTTTTAGTTGATCTGGCGTGTATATATATATATATATATATATATATATATATATATATATATATATATTTCTTTTAAATACCCTGTCCGGTAACAAAAGCAGCCTGGTAGCGTGGCAGTACCGTTTTGAGCTACCGAAACTGGGTCGGTCATGACCCATGTTAGGCGGCTAATGAGGGCTGGGTATCGCACGTGCTTTCATACGTTGTATGATGAAAAAAAATCATATATATATAATATATATCATATATATATATATATAATATAATATATACATATAATAAATATATATATAATAAATATATTATACATAGAATGAATATATCAAATATATATATTAAATATTATATATATAATATTACATAGAAAAGTATAGTTGGT